>VBSM01000529.1:26761973-26802560 GCA_008086735.1 Cheirogaleus medius
AAAAAAAAAAAAAAAGAGACTAAAGAAAGATAACAACTACTTTGAATGTATGAACCTTTATAAACTTCTAGTTTGGAAAAAAAACAGAATAAAAGTTTGGGAACAGTTGAAGAAATCTGAATATGGATTGAATATTTAGATTGTAATATGGATTTATTGCTAATTTTTGTAGGCATAATACATGGCATTGTGGTTATGCAGGAAAAGATCCTTATTTGAAGTATTTAGGGATGAAATATGTCTACAACTTTGAAATGGTTCAGGAAAAATATAGATAAATATAGCCAATATGGTAAATGTTAACAATTGTTGAATCTAGGTGGTAGATAAATGGGTATTCAATATTCATAGTAAAAAGTTGGAATAAAATACATGGCAATAATTCCTGTGCTTTAATTACTAGTTCATATTTTTAATACCTCAAATTCGACCAGTATTTCTTGAATTCTAGAAACTTGTCAGGGTGTTATGCCTAGCACTTTAGCAGATGGGAAAAAAAATGAACAGGTTACCATTTCTACCCATATACTCATTCTAATACTCAGCTGAGGGAGATAATCATACAAATAAGTGACAAGTAGCCTGAGATAGATATAAAAACCAAGCATTTGGGGGAGCATAGGAGAGAAGAAGCTTACTTCTCATTAAGGGTGTCTGGAAAAACTTCACTTAAACTGGGTCTGAAGGATATCTGTTTTTCATCAAATAGTATTTGGGGGAAAGTACCGAGGTAGGGACTATCCATGTATGTTCAAAGAATAGTGAATAGGATTGTGTGGGTAGGTGTGTACAGTGTGTGAAAGGTGGCATTTGGAGGGAGTTAATACGTGGAGAAGAAGCTTTGGACTGGTTGTGGAGGATCTTGAAGTCCATGGTGAAGTGTTTGAATTTTTCTTTCTTGTCAGTGGGGAACCTTTGAGGATTTTTTTTAATAGTACTTTGAGTTCCCATTTTAGCCTTTGAGGATTTTTGAGTAGAGGACTGGCCTGAGAGATCTAAGACCATTGGGAAATATTAATGCCTAAAGCAATATGCTGCAGGTTTTCCTCATTAAGGAGGTTGGGGCTACTCTTGAGTCCTCTAAATGTTCCTCTGTGCATGTATTGGGGGAGGGGCCACATTCAGTGAGTCTGTAGGCAATTTTTCTATTTAGGGGATTTGGAGAGATGCAAACCTCATGGCTCTTTTCCTTCCCTAGCTCTGCTATCTCAGGTTGCTGACGTGACCCAGGGAGAGAGTTTAGAAGATGGAGTGACCCCTGGGCCCTTGACAGCAGAATCCCAGGTGGGTTGGAGTTTCTGGTCACTTTCTTGACTTTGTTTTTCAGATTTTAAGTGCCCTAGACTTAGATATTTTTTTATTTGACTTCCTGAATTGGTTTTTCTTAGCCTGTTCTTCCTTAGGAAAGCAGGCTGCAGCAATTGATTTCACAGATAATTTCCCCACTATAGTAACCCTCCTCAGTAAATCTCTTGTTTTTAGCAAACCTCTAGTCATGTATCCAACAAATTTGGAAAGTATGCCGGAGTGTGTGTGTGTGTGAGTGAGAGAGAGAGAGAGAAGGGAGTCGGGGAGAGAAGGAGAGGAAGTATATAATATAGTCCTTACTCTCAAAACTCACAGATATTACCTGGGAGAAAGACAAATATAAAGTCATTTTAAGCAACATTTTAAAATCAACAAAATCATGCTCTGATATTCTTGGAGATGTATAAACTTCATTAATGACCTTTAAGAGAAAATTTTTGATCAAGTCCTGAAGCAGAACTGTAGCTGAAAAAAAAATGAGTAGAGAAGATACTGGCAGGTCATGAAGGGCACAAACTAAATACTCTGAGCAGAAACGGAAGGAAAACTTCTAAGAGCAGTTTAACAGTGTGCTGTGTATCATAAACAGGCTAATCAGAAAACTGATGACACTGGCAGCCAGTAGAATTCTGCATTCCCAAACCCCAGAGGCATGGGGAAACGCAAGAGAATTACAGAGTAGTCAGAGAACTAGAAGGAGATATTATTAAAGGACAGAAGTGTTTTGAAGTGGAGTGATCTTAGCTTCTACACTTGATCTTAGCCAAAAGGCCGAGAAGCGATGATCTTAGCTTCCAAAACCACATAGTTTAATCATATGATTAAATCATAGAGTTTAATCCTATGTCTTTAACCTTCCTTAAATTCAGTTTTCCCATAGGTTAAGTGCAGTTTCCCATAGGTTAACATCAGCCTAATAGGCCTGAAATGCATTTCAGAATTATTTATGATACATAAAAAGCATTAAACTGGTCTCCATACTTAGGGCATTTGTTATTATTTCAGCTTTCTGGCTTCTGAATTATCTTTGCATTTGGGAGTATTTTAAAAAAATACCTAGCAAATGATTATTTAATTTGTGTGGTTCATACACAATCGGCTCTTATACTTGACAACCCAGAGTGTGTGCCTTGGTCGTGTCTACCTTGGTTGAGGTGTCTTCCTTATAGGCAGAATACATGCTCCCTCCAAAAACATGCTGTTCTCTTATACTTTTCTTATTAACAGAAAAACACAGCTAAGGATATTTTACCCATGCTAAAATGTTCTCATTTTAACCAATTCTTTGAGTTTAACAAAGGTCCCTGTCTTCTCTGTGGCCTTTAGCCCCTTTAGAATTCTCACCTTCCCAAATACTCCTTAACTTTATTGTCCTTAATCTAAATTACTGCACATAGTTCTGTGCCCTTTAATGTTTCATGAACACATTCCCTTCATCTAAATTGTAAGTTGCAAAGGCAACTCACATACTCTATGCATTGTTTTATAACCTCCAACAGAATCAACCAAATGATTAGCAAAAGGTATCCAGGAAAACTTGATTGGAATCTCTTAGCATCTAGACAAGGTCAGAACAACTTCCTGAACTCTAGCTGAAATGGAACATATTTGATGTTCTAGGAACTGTTGACCTTCCAGGACGTATCTGTGGATTTCACCCAGGAGGAGTGGGGGCAGCTGGGCCCTGCTCACCGGAATCTGTACCGGGAGGTGATGCTGGAGAACTATGGGAACCTGGTCTCAGTGGGTAAGGACGGGTTCCCCTTGAAAATAGAACCTGCCTATTGGAAGAAAATCTTTGTTTCTAAATTTTAAGTGTTTTGCTTGAGCTTTGGGTTCTATATTAAAGGTTTCTAATTCCTTCTGAAGACCAAGTCAGGATTGCTGTGATCTTTTCTGTCCTGGTCTTTCTATTCACCTTTCTTCAGAAGACCTGAATACCAAAGGACCATTTTTAAATTCCTGGGATGACTCTTTGACCTTAGCACATACTGTCTTTTCTTCCCCATAAGCAGGATATCAGCTTTCCAAACCTGGTGTGATTTCCCAGTTGGAGAAAGGAGAAGAACCATGGCTGATGGAAAGAGAGATTTCAGGATGTCCAGGTCCAGGTAAGTGCAGGGCAGATGGGGCCTTTGTGATGCTGGCCAGAGAATTCCCCAAAAAGCCTTCTCCAAGCAGTGGAGAATGCCATAGCCACCTGGATAGGACACACAAGGAAGCCGATTCTACCATTTCTGTCACCCCTTTCCTGAACTTACATCTTCTCTTTAGTCTCTTTGGAGTCAGAGGAAAAGAGATGCCTTTCTCATCAGGGTTAACATTCTTCATCATTTCTCTTGATCCGACTTTCATGATTTTTACCTCTTTCTCCAGTATTCTAAACCTTTCTGTGATCACAGTTTCTTTCCCATCTTTAATACATTTAGATGTACATAAGTCTCTTCTCATTAGACACAGTCTACTTCACTGTATTCTCATGTCATTTTATCATTGGTTTCACTGTCTCCCAGTTATTTCATTTTCAATTTTTAAAAAACTCTTATTCTGTGATCACAGCTTCAATTCTGATTATCTTTTTAACTTGTGTAATTTAACTTTTCATGCCAGATAATTTATGGCTTTTTGAGAAATCACCATACAATTCCTTCTTACGAAATCCAATGGCCTTTAGCAGTCTTCTTCAATGTGTGTGAACAGTAACAATGATAGGTATTTACCAAGTGGGTAAATACCTCTCTGTGAGTCCTACATTAGCCCCATCTTACAAATGAGGAGAAAGAAGCTGGTTAAGAAATGTATACAATTTCAGTCCAATCAGCTGAAAAAAAAAAAAAAGAAATATATACAGTGAAATTACCTGTATCTTGGCGGAGTCAGTATTTTACTTCTAATCATTCTGACTCCACAGTTTGTGTGTTCTTTTTTTTTTATTTTATTTTTATTTTTTTTTTTCAGAGAGGGAAAGTCACTTGCCCAACACAGTTTGTGTGTTCTTATGATGCTATTCTACATGGCAGCATTAAGTTATACAGACCTTTTCACATTAATATCCTTTCCTCCATTAGCTAGTTTAATCATTTTTGTTTCCTCTGTCTCTTACTGCTTTTTCAGGGCTTTTCTTTAATGTCTTTTTTAATGCAGATATATTAATATAATTTCTACCTTTGTTAGGATTGGCTAAACTACTGTAACAAATAAATTCCAAAATTTTGTAACAAATTTTGAGCCATAAATTATCTCAAACAGAATATGAACTTATTTCTTGCTCATATACTGGTCTGAAAAAATTGTTTAGGTCAATTGGCAGTTATTCTCCATCTGAAGTATTCAGGACCAAGGTTCCTGTCTTGTTGTGGCTCCATCATCCCCTAGGGCCTCTTCATCATCTCCAGTTAGCCAGCAAAGAGAGCACAAAGGACCTCATTTGGGAGGTTTAATGGGCCAGCCTGGAGTGGTTCACATCGTTTTCACTCTCATTTACTTAACAGGGGAGACCTTTGTGACGTCACTCAATCTAATTTAAGAAAGATTGGGAAATATAATCTAGTTGTATGTCCAAAAATGGGGAGAACAGATTTCAATGAATAGCCAGCAGTCTCAGCCACAATCCCTAAAGAGCCTCTGTTTTTTACACTGCTATTTTGTTTTTATACAAACTCCCATAAGTACATTGTGATGATTTCAACTATCCTTTCCACACCTGTCTTCTCCAGATTTTCATCTTTGTCTTATATATCTATATGAACTCTATTCCTGCATATCCCTGACATTTATGACATCTCTATATAGAAGTACTTTTGTCACTTCAAACCTAGTACATCCAAAACCAGAAACCATCTTCTCACCTAAGCAAGTTTCTCATCCTAATTTCCAATGTTCTTTCAGTCTCTAGAAATGATATCAGCGAGAATATCATGTTTTCTACTCTGGTTTTTCCTCATTCCCATGGTTTCTTCCTTGATATTACTTATTAGATCTGTTTCTCTTCTACCTGTGTTGATGTAATGCTAAGCAAAGTTTCCATCATTTCTTGCCTGAATTACTAAAATTTCTAGTTGCGTTGTTGATGTCTTATTGTCTTTTTCTGAATCATCTTGAATGTTACTGCCTGATTTGACCATTTAAAATATCACATTTATCTTGTTATTACCCTTTTCCCTGTATTAAATAATCTGAACATCTCTGCTTGCTTTTTAAGCCCACTCCAAAATTTATCCAGCAATTTCTGAACATTTTTTATGTGTTGTTACTAAAGTGAGGTTAGTAAATGTATACATTCACATATAAATCTTGTTGGGAAATGTCTGAATGTATACATTCCAAAATCCTGGGGAATAAGATATTTTTTGTGAACAGGAACATTGTTGCTTTAGGATGGCAGGGTCCAATATGGATGTATGGGAATGGAAAGAATATCAGGGAAAAATTCCTTCATCCAAAAATGTTATGCCAGGTATACTATGGATAAAATATATATTCTCTGTCCTTAAAGATTTTACAAAGTAGTTATTATTTTGTCACAAATTGAGGAAAACCATTTTCCACATCTTATATAGGCAAAAATTATGAAGATTAATCAAATCTATTGAATACGCAGGGAAAGGCACCTGCATTTGCCAGGCGTACACATGTACAACCCAACACTTTCTCTAGTAAATCTAATGAAATACGGGAGTATACAAGAATGTATGTATAATTATATATGATAGATTGTGGTTTGATTTGTAATAGTGAAAAATTGGGGGCAACATAAATATTTTTCAGTAGGGAAAAGTCAAATTATGATAGGTCTATACAGTAGAATGCAATGAGGTTGTTAGAATGAGATAATCTCAATGTACAGATGTAGAAAGAGGCACATAAGATAAACAAAACAGATGCAGAACTATATGTATACCATGATCCCTTTTTTGTACGAATGTATATTTAAGATGATATATACATAAATGTATACATTCACACATACATTTTGTTGGGAAATGTCTGAATGGATACATTCCAAAATCGTCAGAGACTGGAGGGAATCTCATCCCAGATAGGAAGATGCTGTCCCTTTTTAATCATTGCATTCTTGCATTATTTAATGTTTTATTTTGATGTTTACAAAGTATTTTATATAAATAATTTTTAAAAATATTTGTTTTCTTAAGTAAAGAAAATGTTGTCATAGAAATAGAAATAAGGCCTTAAGATGATATGGTCTTAGGATCCTATCTTCCTTATTCTTATCTTTTGATATTTGCCCTTATTCTCCTTAGTTTATTTCCTCTTGCAATTCACATGGATTAGCTCCTCCCAATTTCTTAAAGTCACCTTACATACTTTTAACAGCTTTTTTCCTCTGACCACTTCTTCACTTGCTTTCATATCAGCTCTCTAGGTGGCAGGATCACTTTGGAAGACTGTCCAAACCTCCTGTACCTAGTTTATAGGTACAGGTTTATAGTTTATTTTTTCCTATCATTCTCATTGTGGTGATTTGTTTTTTAAAGTACAGTGAATATGAGTAATTTTTATTTTTGGATTTCTTTTAGACTTGGAGAGTAAAACAGAAACCAAAGAGTCAACCTTAAAGAATGACATCTCATGGGAAGAATTACACCATGGTCTGATGATGGAAAGGTCTACTAGAGGAAGCACCTTGTATTCCACGTTGGGAAGAGTCTCCAAATTTGATAATTTAGACAGCCAGCAGGAAAACCAAGAAATGGGTGAGAGGAAAATACCCTTGATCTGCAAGAAAATGCTTGCTGAGGAGAGAGGCCAAGAATCTAACAGATGTGAGAAAAGAATTAATGTGAATTCAAAAATTATGCCAGGACCAATAAATCTTTCAAGAAAACGAGACCATAAATATGACATATCTGGAAAAAGAAGCAGATACAATTTAGATTTAATTAATAATTCAAGGAGTTATACAAAGATGAAAACTTTTGAATGTAATATTTGTGAAAAAATCTTCAAACAGCTCATTCATCTTACTGAACACATGAGAATTCATACTGGAGAGAAACCTTTCAGATGTAAGGAATGTGGAAAAGCCTTTAGCCAAAGTTCATCCCTTATTCCACATCAGAGAATCCATACTGGTGAGAAACCCTATGAATGTAAGGAATGTGGGAAAACCTTCAGACATCCTTCATCCCTTACTCAACATGTTAGAATTCATACTGGGGAGAAGCCCTATGAATGTGGGGTATGTGAGAAAGCCTTCAGCCAGAGCATTGGACTGATCCAGCATCTGAGAACTCATGTTAGAGAGAAACCTTTTACATGCAAAGACTGTGGAAAAGCATTTTTCCAGATTAGACACCTTAGGCAGCATGAGATTATTCATACTGGTGTGAAACCCTATATTTGTAATGTATGCAGTAAAACCTTCAGCCATAGCACATACCTAACCCAACACCAGAGAACTCATACAGGAGAAAGACCATATAAATGTAAGGAATGTGGGAAAGCCTTTAGCCAGAGAATACATCTTTCTATCCATCAGAGAGTCCATACTGGAGTGAAACCTTATGAATGCAGTCATTGTGGGAAAGCCTTTAGGCATGATTCATCCTTTGCTAAACATCAGAGAATTCATACTGGAGAAAAACCTTATGATTGTAATGAATGTGGAAAAGCCTTCAGCTGTAGTTCATCACTTATTAGACACTGCAAAACACATTTAAGAAATACCTTCAGCAATGGTATGTGAAATATACTCAACAGAAAAGACTATGTTGGAGCCAAAGTCTCTAAATCACTGGTTCCCTGACTTTTGGATTTCAGGAATCAATAATTTAAAAAATGGTTTGGCACAATATTACCAACTTTTAATTTTGCCATATTAAAAAACAATAACCTATTATCAGCATTGTTTTAGAAAAAAGGGTGTTTTAATACTTTAAAATGTAGGAGGAATATAATAATTATGAAGAACAACCTTTTATATTGAATTAAATCATTTTTATGAAGATATCACAAATTTGTCTTTATTTTTCTCATTTTACTATGGGCCAGTGAAATTTTCTTGGCAGGTCAGTGGTCTGTGGATTGGCTTTTGAGAATCACTGTTTTAAATACCCCTTAAATGAATCAGAAAATACAGCACAGTATTTATATAAACCTATAAAAGCCTGTATATATAGCCCTTTATATGGCTAACAGGGGTATAAGTTAAAATGTTAAGGCCGGGTGCGGTGGCTCACGCTTGTAATCCTAGCACTCTGGGAGGCTGAGGCAGGAGGATCACTCAAGGTCAGGAGTTTGAAACCAGCCTGAGCAAGAGTGAGACTCCATCTCTACTAAAAACAAAGAAAATTAATTGGCCACCTAAAATATTAGAAAAATTAGCCGGGCATGGTGGCACATGCCTGTAGTCCCAGCTACTTGGGAGACTGAGGCAGAAGGATTGCTTGAGCCCAGGAGTTTGAGGTTGCTGTGAGCTAGGCTGACACCATGACACTCTAGCCCAAGCAACAGAGTGAGACTCTGTCTCAAAAAAAACCATGTTAAGCCAGGCATGGTGGCACATGCCTAAAGTCCTAGCTACTGGGGAGGTTGAGCCAGGAGAATTGCTTGAGCCCAGGAGTTTTAAGCCAGCCCAAGCAACATAGTGCAACAATGTGTCTTAAAAGTTGGTTATCTCATTTCTAGAAGAAATAATGTTAAGAGTTTTCTAGAATTGATAGATAACCTACTATACGTGAGATACTTAATTAAATTTTCTGGTTTCCTACAGAACAAGAGTTGGCAAAGTTTCTATAAAAGGCCAGAGAGTAAATATGTTAGATGTCGTGGGCTGTATGGTCTCTGTTAACAAGTACTCTCATTTTAGTACAAAAGCAGCCAGAGACAATATGTAAACTAGGGTATCTGAACTTTGGCACTGCTGATATTTTGGGCTGGATAATGCTTTGTTATGGGCAGCTGTCCTGTGCATTGTAGAAAGTGTAGCAGCATCCCTGGCCTCTACCCACAAGATACCAGTACTAGATGCCAGTAGCTGCCCCTCCCCCTAAGTTTGGCAGCCAAAAATATCTCCAAACATTGCCAGATGTCCCTTAGAGGGAAAAATTGTCCCTGATTGAGAACCACTGACATAAATAAATGGGTGTAATAGTGTTCCAATAAACCTCACTTACAAAATAGGTCCTGGGGCCAGGTATAATGGCTCATGTCTGTAATCCCAGCACTTTGGGAGGCTGAGAGGAGAGAATTGCTTGAGGCCAAGAGTTCTAGAGCAGCTTGGGCAAGAGTGACAGCCTGTCTCTATACAAAAGTAAAAAAAACCAGGTGTGGTGTTACGTACCTGTATTCCCAGCTGCTCAGGTGGCAGGATCTCTTAAGCCCAGGAGTTCAAGATTACAGTGATCTGTAATTGTGCCACTGCACTCCAACCTGGGTGACAGAGCAAGACCCTCTCTCTTAACAACAACAAAAAATGGTGTTGGGTTGCATTTGGCCTAAGGGCTATAGTTTACTACCTGCTCCCCATAGGGTACATAAAATGATTAGAAGTGGCAATAGACTATCATTTAATGTCAAATTAGCATGTTCATGTATATACCATAAGTCAGCAACTCCTTTAGTATTCAATAATTTTTTTAAAACAATCACATTTTTAATGCTGTCTTGGGAGAGACTATGAGTTATTTTTGGAGTATTTATGCAGACTTCAGTCTGTAATTTTTTTATTTATAAATATTTTGGGATATATGTCTAAAAGATGAACTTTTTAAAAAACATAACTGCAATGCTATTATTACACTCAAAAAATCATAATTCCTTAAATAATGATGCCTTTTTGAAGATTGGTTACTGCCATTTTAATTTTTTTTTAACTTTCCCTTTGCCAAGCATACAATATTAGATGTGAAAATGTGCTTTCTGTTGAGTAGCAGGGCCTTTAAGATAGCCCCGGAACAACACATGAAGGGCCCACCAAAGAGGACCAGGGCAAGGTGGTGCCATATTGAGGCAGGGAGGTATGGGAGAGAAAGTGTGGGAATTGATTCCTAATACTTCACTTAATGAAGTAGATACTGGATTCTTACAAACATAGTTGGAAATAGTTCAAACTTATTACTCTTTTATATGGAGATAGAACAAGCAGTTCAATTGCCTGGGCATTGTAAGTGTGAACTATCCAAACAAAGCAAAGTTATAAGTCCAGAATATATACCAATATCTCTAGATTTTTTTCTATTACTAAATTTACATTTTTTAAAACTGGTCTCTAACTCTTAGGTCCTATATGACTTTGATGGGCAAAGAAAGAATGCAGATACACACTGTTCCTTATATTTGTTCTACCATGTTTCCATGGTCTTAGATTTCCCAAGAATTTGGATTTCTCGGATTGCTTCTTTCAGTGAAAGGCCTCAGTGATCTCATACAGTCTTATGGTTTAAAATACCATCTCTATTTAACACCTGCCAAATTCACATCTCTAGCCCAGACCTCTCTTGAACTCCAGCTTTTGGACCATTGTACTAAATGTTCCAGATATCCTACTCCCTTACCTTCTCATCTTTGCTCAGATGTTGCCTTCTCACTGAAGCCTATCCTGACCATGCTGTGTAATGCTGCAGGCTGTCTCTTTCACTGCCCAACTCTAGCACTCATATACTTCCTTAACCTGCTCTACTTTTTCTGTATCACATATCACCTTCTAACACTCTTAAATACCTTACATATTTATTAGGCTTATTGTTTACTACTGTTTCCTCCTACTATAATGCAAGCTCCTTGAGGTCAGGGATCTTTGCTTTGTTCACTATGTATCACAAGTACCTAGAACAGTGCCTGGCACACAGTAGGGACTCAATAAATATTTGTTGAATTGATTTGAACCGAATTGAACTATGTGTCCATGATGATAATAAAGAAAAGCAATCCCTATACTTTGCTTGTTTCCTTTGCAAGTGGGCCAAGTTCTCAGACCTCTAAGAACTAAGAATCATAACTTACATACTTTAAGATGTTAATAGAAGGGTATTTATAAGTAAATTTGCTAAATATCCATTTAAATATGGCTGATTAACCACATGATTTTATCTTTGTTTTGAGAACCTGATGTAGAAAAAGTAGGGGCTTATAAAAGGTAATGGAGGAGAATACAGCAGTAGGCTTGAGATGTCAACACATTTTTGTTAGTGAGAAAAAAGAACAGTGACTGATTTAGCAGAGCCTACAGAAAAGTACACCAGCAACGGGAGGTCCCTGAAAAGGCTGAGGCCTTGGAGACCCTGGGCATCATGGAAGACAAGGGGCTGAAAATGGTGATGTATTGAAGTTCTGTTGTTAGGTCACTAGGTTCCTCACCTATCCCGTATATCAGGCTGCTATGCATACATGCCCTCTCTCATGCCTTTCTTCATCCCATTACCCTTTCCTTAACTCAAAGGAGACAAGGGGCTTATTCTCTGGAGAAAGACCAGAGTTAGGCTCTGGAATCGGGGACACCAGACAGTAGGGACCAAGGGTAAGAAATAAACTGTGGGACCCTTAACCCCCTCTCCTAGTGAAAGCTAGGCTTTCACCCCTTCAACCATCTCCCACCCAAACCCAGCAGGAGGTTAGACTCTCTGGGGAAACTGAATAGCTCCCAAAGAAAAAGTACTGACATTTGTGAATACCTCAGTGAAAAATCAAGGTCAATGACCCAGACACCGTGTACATAAAGAGCAAGCTCCTAATCGCCATAAAGAGAAGAGAAAATGAAGGGTAGGAGATATATAAATACACACAAGACATGTTTTCAGAATTGAATGTCATGAATCTTCAGATTAAAAGGGGCTGCTGTCTGCCCAGCACAGTAAATATTAATACCAATAGCTAACATTTATCATGTGCTTACAATGTGCCAGGCACTGTTCTTAGTACTTAATTCATGTTAACTCATTTAATTCTTAAAACAATCCTCTAAAGTGGGTACTACTGTTATTCCCATTTTACAGATGAGACACACAGAAGTTAAACAAGTAAGGACACCCGGGTAGTAAATGGCATCCAGGAAATCTGCTTCCAAAAAGAACCCACATGCAGGAACATCATTATGAAGTATTAAATCTATGGAGGAAAAAAAATATACTAAAGGTTTCTGGAGCAAGGTGATAGGTCATTCACCTATGTCAGAATAAGAAAAGCTTTAGATTTTACACAGCACAGCAATTATCAAGCAATGTCTTCAAAATCTCGAGAAAAAAATCCTAAAGTTCTATGCTCAGTCAACTATCAATCAAGTGTGAGGGCAAAACAAAGACATTTTTGGATATGTCAGGTGTCAAAATTTACCTTCTATGCACTTTTTCTTAGGAAGCTACAGGAGAATGTGCTCCATCAAAACAAGGGAGTAAACGAAAAAACAGGCAGTCAAAGGATCTGGAGAATAGGTGTCTCCAACTAGGAAGGCAGAAAAGAGACTCGATTTCTATATTAATAAAGTGGGACTATTAATACCTAGAGTCTAGGATTCATATAGAAAATTTTTCCTCAGATACACATTCATCTTAGTTTTCTTTCAGTTTGGTGTGTGTCATTCTATTTTTATATTTTTGTATTTAATTCATCACTCCATATAGAATTTATGTTTGTGACTTTTGTTAATGTTATCATAACTGACAAAGTTATTTCCTATATTTTTTTTTTTTGAGACAGAGTCTCACTCTGTTGCCCCAGCTAGAGTGCCGTGGCGTCAGCCTTGCTCACAGCAACCTCAAACTCTTGGGCTCAGGTGATCCTTCTGCCTCAGCCTCCCAAGTAGCTGGGACTACAGGCATGCGCCACCATGCTCGGCTAATTTTTTCTATATTTTAGTTGGCCAATTAATTTCTTTCTATTTTTTAGTAGAGATGGGGTCTCACTCTTGCTCAGGCTGGTTTCGAACTCCTGAGCTCAAACGATCCGCCCACCTTGGCCTCCCAGAGTGCTAGGATTACAGGCGTAAGCCACGGCGCCCGGCCTATTTCCTATATTTTTGACTTTGTGTTTTTACATCCAATGCGATTGAAGATCTAAACATTTCTGCTTTCCAAATTTCTAGTCAACTATCCAAATGCCTCTCATTGTATCTCATCTCTTCTCTATTGTTTTTTTGTTTTGTTTTTAATTATTTAAGACCTATATTAACAGGTGCTTGCAGTTTTTGACTTTTTTGAAAAAATCAGGTTGTAAACTTTTATTACAAATTAAAAATGAAGTTCTTAAAAATCTCGACTAGATATGAAACAATTTAAAAACCTTTAAAGGTGTATTGAGAAAAACCAGGCTTTTTAAAAAAACACGTTTGTTATTACCAAAAAAAGACATCTTTAGGTAAAAATAATAAAAACTCCATGATGCATAGATAATGCAGATCATCCTAGTTATCTGGTCAACGGGCAAAAAGCAAGCCCTTAAGGTCTTCAGCTCCACTCTTTTGTTCATTTCTTATTGCTGAAATTTCATATTCGTTTCTTGTTGGATGACTAACCGGATGATGGTAGAGATAGTAAGCTGGCATTTGTTCAGTCTCGGGAGCAGACGAATTCTCAACCGGTGGATCAGCTGCTTTTGTCTCTTTAACATCTTGTGGTTTAGGGTTTCTGGGCGTCTCTATCGGTAGTTGAAGGTGCATCAGTACCGATGTTGAGGTGGTTGCTGACCTTGGGTCTCAGCTCCTTGATTCTCTTTATCCTCTTCTTTGCCGTCCTCTCTGGGCTGTCTTTGTCCAAGAGAGAATCGTGGTCCATAACCACCCCCTGCATATTCTGTCATACTGGTCTACCTTGTCCTCTTGCACCCTGGTTGTCAGCACCCTCCCTCACTGCTCCCTGCACACAGGAGGGTTGCAATACTGTGGTCGACCCCCAGAGGGTCTCTGCATGTAGCAAAGGGGGATCCTTCGCCTGCGGTAGGGCCTGGCCTTCCGGAGCACCGTCCGAGCCCTCGTTCTCTCCCCCACTCTCACTGTCCTGGTAATTGCGTGGCGGACCCCTGCGACGTGGACAGCATCTATAATGGTTACGGTCTGCTGCACATCTGCTGCCTTGAACTGGAATTCCACCAGGGCCTGTGACATTTGCTGCCTCCCACCCTTTTCTCCTTCCACAACTCGAACTCCAGTCTCTCTGTCTCAGACACTGCGAAGGTACTTTCTGGGGTCATCCTTTATGGCAGTCTGGTGTACAAATACATCTTGGAGTCACGCCTGTTGACGAAACCATATCCGTTTCTTACGTTGAACCATTTTACTGTCCCCAAAAACCTTCCTTGCGATGATTTTGTTGTCCCTGCCGGCAGGCGCCGCCAATGTGAGGCCACCCGGCCCGCTCCCTGCGCCTCTGCCGCTGGTGCCCGGGGTGGGGGCAGCTGCTGGGTCTCGGCCGCCTGCTCATGGTTGCGATGACGGTGACTGGGGCCGAGGGGCTGCACAGGGCTCTTTGGGGTCCGCTTTCGGCTCCCGCTACTGATCCAACTCCTTCTCAATTGATTGTGTATGCGAAACACACTGTGTTTGCATCTACACACATGATCTTATTTAGAACTACATCATCCTTATGAAGTGATACTATTATGTCACCCCATTTTGTGAATGAAGACACTGAAGATCTGAGAGAATAAATGATAGGCCCAAGGTTGCACGACTAAGCAATTGAACAGCTATATGGGAACCTCAGCTACTGGGTTAGTGAGATGGGAGGCTGGGCTGCCTGTGACATTCATCTGTGTCTACATCCTCCAATGAGACATAGTTTTTATGACAGAAACTTTATGTAATAGATTTTGAAATATAGTTTAGCTTCCTCTATTGACCTTTATTTTTCTAAAAGTTTCTCAACTATATCTATTATAGACTTAATGTTTATGGTCTGCCCCCAATTCATATGCCTTAACCCCCAATATAATGGTATTTGGAGATAGGGCCTTTGAAAGAGGTAATTAAGGTTAGATAAGGTCATGAGGTTAGATAAAGTCATGAGGATGAGGCTCTCAAGATGAGATTAGTGCCCTTAAAAGAAGAAACACCAGACAGCTTGCCCTCTTTCTCTTCCTTCATCCCCCTCCCTGCCCTGTGGGTGCACAAAGAAGAGGTCATGTAAGCACAGAGCAAGACGGCGGCTGTCTACAAGCCAAGGGCAGAAGCTTCAGAGTGAAACCTATCTTGCCAGCACCTTGATCTTGGACTTCCTAGCCTCTAGAACTATGAGAAATAAATTTCTGTAGTTTAAGCCAATCAGACTATGGTATTTTGTTATGGCACCCCAAACAGAATAATACAATATCATGCCTATTTAAATGTCTGGATGAACTTTAGAATTACATACTACTTTCCCCAACCCCATTGATTGATCTATTTTCTCTCTCTCTCTCTCTCTCTCTCTCTCTCTCTCTCTTTCTCTCTCTCTCTCTCTC
The DNA here is from genome assembly GCA_008086735.1 of Cheirogaleus medius. NCBI lineage: Eukaryota > Metazoa > Chordata > Mammalia > Primates > Cheirogaleidae > Cheirogaleus > Cheirogaleus medius. The sequence continues at coordinate 26,777,670 of VBSM01000529.1, forward strand.
TCCACACACACACGCACACACACACCTCATTTTAATTTTCTAAAAATATTAAAAATGCAATACTTATTCATGGGTGGTGGTTGGGGTGGAGAACAAAATGTGGACAATTTAGCACACATACTGTATAACTAAAATAATTTTCCAGTATCCCTCATTACAGGGATAACATGTTGGATTATTTTTATTTTGAGTCCTCTTGTCTGTATATGCCCTTAAATAATTGAGATCCTGTTTTAGATGCTTTGGGAATTGGAATTGTTTTTCACTCAATATAATTGTGTTCAGATCTTAAGCATCTGTAGCAAAGTGGTAAAGAGCTTGAGCTAAGCAATTATAAAAATATGTATTCAAATTCCAGCTCTGTCACTCTGCCCACCCTGTAGTGTTGCTTTAAATCCCCTTCCAATGAGTGATGCAGAGCTTTTACATTGTATCATTGTTTGTTCACAGTGAAACAAATCACACAGGCAGTACCACCATCATACAACCCATGTCATGTTAATGATGTTACAATTTTCGACTAGGTGGGGGGATTTTAGTATTACAATTAGCTAAAGGGCACCATAGGACAGCTAAAACCATTTTCAAGCAGTCCAGGCTGGTCTGTACTGGCCGCTTCAAGGCCAGAAAGTACTGAGGTGCCCAGGAAAGTGCTGGGCACTTTTACAGGGCCTGTAGTTATATTGGTTCTTGCTTAATCTACTTTGTAACAATTCTGCTGAGCAGTACCCTCCAAAGGGTAACTCCAGGCTGGCATAGTGTTTCTGTTATGTGGCGAGGGAACCTGCATTTTTCCCTCAATAAAGAAAACAAACATGACAGAACCTAGATATTCCCAATGTTAAAATTGTTATGCAAGAAGGCAAATACTATATGATTCCACTTATACGAGGTATCTAAACTAGTCAAATTCATTGAAACAGAAAATAGATTTGTGGCTGGGGGGAGAGGAAAAAAGAGAGTTGTTTAATGGGTATAGAGGTTCATATTTGCAAGATGAAATTCTAGAGATCTGTGTCGCAACAATGTAAATATACTCAACACTACAGAACTGCATGGTTAAAAATGGTTATTATATGTTTTTTTTACCACAATAAAAAGTAATTTATAGATGTATTTATTTCCAGCATATACATTCACTAGAATTCAAATTCCAGCTCTATCACTCTGCCCACCTTGTAGTGTTTCTTTAAATTCCTTTCCAAAGTACTCTGTTCTGAAAAACTCTTCAAACTCATTTGTACCAATGCCATATCTTCTCTTCCCCGACCTTTACTGGCCACATCCTCCTTTCCCTACCCAGCTTTTAGTCATGCCCTTGCAAACACCCTCAACTCCATCTATGTATGTTGCTAACACCCAAATTTATCTTTCCAGCCACACATTCTTTCTTCACTTGAAACTCTTAATTCCTAGTGCATACTTAATTCTTGGATGTGTATTAGGCATCTCAAATTTAACAGGCCCATTTCTGAATGTGCTCTACCTCCAGTATTTCCTGTCTCAGTAAATGGGAACAGCCAATTGCTCAAGCTAAAAATCCCAGAATTATCCTTGACTCCTCTTTCTCTAATACTTTTCATTCAATCCATTGGCAAACGTTGTGAGCTCTATCTTTGCAATATATCTTCTCTCATCACTTCCACTGCTACCACCTAGTCCAATTCACTATGATCTTTCACTTGCCTTAGTGCATGCTTACACGCACCATAATTTGTCCTTCCTCCAAATGGTTGTGTTAAAATGTAAGCCAGATCCTGCTGCTTCTCAGTTCCAAACTCTGCAAGGGTTTCCAATTTCTCTCAGAATAGATTCAGTGTTCTTAACCATGGTTTGCCTCAAGCAATACTGAATTCCTTGCTCATCCATGCGTATGCTCACACATGCTTTCACCTCAGGGCTGCTGTCTTCTGCCAAGACTCTCTTTTTCCAGATACCAATGTGGTCCACTTCCTGACTGCTTTCAGGTCTCTGTTCCAAATGCATCTTACCAGAGGGATCTTCCTTGATTACCCTCTATAAAACAGCTCCCCACTTCTTATAGATATTCTCCTTTGGACTCATGATATTTTATCATTCCTTTCCCCCTCTTTACTAGTTTGAAGTTGCATGTTCTACTTCTGTTCTTTTAGTGGTTACCCTAAAAGATAACAACATACATTTCTAAAAACTTTATTAAATTACAATATTCATACAGAAAGGGGCATATATATGTATATGTGTATACACACACAGAGACATATATCTTGATGAATCTTAAAAATTAAACACACCTACATAACCAGCACATGGATTAAAAACAGAAATAATAGCATTCAGAAACCCCCTAAAGGCTGGGCGCAGTGGCTCACGCCTGTAATCCCAGCACTCTGGGAGACAGGAGGGTGGATCTCTCAAGGTCAGGAGTTCGAAACCAGCTCTGAGCAAGAGCGAGACCCCATCTCCACTAAACATAGAAAGAAATTAATTGGCCAACTAAAAATATATAGAAAAAATTAGCCGGGCATGGTGGCACATGCCTGTAGTCCCAACTACTCCGGAGGCTGAGGCAGAAGGATTGCTTGAGCCCAGGAGTTTGAGGTTGCTGTGAGCTAGGCTGACGCCAAGGCACTCTAGCCCAGGCAACAAAGTGAGACTCTGTCTCAAAAAAAAAAAAAAAAAAGAAGCCCCCTGAGTCCCCTTCCTGTCAGTACCCTCCAAAGGGTAACTTCTAACACCATAGATTAATTTCTTCTGTTTCTGTACTTTATATAAATGGCATCACACTGGGCATATTCTTTCGTGTCTGGCTTCTTTTGCTCAACACTAAGTTTGTTAGATTCATTAATATTGTTCTGTGTAATTGTAGTCTGTTTATTTTCATTGCTGTATGTACTCCATTGTGTGAATATACCAATATTTACTTACCCATTCTACTGTTGATGGGCATAGAGTGATGCTATGAACATTCTAGTATATGTCTGTTGGGGAACATATTTATGCATTTCTGTTGGGTGTATACCTAGAGGAGGGATTGCTGGGTCATAATGTTCAGCTTTAGTAGATACTGCCAAATACTTTTCCAAAATAGCTGTACCAATTTATACTCCCACCAGCAGTGTCTGAAAAATCTGGTCCTTAAATTTAATCTAGGTTAATTCATCATTTTTTTCCTTTATGTTTAGCACTTTTTATCCCATGTAATAAATTTATGCCTATTTCAAGGTCATAAAATCATTTTCCTATTTTCTTCTAAAAGTGTTATGGTTTTACCTGTCACATTTAGTTCTGCAATCCATCTGGATTAATTTTTGTGTATGTTGTAAAGTAGGAGTTAATATGAATATTCAGTTGATCCAGCACCAATTTATTTAAAAGACATTCCTTTCTCCTCTCTTGTCATAAAGACAGTGGTCGGGGGGGGGAGGGTTGGCAGGGGCAATATATGTAACCCTAACAATATCTGTACCCCCATAATATAATGAAATAAAAAAAATAAAAAAATAAATAAAGACAGTGGTCTGTGAGTTGGCCTGCATCTGGACTCTACTCCCTTTCATTGGTCAGTTCATCTATTCTTGCACAAATACCTATCTCATTGTCTTAGTTACTTTATAACTTAGTAACCTTATGATGAGTCTTCATATTCAGTTATATGTCTTCTAGCTAAAAATATATATTTTTTACTTATCAAAATCTAATGTTAATGAATACCTCTACCCTTCTTCAAGATAGTCCTTAGAACACTAACTCCATTTACCCACTTCTTGATCTATATGCTACTGTTTTTGAGTATTTTAATTCTATTTTTTAAGTCTCACAAATTATTGAGATTTTTAGTCTACTCTATGTCATTAATGCTCATTTAGATTTAGTCATATATTTTCTCCTGTCTTTGTTCTTTCCTGTTTGCATCTCTATCTTTTTATGTGGAATTATTTTCTTTCTGCCTAAAGTTTAACCTTGAGAATTTCCTTTAATATAGTCTGCTAGTGGTAAACTCTCTCAGTTTTGTCTGAAAATGTCTCTATTTCACCTTTATTCTTGAAGGATTTTTTTTCTTTGCATTCAATACTGGATTATTGGTTATTTCCTCACAACTTTGAAGATTTTGTTCCATTGTCTTCTGGATTCCATTATTACTGATAATGTTAGCTGTCTCAATGTCACCTGTGTTAGTTATCAATTGTGTTGTTACATAACAACCCCAAAACTTGATGGCTTAATGAAATAAACATTTTTTAATATCACTGTTTTCATGGATCAAAAATTCAGAAACTGCTTAGATGGGAGGTTCTGGGCCCAGGATGTAGTCAAGGTGAGTTGCCATCAAGATGTTGGCTGAGGTTGGAGTCATCTGGGGCCCCATTGCCTGGGGCTATAGGATATGCTTCCAAGATGGCTCACTCACATGTCTGGCAAGTTGATGCTGGTCACTCAGCTGGCTTTCTCCAGAGAAAGCAATCAAAGAATGTGCTAGGTAGAAGTGGCAATGTCTTTTATGACTTAGCTCTTGAAATCAAACACCATCACTTCTACCACATTCTATTCCTTAGAAGTGAGTCTGTCTGACATTCAAGAGGAGTCTCTATCTACTGAAGGGAGTAATGGGCATATTTATAAACCACTACAGCCACCTTTAAGATTTTTCTCTTCACCTTTAGTTTTACAGTTTCACTATGATGTATCTAGGTGTGAATTTCTTTTATTCATCCCACTAGAGAGTTATTTGGCTTCTTATATCTGTGATCTGGTTGCATTCATGGGTACTGAAAAATATTTAGTCATTATATCAGCCCTAGCTTCTCTCTTCTTAAACTTATATTAGATCTTTTCCCTGTATTCTCTATGTCTCTTATTCTCTCTTCTGTATATTCCATCTTTTTGTTTCCTAATATTTCATTCTAGATAATTTCTTCTGACCTATCTTCGTTTTTATTCATTCTCTATTCAGCAATGTCTAATCTGCCGTTATACCTATTCACTGAGTACTTAATTTTGTTACCGTATTTTGCACACACAGAAGTCTATTTAATTATTTTTTTTACATCTACTCCATCACATTTTTGGTTTTTGTTTTGTTTTGTTTTTTGGAGACAGGGTCTCACCTGTTCCCTGGGATAGAGTGCAGTGGTATCATGATAGTTTACTGCAATCTCACATTTCTGGGTTCAAGTGGTCCTCCTGCTTCAGCCTCCCAAGTAGCTGGGACTATAGGGGCGTGCCACAACACCCATCTAATTTTTCTATTTTTAGTAGAGACAGAGTCTCACTCTTGCTGAGGCTAAACTCAAACTCCTGACTTCAAGTCATCCTCTCGTCTTGGCCTCCCAAAGTGCTAGGATTACAGGTGTAAGCTACCATGCCTGGCCTCTATCACTTTTCATAGTTTTCAGGTACTTACCAAAATTGTCCAAGTTATGTTTTATTTCTTTGAACAAAGAAAATATTATTTTATAATTTGCATCTGATAATTCCAAAAGCAGTTGTCTCTGCAGGCCTATTTCTGTTGTTTGTGTTTCTGCTGGTTCTCACTAAAAGAGTTTTGTTTCCTTGTTTACATGGTTATCTTCAGTTCAGTTTTGGACATTGTCTATGAAAACTTACATGTAGGAAGAATTTGGAACCTACAATAACCATGCTTTTCTCCAAAGAGGATTTGTATTTGCTTTTGCCAGGCATCTGGTGGCAGCATAGTCAGAGACAACCTTAAACCAAGATCATGACTTGAGACAGGCAATTTGATCCCAGCCTGTAAATTCCTCTAAAGCTGTTGCATTTCCAATGCATCCTCACCCTGAGGGTGTAGTCTTTTGGTGTCCCAGTTATTGTGAAGGTCTTCTATTTCTCTTCTCACTCACTTTGTTTTATTTATTTTCTTCTTCTTTGATGTTCAAAGGGAGGGCTATCATTTTCCAGCCAGGTAAATGCCCTCAGAGCAAAAGCAGCTTCTAAACTGGATTACTTCCCTAGATCCTGGCTTTCCAGCTTTTGGTCTGATATAATAATTCCCTACTATCTTGCCATGTCTTAGATACCTTGTAACAAGCTCAATTGTGTCTCCCCCCTAAATTCATCTGTTGAAACCCTAACTCCCAGTACCTCACAATGTGACAACCCCCTTACAAAGGCAGTTATCTGCAAGCCAAGGAAATGGGTCTTAGAAGAAACCAAACCTGTCCACACTGTATCCTGGATTCTGACCTCTGGAACGTGAGAAAAGAAATTTCTGTTGTTTAGGCCACCCAGTCTGTGATTTCTTTTATGGCAGCCCTAGCATACTATTAAATAATACATGTCTTTAAGAACATTAAAAGTATATATTCCAGACTTTTTATTTTTTCATTTTATTGTTGTTTTCTGAGGTGGGTCGTTATCCTAGCCTACCATGGGAACTCCAGTCATCCTCTCTCCCCACCCTGCTTCCTTTTTCTTCATATTCCTTACGATTGCCTGGGGTATTGGCTATTTTTCTATTTATTATTATCAATTAATTTCACCCTAGTTAAGTTCCAAGAAAGCAGGAACTTCGTTTGGTTTACTGCTGTGTTCTCTCTCAGAGCCTACAAGAATGTGTGGCAGATCTTAGGCTCTCGGAAGATAGTTGAATGAATGAATGAATGAATGACAGAGAAGGGGCTTCCCCACTGGCCGGCCACAAGGTCTCTCCCGGACCTCTGTCAGGAAACTTGGGGCGGTCTGGCTGGGTGGCCGCCCGCCCGCCGCCAGGGCCTGGGCTGCCCGGGGTACGCGCGTGCTCGGGGCGCGCCCGCCGACTTCCGGCTTCCGTGTCCGCGGGCGCGCGCCACTTCCCCGGAGAGGGCGGGCTCCGCGGCCGCCTCGTGGGCGGAGCCGGCGGCCGGGCGTGCGGGGCCGGCGGGGAGACGCGCGGGCGCACTACCAGCCCGCGGCGCAACCGCGTGGGGTGGCCTCGGCCGGGGGCCGCCGGTGCTGGGGCGCGGGCGACCGGCGGTGCGGGCGACCCCGAGGGCGCGTCTGGAGGGCAGGGCCAACGCGAGACGCCCGGCTGCGGCCTAACAGGCCGGTGGGCTTGGCCGCTGCCGCCGGCCCGGCGTGAAAGCAGCAGCCAGCGAGTGTACCCTCACCCGGGTCTGCGAGAAACCGGCTTAGGGCGCCCCTCCCATCGCGGCCCCCAAAGCTCCGCACCTGGGGTGCGGCTGGCAAAGCCCACCCGCCCTGGGCCGGCCCTTGATGGGAATTTGGAAAAGACCCTGGTCCAGTCCGGAGGCCGAGGGTCCTCTGGGCTTCAAGTCCTGCTAAACGCTGGATGCTTTTGGAGAATGCGTTGAGTGAAGATGTGGTCTGTCTATAAAACCCTGGAAAAGAACAAAATCTGTTACCATTCAGTCCATCTCTAAAGAAACACTCTGCAGCTGAAAACCCAAGAGCAAGCGCTCTCATGCCCCCGTCTGTGGTCCTCCCGCGTCCACGGCCGATCTGGTGAGTAGGAGGCCTCTCTGCCTGTGTCCGCCGTCTGTAAGCCCCGAGGGTGGCGTGTCTGGGACCACTGTGAGGATGGGGCATCTTCGAAATGAAGCTTCTTAGCCATTAACGGTTCTTAAGTTTCTGCACTTGAAAGTTTCTGCACTTCGGTAACAAGACCTTTTATATATTGAGGGGCAGGATATTTTCTACAGGTTCCAATCTCTAGGATATACGCAACTCCTTTCTCTGCATCAGTCACAGGGAAAAAACAAAAACAAAAAACAAATCAAAATCCCAAACCCATAAGTCACGTAACCCATCCCTTCCCTACAAACTTGAAAAAGTTGGGCCGGCTCGCTTTCCAGGAAGCTAAGACTGTTCTTGGGGCACCAAATACACTGGACCTCGTCACGGCTGAAGCACCTGCTTAGATGCCAGGGCGAGTTGGTTGAGATGATGGATTTGGGTTGTTTCCACATTTGCCTGTTCAGTTCTGCTGTAGTCCTTATTATTCTTGAAGTACTGTATTTCCTTCATTTGAAGACCCCTCTCCAATTTTAACATTTCTGAAACCAGGATGCACCCAACCAGGAAGGTAGAAGGAAATTGCCAGTTGCTAGGCATCTGCGTGGGTGGCCATGTGTCTGTGCTGCTTGCTTGTGCCAAAACGCAGCTATGTGATTATTCTATCAGTAGAGATACTTGAACTTTAAATTCACATCTCTAATTTTTTCAAAAACTAATTAAAAAAGATAATGCTGGCCCAGCACGGTGGCTCACGCCTGTAATCCTAGCATTCTGGGAAGCCGAGGCGGGAGGATCCCTCAAGATCAGGAGTCCAAAACCAGCCTAAGCAAGAGCGAGACCCCATGTCTACTAAAAATAGAAAGAAATTAATTGACCAACTAAAAATATATAGAAAAAATTAGCCGAGCATGGTGGCGTGTGCCTGTAGTCCCAGCTACTCGGGAGGCTGAGGCAAGAGGATCGCTTGAGCCCAGGAGTTTGAGGTTGCTGTGAGCTAAGCTTGACACCATGGCGCTCTAGCCAGGGCGACAGAGTGAGACTCTGTCTCAAAAAAAAAAAAAAAAAAAAAAGAGAGAGAGAATGCTGTAATAAGGAAGGTGATAAAAGGTTTGTAACAATGTTTATTAAGCATTTGCTGTGTGCCTTCATTGTCTCAACCAACATTACAACAATATGAAGTACAATTATTACCCCATTTTATAGATGAGGAAACAGAAGCTCAGAAAGATGAAGTGCCTCACGGCTTTTAAGTGCAAGTGTCAGGGTTCTAACCCAGACTGTCTGATTTCAAAGCCTGCTCTTTTAACCCCCACGTTTGTATCCAGGCAGAAGATGCCTGCAGCTTACAAGGAGGAAAGTCGAGGCAGAGTCTGTGCATATTTGTACATCTTTGGTGTGTTTGTGTATATTTGACTGTCTGTGTATATATGGTTGGAACTGGGAGACAGAGCCACATCCAGGAGCATTGATTATTACTCCTACATTGATGATCTTTGTTTTGGATCTTTTGCAGTTTTAAATAGACTTCTGCAGGTTCTGGAGTTCTGGTGTATGACAGATGCTTCTAGATCCCTCTTCTGTTCCCCTTTGCTCCTGTAGAAGAATATTGAAGCAATGCTCAAATCTACTCAGCTGGCTGCCTCCAAAAGAAACAGTGCTAATTTAAGAGGGGAGTCCATTTTTCAGTGTTGTTAAAGTCACACCAGCCTCCAGGAGCCGCAAGATCGTGATGCTGCAGGGACACAAGCTCCAATCTCTAGGGCAGACACAGCTCCTTTCCTGAGGAGCCGAACTGAGGGCAGGTGACTGCGATCTGAGTAGGACCATACAACCCTGAAGCTTCTCATCCGAGGTTCTGGCAGTTTCCTCACCCAAAACCCAGTCAGGCAGGCGTCATCATGCCGCAGCAGCTCCTGATCACGCTGCCCACGGAGGCCAGCACCTGGGTGAAGTTGCACCATCCAAAGAAGACCAAGGATGGGGCGCCCCGGTGGGAGGATGTGACCAAAATGTTTGAGGGAGAAGGTGAGAATTGACTGATGGAGGGGGAAGAAGGAGGTCTCGTTTTTGTGTGAAAAGATAGGTATACATATCATTGAGGTGGTCTCTTCAGGAGGAAATTGGGGGAAAAAGGTTTTTGGGGTTCATTCTTATGGGTTTTGGGAAGGGGAGGGAAAGGTGAGGGAAAATACTGGGCTCCCAGCCCACGAGCTCCTTGTGACACCTGCTCTGTGCTGCTCCCATCTCCTGTCCTCAAGTATAACATGTGGCAGGAAGAAAATACAAGGTGTTCCCACCAGTGGCTCCTGAGTGTGGGAATGTGATTCACAGAGAGGGAGTCAAAGGTTTCTGCCCCCTTAAGTCCTCCAAGTTCCAGTCATTTTAGCCCCAGACCAATACTTTTCACAAGTATCTGTTTTTTCATTTCCTCTGCTGAGAGGCAGGAATGACAGGCCTGATTACACTCTTTACCTTGAACTATGTGGGTTCCATGGGAGATATGCCCCAAATCACACCTTATTTAGTGGTCAGGAGTAGACAGAAGGACAGAGGAATTCATGCGTCTCATGTGGTGTCTTTATTCATACTTTTAACACTTTAAACTCAGGCAGTGTTTATTGTGTTCCAGCTGTACAGATAGAAAAATGAATAATTATCTCTAATGCTGATTATGAACTGATGGACATAGACATATACCCCAATCAAAATAATAGAAAGTAGCCTAAGAAAAGTTCTGTTGGAATACAAGGGACAGGAAACTTTCTGATTGTATGTATTTCAGAAATTTTCACAAAGCAGATAGTATTGAATTGAGCCTCAAAGAAATGTCCTAAATTTTTTATGAAGATTTTGGGAAAAGATACAAAAATGAGTACCTTGAAGAGTGGCTCAGGGAATGGGGAATATTTAGTCTAACAGGGTTAGGAATGTGATTGGGGGTATATGTCCCATGTATAAAGGATGGTGGATTAGAGGTAACCATTGTTGAGAAAATACACTTCGGGCTGACTGTAGAGTGCCTTGAAGTCCATGATGAGGTGTTTGGATTTTTCTTCCTTGTCAATGGAGAACCCTTGAGGATTTCTGAACAAAGTAGTGTCCTGAGAGATAAGTGCTTTTGGAACGGCGTTGACCATTGGGAATTTGTTTTTGTTTTTTTTTTATCTAAAGAATTATTCATTTTTCCAAAATACTTTATTCTCTCATACATAGTTTTTGACCATTGGGAAATATTAATGCCCAAAGCAAAATGCAAGTCGTCCTCATTAAGGAGGCCTTGGGCTGCTCTTGAGTTGCTCTAAATTTCCCTCTTTGTGAATGTATTGGAGAAAGAGCCACATTCAGTGGGTCTGTGGGCAGTTTTTCTGTTTGGGGGATGTGGGGAGATGCTAACCTTCTGGCTGTTTTCCTTCCATAGTTCTGCTGTCTCGGGATGCTAATGTGACCCAAGGAGAAAGTTTAGAGGATGAAGTGACCTCGGGGCCCCCAGCAACAGAATCCCAGGTAGGCTGGACTTTCCTCTCATTTTCTTGGCATTGCTTCTTGGTTTTTAAGGCTATAACCTGCCTCCTTTTTGGGGGGGAGGTGGGGAGGGGTGTTGAGACTAACAAATTCAACTTGGGAGCTCAGTGCAGTTTGCTCTTGTGTAGAAAATTGGGCTTCAGTGCTAGCAATTTCCTTACTCTTAGTGGCCTCCCTCCACGTAATTATTGTTTCTCACCAACATGTAGATCTAATATCTGTGCTAATTTCTGTAGAGAAAGCAAAATGAGTGATATGATACTAGCCCCTAAAAACCAACAGATACCACTTGAGATGTAAGATAAACCTCCTGTCAAAATGTCTGAGAAGGAAGTTCTAACATTCTTAGTCATGTACACATAGCGCTAAATTTCAAGAGGTGACGCTTAGTATAATGCTGAGAGCAGAGGTCAAACCACAGCCAAAGGGGAAGTGAACAGAGAAGAAATAGGTCACACAGAGTACACATGCTGCAGGCTGGGCAGAAAAGCAGGAACAGCCAGGGGGAGCAGTTAAAACCGGGTGTCAGAAATGGGTAGTCCTCATTGCCTGCTGGAAATGGGTGAAACAGAAGGAAAATTATAGAATAAATGCAAAAGAGAGACTTTTAAAGAGGAGATCTTATTGGAGGATTGCAGAGTTTTAAGTGAAAAGAACTTGGGTCCTGAGATTAGATGGTATAGGATTTGATTTTATCTCTTGTCATTACTTGATTGGTGATCTAGAGCTATTTTTTAGCTGTTTAAAAATCTCAGTTTCCTCAACTAAGAAGTTCAGATGCTAATATCTGCCTTCTAGGATTGAAATGCATTCCAGGGTTATTGATAGTAATATGGAAGAAGTAACAATAATAGTCTAATTATTTAAAGAGTTATGTCTACATTCCTCTTATTTGGAATTTCTCACTTCCTTTCATTTATCATAAACTGATTGGATTCTTAGCACTGGGAAAGGATTAAATTTTTTAAAATTGAGGTATAATTTACAACAAAAATACACTTAAGAAAGTATATGGTTCTATTTTGACATTTGTATACACCACACAACCAAATCAAGATATAGAACATTTTCACCATTTCAGAAAGTTCCCTCATGCCCCTTTTCAATCAATACTTCACTCTACCCCCGATAGAGAGTGCATGAAGTCTTTCCATCATTTCTTACAGCTACATGTGAATCTATATGTATCTTAAAGAGTTTAATTTTAAAAAGAATATATATTCTGTATGTGTTAGGCATAGTGTTCTGTAAGTGTTAATTAGATTAAATTGGTTGATAGTGTTGTTCAAATCTTCTATATCCTTGATGAATTTTTATCTATTGGTTATGTCATTTACTGAGAGTAGTGTTAACATCTCTATTGTGATTTTGTCTGTATCTCTTCAGTTCTGCTTTATTTATTTTGAAGTTCTGTTATCAGATGCATAAACACTTAGGATTGTTGTCTTCTTGGTGAACTGACCCTCTTATCATTCTGAAATGTCCCTCTTTTTGCCTAGTAACATTGTTTTTCCTGAAGTTCATTTTGTCTGATTGGAGTATAGCTACTCCAACATTCTTTTAATTATTGTTTGCATGGTATAGCTTTTTCCCATCTTTTTAGTTTAAACCTATTTGTCATATTTAAAGTATGATCTTCTTAAATATAGCTGAGTCTTGCTTGTTTCGTCCATTTACAGTTAAAGTAATCATTAATATGGTTGGGTCTAAGTATATTTTTGGTTTTTGTTTGTTGTTTGTCCTGTCTATTCTTTGTTTCTTTGTTCCTCCTCTCCTGCCTTCATTTGGAATGAATCATTTTTAGTATTCCATTTTATGCCCTCTAATGACTTCTAAGCTACAGTTCTTTGATTTGTTTTTAGTAGTTGCTGTAGCTATTACAGTATGTATTTTTAAGATCACAATTGCTTTGAGTTAATATACTGCTTCACATATCATATGAGAGCCTTACATTATATTGCTACTTCTTCCCATTCTTTGTGCTATTGTTGTCATATGTTTTACTTTAAATGTTAAAAACTCCTCAATACATTGTACTTATCTTTGCTTTTAACAGTAAATTGTCTTATAAAAAATTAAGAAAAGAAAAAATGAATCTTTTATATTTGCCCACATATTTACCAATTTAGGCATTATATTGTTTCCTTTAGTTCCAGGTTTCTATCTGGCATCATTTCCCTTCAGCTTAAAGAACTTTGTTTAGCATTTTTTTGTGATATGGGTATTCTGGTGATGAATTCTCACAACTTCTGTTGATCTAAATAGGTCTTCCTATTGCCATCCTATTTGAGGATCTTTTATTCTATATAGAATTCTAGGTTGAGTGTTTTTTCTTTGAGCACTTAAAAATGTTCCATTCTCTTTGAGCTTGTATTGTTTCTGATGAGAAGTCAGCTGTTACTATCAGTTATGTGATGCATCTGTTTCATATCACCTTTTCTTTATTGTGCACAGATATGGTTTTCTTTGAGTTTATCCTTTTTGGGATTTACTAAGCTTTTTGGATCTGTGGGTTGATTGTTTTTTCCATAAATTTGGAAAATTTTCACTCATTATTTCTTCAAATATTTTTTCTGCCCATTCTATCTTTTAAGATTCTAATTTGTGAACATTAGGCCACTTGCTATTATCTCACAGATTTTTTTTCTCTTGGTGTTCTAGTTTGAATAATATTTATTAACTTATCTTAAGGTTCACTGATCTTCATCATGGTCTAATCTACCTTAAGCCCATCGAATAAATTTTTCACATATTGTATTTTTCACTTGTAGAACTTTCATTTACAGTTGATTCTTGAACAACATGGGTTTGAACTACTTACATGTGGATGTTTTTCGATAAATATATTGGAAAATATTTTGGAGATGTGACACAATTTGAAAAAACTCACAGATGAACCGTGTAGCCTAGAAATTTTAAGAAAATGAAGTATTTCATGAGTACATAAAATATATGTAGATAGTGGTCTATTATTTACTGCCATAAAATATATACAAATCTATTATAAAAAGTTAAAATGTATCAAAACTTATGCACATGCAGGCCATACATGGTGCCATTCAAAATTGAGAGAAATATAAACAAATGTAAAGATACAGTATTAAATCATGACTGCATAAAATTGACTGTAGTATGTACTATGCTACTGTAATAATTTTATACTACCTTCTGTTGCTATAGCAGTGAGCTTAAGTGTTTTGAGTGACTGCTTAAAAAGCTGTGAGATGTTAAACATCTCCATGTGAGCAGTTCATCTGTAAATTGTATATCAAAGTAAAAAGATATCTCTTGCTGTTCTTGAGTATTTTTCTTCATGTTTACCATAGTGCAATACCATAAACGTTGAATAACACCATGGGACCCATACAAAACGCCATGAGTGATGCTAGATGTCTCCCAAGAAGCAGAGAAAAGTCATGACATTACAAAAAAAAGTTGAATTGCTTGATATGCAGCATATATTGAGGTCTGTAACTATAGTTACCTGCCATTTCAGAGATTCATCTTATAAACAGATGACATAAACCTACAGTATCGATAGAGTACGGTACTATAAATGTATTTTCTCTTCCTTATGATTTTCATATTAACATTTTCTCTACTTTATTGTAAGAATACAGTATATAATATATATATATATATATAGAATATATGTGTTAATTGTATTATTGGTAAGGCTTCCAGTAAATGGTAGACTGTTAGTAGTTAAGTTTTGGAGATATGGATTTTCAGGAGGTTGGCACCCCTTAACACTTGGGTTGTTGAAGGGTCAACTGTAGTTCTTTTTTAGCATCTCTGTATCTCTCAGTTATCTCCATCTCTTCACCTATTCTATTCATATTTTATTGTAAATAGCATATATTTTAACAGTTGGTTTAAATTTCTTTTCTGCTAATTCCAATGACTTGGTCACCTATGCATCTGCTTTTATTGATTTTCATTTTCTTCATTATAGGTCATATTTTTCTTATCTAATAATTTTTTGTTGTAGTTCAGAAATTGTATATAAAGTGTGTGTGGGGGGGTGTTTAATTTATTTTGTTTTGTTCTGTTTCCAAGAGACTCAAAGCCCTTTTCTTAGTCTGGTAGTTAAGGTGAGGGGTTGATTATTCATATTCCTCCTGGAGTTGTGGCTAAGTTTGGCTGCAGTGCAGCTTTAATTTGATTGAATTTACCTGTAATTAGCCCAACTGCCAACCCATGACACGACCACTGAGGGCTTATCTCTTTTACCTTTTTACCGTGTTTCCCGGAAAATAAGACCTACCCATAAAATAAGCCCTAGCAGGATTTCTAAGCATTTGCGCAATATAAGCCCTACCCTGAAAATAAGACTTAGAGATGGGTGTGGCTACACAGCATATCTGCACAACCCATGCATTTCGTCGCAGAGCGGTACAGAAGAGGAGCAGCCCTTCTCATCTGCCCCATCGTGACAGCTACTATCCCAGAGGTGACCGGAAAGGTGCGGGCAGCCCCATCAACAGGGTCGGCTCCCCCTGTCAGGTCCTGGCCATCCTGTGCGTGCTGCAAGCTGAGGCTTTGAGGGGAAAATAACACATCCCTTGAAAATAAGCCCTAGGGTGTCTTCTTGAGGAAAAATAAATCTAAGACCCTGTCTTATTTTCAGGGAAACACGGTAGTATTTGAGCTAGGAAAGGATTAGACCACAGTTCCAGACAATTTTGTTGTTCATTTTTGAATTAAACTCCAGTGGGATTCCAGAATTCACGCTCAGCAAGAATGCATAGGTGTTTGTGACAATAAGTGCTAGGGGGGAAAAAAAGCCTTTCTCCTTGCCTCCGCACCTACCTCTCTGATCTCATCTCCTTCCACTCTCCCCTTAACTAAGCTACCTCCAGGCATGCCGTTCACCTTCCTGTTCCTTAAACAAGCCAAGGATGCTCTAACCTTAGGTACTTTGTACCCGCTTAGAGTGCAGTTCCCTCAGATTTCCACATGGCTGTCTCTCTTACTGAATTCATGTCTCTGGTCAAATATCACCCTTTTAGAGAGGCCTTCCACAACCACCTTACATAAGAGATGTTCCTATCCTCACTGTGACTCTCCCTGTTCTCCTTATCCTGCTTAATTTTTTTCTAAGACATGTATGACCATCTGTCCTTCTATATATTTAATTATTTATAGTAATCTCCAGAGAATCTCCAAACAGATCCAGAGGAGGCTCCTGGTAAAACTAATTTAGAATCTCTTAGAACTCAGAATACTGTCAGACCTCCTTGGACCTTGACAGAGGTGGTCTCTGGCTGAAAAGGAATGTGTTTGATATTCTAGCACCTGTTGACCTTCAAAGACGTATCTATTGACTTCACCCAGGAAGAGTGGGGGCAACTGGGCGCTGCTTACCAGAATCTGTACCGAGAGGTGATGCTGGAGAACTACAGGAACCTGGTGTCAGTAGGTAGGAATGGGCTATCCACACATCCAGAAACCTACCCATTACAGGAAAGTCATAAATTATCCATGTTGTGGATTTCTTGAAGCTTGGCCTTGTGTTCTGTGTTAGAGATGTCTTATTCCTTTGAAAACCAAGCCAGGGCATATCTGATCAACCTTCCTTGGGGAACAGCTTTACTACATAGAGGCAGAATAGAAAGATCCACCCCTTGCCACTTTCAGAAAACCTGAATACCACAAGACTTGCACTGAATTCTGGGGATAGTTCTTTGACATCAACATAAACATTCACACTCTTTTTTTACTCCATAAGCAGGATATCAACTCTCTAAACCTAGTGTGATTTCCCAGTTGGAGAAAGGAGAGGAGCCATGGATGACAGAGAAAGAAGGCCCAGGAGATCCCAGTTCAGGTGAGAGCAAGGCAGATGGTACCTTTTAATATATAGATCAGAGTGCTCAAAGTCTTTCCAGGCTGTGGGGAAGGTTCACAGGACAGGGCCTGCACTAAATCTGATTTCACCTCTCCCTCCATTGCCCTTTCTTTCACTGAGTTCTTGCAAAGGTCCTTCTGGATTTGGAGGGAGGAGAAGTCTTGTTTTCATTAAGATTGAACTTGATTTTCCCTCTGCCTCCAATATCCTTAGGACTGCCAATCTAAAGCTCCTTTTCTTTAAGCAGTCAGATGCACCTGGTCTCTCCACAGAAAACAGATCTCTTTTCAAGACTCTTACTGCATTTGGTAAATCTTTAATTTTTTTCCTTGCCCTCTATTTTCACTTTTTGCCAGCTTTCAGTCCCAGCTTCAATTCTCATTCTCTTTTCAACTGTGTATCTTGATTTTTTATAATGGCTACTTCATGAAAACTCCTACAAGAGAAATTACCATAGATTCTTTCTCACCAAATCTGTGGTCTAGCAATCTCTTTAAACTTTTCTTTTTATTATGAAATATTTTAGACATTCAGAAAGGCATAGAGAACATTATAACAAATTTTTATGTAGCTTCCATCTAGATTAAGAAATAAAACAGAGTTGCAGCCCCACTGTTCCCCTTCCACCTTTCAAAATAACCACACTTCCTGAGTTTAAATATTATCATTCCCATATGTTCTCATATTTTTGTTACATACATATATCCCTAAAGAATATATAGCATTGTTTTACATGTTCTTATTCTTTAATATTCTCTCCACTTGCTTTTCTCACTCAAAGCAAGTGGTAGTGTTGATATTTCTCTATGATCTAGTTCATTCATTTCCATTGAATTGGTAAACCACAATTTATTTGTTTATTTTCCTGTTGATAGGCATTTATGTTATTTCCAAATTCAGGGGTTACAAACATGCTGCAGCAAACCTTTGTGTACATATCTTTTCATATACATATGCAAGTATTTCTATAAGACGGTAGAAGCAAAACTGTTGAGTCATGAAATACATGCACTCATTTTGCTAGGTATTACCAAATTGCTCTTCAAAGCAAGTACACGAATTTTTACTCCCATTAGCAGGTTTTAAGAGTTTCCAGAACTCAGCATCTTTGTCAGTACTTGGCATTGTCAAACTTTAAAATTTTTGTAAATTCAATGGGTGAATATGGTATCTTGTTTCTTTCATTTTCATGACTACTAGTATAAATTACCTGTTTATATCCCTTGCCAATTTTTCTATTGTTATTTATATTTTTTTCTTATTGATTCATAGAAACTTATGTATGTGTATATTCTGGATACTAATCCTTGATAGCTTTATATTTTGCAAATGTTTTTGTTCAGTCAGTGGCCTGTTTTTTACCTTTTTAAAAATAGTGTCTTTTATGAGTTTTCTAAATTTAATGTTAATGAATTTCTCAGTTTTCTTTTTATTGTTTGTACTTTTTGTATAAGAAACCCTTTCTGCCCTATTATCCTCCATTTCTTTTTTAATTAATTTTTTTTTTTTTTTTTAAGAAATGAGGGTTGCTGTGTTGCCCAGGCTGTAGTGCAGTGGCTATTCACAGGCACAATCATAGCGCACTACAGCCTCAAACTCTGGGCTCAAGTGAGCCTCCTGCCTCAGCCTCCTGGGTAGCTGGGAATACAGGCATGCCCCACCACACTTGGATATCTTCCATCTTATCCTATATATGAGATGTTTGTGTGTGTATGTAAATATGTTTCCATATATATTCCTATATTTTCAAAGTTTTACTTTTCATATTTAGGTTCAATTCACCTGGAATTTATTTTATATATAGTATGAGGTGAAAATCTAGTTTAACTTTTCCACATGGATAATCAGTCCAGTAATGATTAATGCACTCTGTCACCTGTCAACTTTCTTTATATGTTATATTTGAGTCTGTTTCTGGGTTCTATCTATTCTTTTTTATATTTTTTATACTTTTATTTTTCCATCCCTACTCTAATGCCAAGCTGTCTTAATTAGTATATTTCATAATGAAATTTACTATCTGGTAGTTCATCCACCTTGTTCTTTAAAATTGTTCTGGCTATTCTTAGCTCCTTGTTTTTCCATATGAATTATATAATCAGTATATCAAATTACACACACACACATACTCTGGTAGCATTTTGATTGGAATAGAACAGAATTTATAGATCAGTTTTGGGGAGATTATATTGAGTCCAACATTGAGTCCAATATATTATATTGAGTCCAACTATCCAGGAATATGCTATATTGCCCCATTTATTGATATTTCCTAATTTTTCAATAACATTTCAGGATTTTCTACATAAAGATCTTATATATATTGAACATCTTTTGTTAGATTCAGCCTGAAAATATTATATTTTGTTATTATAGACAGTATTTTTTCTCCTTTTTTCCAGCCCTACTCATGAACAGGTATATTTTTTAAAATTATGTTTTCTGCTTGTTGCTGATATATAATAACAAATTGATTTTGAATATTAATCTTATAGGTAGCCATCTTGTTTCTTTCTGTTATTAATTCCAATAATTGTACATTTTCCTGTGTTTTCTCTTCTTCAATTTATAACAATGAAAATAATAATAAAAGTTACCATAGCCAAGAATGGTGGCATGTGCCTATAGTCCCAACTACTCAAGAGGCTAAGGCAGGAGGATTCCTTGAGCCCAGGAGTTTAAATCTAGCTCAACAACATAGTAAGACCCTGTCTCTTAAAAAAAAGCAAAACAAAACAAAACAAACCTACCATGACTGTCCTTTCCCTGCCTATGGATAAAAATCTTAGAGTGGTCCCATAGATGGCCTAGAACAGTCTTGATTTTAGTAAAATGTTTATTTAGTTCAGTGCAATAATAAAAACTCCCAGCTTCATCCAAAGGTAAAGCCTCTCTTCTTCCTCCCTGGCTTGAACCCACCTCAGGCTTGAATACTGAACTGGGGAGGGCTACATAGATGGCTTCCTTTCTCTTGTCCTGTCTTCTTCTCTTCCTCCTTCCCTATTCAGGACAGAATCAGGCCTGCAGGGCATAGACATTATTAGATGTTATTATTGCCTCTCTTCATTTAGAATTTGGAATTGCTAATGATCCTTCTATGTTGACCAAAACATCTTAAAAAAGAAATTTTATGTTTTAAGAATATATACTTGTCTGTTGAAATATTAGTAATGGTGCAACAAATTATCAAGTAAAGAAACTAGTCAGAATTTTAAAGGTTAAAGGATATTTTCCTAGAACCTACCAGCAGCAGTAGCAACATAGCAGTCTGGGTTTTTTACAAGTCTCTTTGTATAAGTAACACTTCCATGGCCATATTAATAACTACAGAAAACAGAATTATACATATACACACAAATACAGGTTTTAAGAAAAGACAGTGTAATGTTCTTTGTTCATAGTTCAAGCCCTATTTTTTGAACTAGTGACTCTCCTGCTATTGCTGGAGTAGAGGGAGACAGAAAGACGTCTTCCTTCTATCTTTCTGAGATTGTTTTCCAAAAGTGGTTGTCAATTTAAAGTACTTCCATTCTTAAGACATAGCTTTGAAATTTTATTACTTAGTATTATTAGAAAGAGCAGGATTCAAATTTTACTATGTATATAAAATGACACTTTTAACTTGTTCACTATTTGTTAATTTCATTTCCCATTACCTTTCCAAGTTGTATAACCATATTTAAATGTAGTCAAAATTTCATATACTTATATGTATTGTTGTCTAAATCTCTGTTCCATACCACTACAGTGATTGATTTTTCAAGGCATAATGAGTATGAGTTATTTGCAGTTTTTCCATTTCTTTCAGACGTGAAGAATAAAACAGAAACCAGTGAGTCAACTGCAAATAATGCCATTTCACAGGAACGGTTGTATCATGGCATTATGATGGAAAGAGTCATGAAGGATGATATCATTTATTCCACATTGAGAAAAGTCTCCAGATATGATGATGTGTTAGAAAGGCACCAGGAAACCTGTGTGAGAGATGTGAGACAAACCATCTTGACCCACAAGGAGAGAGGACAAGAAACTAACAAATTTGGGGAAAATATCATTGTGAGTTCAAATGTTATTATAGAACAGAGGCACCATAAATGTGATACACCTAGGAAGAAGAACAGATACAAATTAGATTTGATTAATCATCCAACAAGTTACATGAGAACAAAAACCTATGAATGTAATATATGTGAAAAAATCTTCAAACAACCCATTCACCTTACTGAACACATGAGAATTCATACTGGTGAGAAACCTTTCAGATGTAAAGAATGTGGAAGGGCCTTTAGTCAAAGTGCATCCCTTAGTACACACCAGAGAATCCATACTGGTGAGAAACCCTTTGAATGTGAGGAATGTGGCAAAACCTTCAGACATCGCTCATCGCTTAATCAGCACCATAGAACTCACACTGGGGAGAAACCTTATGTATGTGATAAGTGTCAGAAAGCTTTCAGCCAGAATATTAGCTTGATTCAGCATTTGAGGACTCATTCTGGAGAGAAACCCTTTACTTGCAATGAATGTGGGAAAACTTTTCGACAGATTAGACATCTTAGTGAACATATAAGAATTCATACTGGGGAGAAGCCCTATGCATGCACTGCATGTTGTAAAACCTTTAGTCATAGAGCATATCTAACACATCACCAGAGAATCCATACTGGGGAAAGACCCTACAAATGTAAGGAATGTGGGAAAGCCTTTAGACAGAGGATACACCTTAGCAACCATAAAACTGTTCATACAGGAGTGAAAGCATATGAATGCAACCGCTGTGGAAAAGCCTATAGGCATGATTCATCCTTTAAAAAACATCAAAGGCATCACACTGGAGAAAAACCTTATGAATGTAATGAATGTGGAAAAGCCTTCAGCTATAATTCATCACTTAGTCGACACCATGAAATACACAGGAGGAATACCTTCCGAAATAATGTGTAGAAAAAGGTATTTGACATGAGAACAAAAGCCAAGTCTAAATCAGTGATTCTATGCTTTAAAATTTCAGGATGCAAATGAATTTGAGGAACTGATGTAATGATGCCAACTTTTAAGTTTGCCCATTGTATAAATAAACATTACCTTGGTAACTACTGTCTACTAACATCTCCATACAAAGTACCTAAGAGTAAAATCTGGGCCGGGCGTGGTGGCTCATGCCTGTAATCCTAGCACTCTGGGAGGCCAAGGTGGGAGGATCACTTGAGCTCAGGAGTTGGAAACCAACCCCATCTCTATAATAAATAGAAAAAATTTAGCTGGGCATGGTGGTGTGTGCTTGTAGTCCCAGCTACTTGGGAGGTTGAGGCAGGAGGATTGCATGAGCCCAGGAGTTTGAGGTTGCAGTGAGTTATGATGACACCACTGCACTCTAGCCAGGGCAATAGAGCAAGACTCTGTCTCAAAAAAAAAAAAAAAATCTGCTTCTTCAAACTAATTAAATGAATTCAGCATTATGAAAAATTCAGAACATAATTTTTTTTCTGATTTCATGTTGGATTAAAAATTATTCTTCATGGGTATTCACAGATATACAGATTGGCATTGGGAACTACTCTTTAAAATATTGCCATCCCAATTTTTTAAATTAAAATTTCTTCTTTTAATGGGGAAAGATTTTACAGGTATGAAATTCTGATGGCCCAAGCCTCTTTTCCTACATTTCCCACCACCAAATTTTCTGACCTAGGAACATCATTTTCATACCTTAATATTTTGTGCACCCTTCCAGATTTTTCTATTTACATCCAAGACAGTAAAAATATACAGTTTCCCTTTTTTTAAAAAGCATAAATGGCTACCTCCTATACAATATCTGCACATTATTTTTATTAACAATATTTCATGGAGGTCATTCCACCTCACTATATAAAGTGCCTACTCATTTTTTATAGCTGCATAGTATTCCACGGTATAAATGTACTTTATCTGACCTCTTTACTGTGGATAGATTTGGGTTATTTTCAGTCTTTTGTACAATATTCAATGAATATTCTTACATTTTCATTTCTCACATATGTAAGTGTATATGTAGGGTAAATTCCTAGAACTGGGATTTCTGTGCCAGAGGGTATATGCATTTGTAGGATGGATATTGGTAAATTGACCATAGAGGTTGGACCAGTTTATTTTTCCACCTGCAAGATATGGAGCTTTAGGAACCATAACTGATGCTGAAGCATCCTCTGGACTAATAGCCCTGTCTACCATCCAAGAAGCATCAGTTTGTCTCAATAAGATGGCCTAGAAGTACCAGCTGAGCTACATCCCTCAGAAACATCAGCACTTGCCATCCCTGGAGCCAGAGAAGATCTGCATCTTCTTGAGTGGTAGCCAAGACCACCAGTCTCAGCTGGAGAAAGAGGAGACACCTTTCCACCAACTGCTCTAGACCCTGACTTCTGAGGTTGGAGCTGACTGATGAAAGAGAGACTGATCCATTTACCTTAGCAAATATAATCTTGGCTGCAACACTTTTGATTGGAATGTAGAAGTGATGAGGCAGGGTATGTAGGATGGCAGGGTCTACCATTAATGATCTCCTGACCATACATAGCATTTTACAGGATGCTTATGTTAGCAAGTTAGAGTTAACACAGGGAAGGAGACAGAAAGGAGGAGGGACATGAATTTCTACTTAATAAACATTAAATTAATGAATGAGCATTACTTAACATTGCTTATGATGTGAAAGCTGAGCACCAAGGCCAGGACCACAGTGATTTTGTATGTTTTATTTTTCAATCCACATTTTATGAAAGTTTTAGTGATTCTGAAAGTGTTAATGGATTTCCCCACAGCTCTCCCCACAGCCACTACTCCAGTTATTAATATAATCCAAAGCCTGGCACTTAAGAGCCACCATCACATCCAGTCCTATCTTACAGTTTCATCTTCCATTTACTTTTCTCCTCATTTGGGCTCTGACCAAATTCAGTTTATTACTTAGGACTCTTTAGGTTGCAAATAACAGAAATCGACTAGGGCTACTTTAAGTCTCAAAGGAAGATATTATTAAAGGGATATTGGGTTATCTCATGGAATTCAGGGACTGTGATACCTGCTAATAATGGACTGGAACCAGGACTTGAAGCACTTTGGAAGACCCAGGTAGTTTCTTTATCTCTCACCTCTGCTTCTATGTCTTGATTCTGGCCTTTTTTTTCTTTCTTTCCTTTCTTCTTTCCTTTCTTTTCTTTCTTTTCTTTCTTTCTTTCTTTCTTTCTTTCTTTCTTTCTTTCTTTCTTTCTTTCTTTTCTTTTCTTTTCTTTTCTTTTCTTTCTTTCTTTCTTTTTCCCTTAAACACTTCATTGCAAATCATGGTTACCATCAGCTCTAGATTTTCCATGTATTCAGTTTCCATCACCCAAAGAAAAGCTGTCTTCTCTTTCTCACTTCCACTCTCAAATTCCTGGGGAAGGATTCTTATTGGCCCAGGTAGGTCAGGTGCCTAACTCTAAACAAATCAATTCTAGACAGAAATCTCAGCTTCTGTGAGAACCATATGGATGGACTGGTGGCTGGAAGGACAGGAGAGCAGTTCCCAGAGGAAGGGCTTACTGTTTCATAGAGTTCCAAATCCTACCCATTTTTCAATGCCAGCTCATAGGATCAGGATTTTAGAACTGGAAAGGTCTAGGAACTTACCTAATCTAAACCCCTCACTTTATAGATGAAGAAACAGAGAATCCCCTCCTTTAATTCATCATAACCTTTTACCTGTATCACATTTTTGAGAACTTTTTCTCCAAGGTTGTTATCCTAGCTTTCTAAACACCTACTTTAAATTGACTGATCATAGCCACTTTTTGCCATTCTTAAGAAGTTCACTTCTTAGATCTATCTCCTGCTGCCCCAGGAGGTCTTCATGTTATGCTTTAGAGCCTACCTATTGGCTTGGCTTGTTATCAGTGCCTGTTTCTTCATTCTGTTTACCTCATAGGCATTTCTCCCTCTGCCAGTCACAGAAATGTTCTTTCCCAGGGCTGTGCCATTAGGCATAGTTTCTTCTCTACCTACACATTTTGTCTTATTGATTTGATATCCCAACACTTCTTTTT
>VBSM01000529.1:26802660-26835316 GCA_008086735.1 Cheirogaleus medius
GCTGGTTTCGAACTCCTGACCTCGAGCGATCCGCCTGCCTCGGCCTCCCAGAGTCCAACACTTCTTACATGCATAACTCTATCTCAGAAATCTCTCTTGAGCACCAGAACATTATATTCAATGCCCCACTGGAGAACTCCACTAGTATATTGCATAGTCACCTCAAAGTTAACATGTCCAAAACTCAACTCATAATCTTTTCAATAAACTGTGTATTCCTTAAACTAGGAAGTGGTACCACCAACTGTCCAACTCTCCAACTTAAACTTCTTCCTCTCACCTATTAACTGAGTAATTTTATAAAATTTAAATCCTATGTTGTCACTCATCTCTAGTCTAAAATCCTGTAGGAGAAGGCTTATCCCTTTAGTTAATTTAGTAAATTGAGCCAAGAATTCATGGGTTCATCCAGAAAGGCATAAATTTTATGACATGTATCATACATCATTGCCTTATGATGTGGTGCAAACTAATCTGGGAAGATGAGTAGGAACTAACAGGAGCTTAAACTAGGAAGTGGTACCACCATCTGTCCAACTCTCCAATTTAAACTTCTTCTCACCTATTAACTCCCCCAATCACCAAGTTCTGTATATTTTACTTAGGATCTCCTCAGTCTATCTCCCTTCCATTCCCTTCGCCAATGCCTTAATCAGGTTGTTAGCACTTCCTGCTTAAAAGATTCCCAAATGGTTTTTTAATATCTAATCTGGATTCATCTCTCTATCCTCCCCACTGTTTCTAAAGTGATCATTCTAAAACACAAGTCTAATCAAACCACTTTATTGCTTAAAATCCCTCAAGGATTTCTCATAACTTGGAAGATAAAGGTCAAATTTCTTAATATAGAACACAGTATAGAGTATTGCCTATTTTTCTGGAAGTGGCTTCCAAATTTCCACCCAAGCATATTCTGCTCCAACCATAAAGTCTTAGGGTCTTCTAAATATTCCATTCTATTTCATGTTTCTGTTCCTCTTCCTTCTGCCCAATTTCTTTGTTAGCTTCTACTCATCCTCCCAGATTTAGTTTGCACCACATCATAAGGCAATGATGTGTGGTACATGTCATAAAATTTATGCCTTTCTGGATGAACCCATGAATTCTTGGCTCAATTTACTAAATTAACTAAAGGGATAAGCCTTCTCCTACAGGATTTTAGACTAGAGATGAGTGACAACATAGGATTTAAATTTTATAAAATTACTCAGAAATGAAGCAATATGAAGTAATATGAAGCAATAGCCAATGCAATAACACACCACTTCAATTTGCTTTACATTGTTGATTGCTCCACTTCCTTCTTGTCCTTGCTACCATGGATCTGCACCTTCCAAATTGAAAAAAAAAAAAAAGGCATACTGCCTCAGGCTCTGTTTTGTATAAGATTCTGGCTAAGACAGGCATACATATAACCCCAGTTTGATTGGTCAGGGTCAATTTCTGGAACGTTTGAACAATTAGGGAAGTGGGAGTGTGTCCTTTTTTTTCCCACTGGACACAAATCTGTAAGGTTTTCATAGCTCGTGGAAACTACCAGCAGTGTAAGGGGAGGGAGGCTGTCTGGATAATGGAGCAAACACGGGGAAACAAACCCAAGAAATGGAAAGGGAAAAGCCTTGCTGTCCTGTATCTGAAGCTACCTGCTTTTAGCTGAAGCATGCCCCAGGCTTACGTCCTTAGCTCATTCCCACCTACCCCAATTGCCCAGCTTCCTCTAGATTTCTGTGACTAAAAATGCCCTTTTCAGTGACCATGGGTTTGGCTGAAGAGAGGCTGATCTTTATATGGGGAAGAGAAGATTCTTAAATACAGAATATTGTCAATGAAGTTCTCTTGAGTATATTAAGATTATGTCAATTATTGTTCCAGCACCTGTGAGGAACACAACTTGAGCAACGTAAATTCTCTGCCCTTAAGGTCCTGATGCTCTAGCAACACTGTACAATAGAAATACAATGTGAGCCACAACACAAATGTGAACCAATATGTAAATTGTCTAGCAACTACATTAATAAAAAGCAGTAAGTAAAATTAATTTTAAAACATTTTAACATTTTATTTAACACTTCCTAAATATTATCATGCAATCAATATGAAAAATTATTACTTATTTTACTTTTTTTTGTACTAAGTCTCCAAAATACATTGCATTTTTGTTTGTTTTGTTTTGTTTTGTTATGTTTTGAGACAGGTTCTCTGTCACCCAGGCTGGAGTGCAGTGGCATGATCATAGCTCACTGCAGCCTTGAAATCCTGGGCTCAAACAATCCTCCCATCTTAGTTTCCCAAGTAGCTGGGACTACAGGCATGTGCCACTGCACCCAGCTAATTTTAAAATTTTCATAGAGATGGGGTCTCACTATGTTGTCCAGGTAGGTCTTGAATCCCTAATCTCAAGTGATCCTCCTGACTTGGTCTCCCAAAGTTCTGGGATTATAGGCATGAGCTGCCACACTCAGCCTCAGTGTCTATTTTATAGTTATAGTACATTTCATTTCAGACTAACCACATTTCAAGTGTTTAAGAGCCATATGTGGTTTCTGTATTGCAGTGCCACTCTAGAGACTACTCATATAAGACCTTGTATGATATATGGTAGAACACAGCCAGTACAGTGTTAGAGGTACAAATCCTATGTTCTAAAAGACCAAGGAAAGAAGGATGGACAGAGAGGAAAATGGACCATTTGTGTCAAACAGTATTTCCATGGTTATAGACCTGGAGATGAAAGAACCAAATCAATAACTTATGTATACAGATGGGCCTTAAAGATCCAGGCTTCCTAGGATATCCTTTTGGGGAAAAAGGCATCCTTTTTCTTAATTTGAAGGCCCACTGTCCTCAGATTGAAAGCTTTGGGGTATATGGTACTTCTGTCTTGGATGTTTCTTTTCGCCACAAATTCTGTGATTAATCAATCTCCTCTGCTTCACTCCACCCACCTAGTGGCATTGCCCCCCCAACTCCATTTGAAGAGAGTTGCCCATGTGTGAAGGGGTTGGGAAGGGGTTTTCCTGGCACTGGGAGTTACATCCAGCTAAGGAAGGTTATATTGGAGAGGAGGCAGAAACTTTTTCCAGCCTCAATCCAAGAATGCTCTCTTACATCTCACTTGATAAAAACTTTTCCTCAACTTCCGTATTTCTAAAAATAATGGATGTTTTCCTAAATAAACACAAAATTATTATTACACTCAGGATATCTGTACTTGTTATCTAAAACATAAGTCACTTTTAAGTTTTCCCAACTGCACAAACACAAAATATCCTTTGTAGTTTTCTTAATTTTATGCTTTTCTATTTTTATTTTAAAATATTTATCTATTCTGAAGTCCAAAAGATAATTTCCTACATTATATTCTAAATGCTTTATAGTTTAGCATTTCATATTTGAGTCTTTAATCCACCTAGAACTGATTTTTGTGATGAAGGGAGATAGAGGTCCCTTTTCACATTCTTTTTTTTGGTAAGGATACCCCTATTGTCTAGAACCTTCATTAAAAAGACCATCTTTTCTCCATTGCTGTGTGATGTCACCTTTTGTCATAAATCAAATTTCTATATATGTGTGAAAAACTGTAAAGAAAAGCAAGGAAATGCCATAAAAGTCAGGCTAGTGGTTGCCTCAGGAGTGTATTTGGGAAGGGAATGTCACTGTTCTAGTTTTGCTCAAATGACAACATGTCTGTTCAATGTTCAATAATTATTATACTTACCTTTGTTTTATGCTTAAGAATATAGTTGTGTTACAGTTCCCAATAAAAGGTTAGAAGTAAGCAAACAAAGAAATACATTGATGAGGAGGGCGCCAGCATCTTTCAAAAGTGAGTTCGTGGTTGTTCCCTCAGCTGGAAAAGCTGGTGCAAGTGCTAAGATGGGGACAGAGAATCCGAGGGTGGCAAAGCAAGGATGCAGCAATTAACACACAGAGGCCAGGTGCACCAGGGCAAGCGACATGGCCAGACTTTCTAGGATTGGCCCTGCAGTAGCAGGGAGACACCGCCAGAGAGGGACTTTGTGGGTCAGGAGATAGCGTAGCTCCGCCCGGAATTAAACGACGTGCGGACAGCGGCGCACAAGGTGGGACAGCACCTCTTTAGCGAGTTCCCAGAAGTTGCCCTTGCGTTTGTAGCACCTTTCGCCGCCCTGCAGTGAGATGGATTTCCGTGGGAGCCACAGCCTCGCGAGACAGGCGGAGTCGCTGAGGCCTCTGGGAAGGGGCGGTCCTTGGGCAGCCGCTGGGTATTGTGGGACTGGGCTCCGGGCAACTTTTTGCTGCGGGTGGACTGATAGTCGGTGGCTGCGCGCTCTGCCCAGCCTCCTCAAACTCGTCCGGGAAGCGTCTGGGAACAGCTCTGAGGCCGCGGCGAAACCAGGGGGTTCGGAGGAGTATCTGAGGTTAGGGGAAGGCCAGCGAATACGGTGGTGGGCTGCGCGCGGTCCTCACGGTCTCCGCGTCCCTCTCCCCGAGGAGGGAGGGGAGTGGCTTCTGGAAAGCGGTTCTTTTAGTCTCCTCTCGCAGACTAGGCTCCCGCTCTGGACCTTCACCCTTGGAAGACCCTATGTTCTGCTAGGACCCCTTCCCGAGGCCAGCGAGCCTCAATCCAGGAATGCTCTCATTCCTGGCTCCTCCAGGGCACTGTAGAAAGTTCTCAGTAGGGCATGCATGGCACTCCGGGGAGAAAGTGATCTGGGACCAGAGGGAAGGTCCCCGCTGAATGCAGATGCCCCTGGAGTCCACAAGCCCAGCCTGCACCAAACAAATCAGGATGTTGAGGGTGAAGGCCGGGGCAATTCTGCAGGCAGCAGGACCACAAAGAGGCAGAGCCTCTGACCTGAGGTTTCCTGCCCGAGCTTCTGGGCTGAAGATGGAGCTGGAAAAGGGAACCGATTTCAGAGCTCTTGTGGCACCGTGGCTATTTTTTACCCTTTTACTTGCAGGGAACAGGGATCGGATCAAATAACTGCATCTAGAGTATGGGGAAAACGAAGAAATCATCGAGAGTTTGCTCCAGGAGAGAGGCAAGTGTTAGGATTTGAGGTGAGCAATAGTATGTGAATTGTGGATGGATCAGAGAGGAGAAAACACCACAACGTAAGGGAATGGTCAGGTGAGAAAGGACCAAAAGCCCCGAATCTACCATAGTAAAGTAAAGTTGCTAAGCTAGGTTCTTTGATGCAGACTTGGTCTTTCAGAGCTTCTTTCTCTGCCCCTCTCCTTGTCTTTTCAGCATTCTGGCCTTCCCTGTGAGGAGGAAAATCAACTGAGGCTCAGGTGAGTAGGAGTTTCCTCTCTTCTAAAGTTTAATCTCATTTGTCAGAGAAAATACATACCTTCTCTCATCTCTTCCTTGAGAAAGAGAAGGAGTTCCACATTTATTGAGTGTTAATATGTGTATTATGTTTATCACTCAATGTTTGGTAGCTGAGTATGGTTAGAAGGGGTGCCCTCATTTTAAAGATGTGTCAGTAGTTTCAGGAAAACTAAAACCATGTCCAAGATTACTCAAAAGGCAAGTAGCGTACTATTAAATACTACTGAACTACTCAGGATCAGGTCCAGAATCCACATCTGTAGGACCTCCAGACTCTTGACACTATGCCAGTGCTTCCCAAACATCTCATTCACTTACCACCTAACAATTTTTGCCATAATCTGTGTACTACCTATATTATTATTCTCATATTTTTTCTCTTTTACTTTATTAAAAGAATCAAACTTGTCCTAAGAAATAATATCTATGAAATTAGACATTTCATGAATGTTCCAATAGTTTTATAGTTAATCTGTGGTGTATCTAATAATGTTGGTCCGTGTACCATGCAAAATCCTCTAGTGTCAAAGAGATGCAAACTACATTTTGGGATACAATTCACTATGTTTATATATTTATGCTCTCTTCTGGATTTTTTTTTCTGCATAGGAAAGTTCTAGGCACACATCTGAGTAAATTGTCCATCTTTAGTGTATTATTTTCTTCTTTTAGGTGAATAATTCCATAGAGAATGCCCCTCTTTGATTCTCCTCCACAAGACTTTTCACTTACCTATTTAGAACTACCCTGTTCTCAATGTTGTATGTAAAACAAGTAGAAAGTCTATACCTTTGAGGAAATTACTCTCTCTTTGGGCAATTAATGCATATACATGAAATAGTCTAAATCAGTGCTGTTCAGTAGAACTTTCTGTGATCATGGAAATGTTCTATATCTTTGTCTTATACTGTACCTACTAGCCACATGTAGCTACTGAACATTTAAAATGGGGCCAATGCAACTAAGAGAATGAATTTTAAATTTTATTTTAATTAATTTAAATTTAAGTTAATTTACCACATATGGCTGGTGGCTACCATATTGGACAGCCAGGTCCAGATATTTGAAATAAAATAATTTTCAAGGTTAATTCATTTGAATTTAGTGCCCCTCTTCCCCTACACAAAAACCCCAGAGTGCACACTTTGGTGGAGAGTAAAGATTCTCTGAAATTTTCAGGGACTTTATAGTTCAAATAAAGTTACTAATTTTGAAATTATCATCTTTTAAAGCATATTTATAATTTAAGGCATTTATGCAAATGTGCAGCTTCTGTGTTTTATTACTTTTTTCCCTACAAGAATGTTTAAAGTTATATGTTTTATTACTTTTAAAGTATTCTATATAGCAATAACTTCATAAGATACTGTATAAGCAAAAGTCTTAGCATTGTATTTCTTTTGTTCATTGCAAATAACTTTTCTTCTGGCTATCTATGTTTTCTTTTATTAGTGACATTTAGACTATTTAAAAATTTGTTAAGCACAACCATAACATTAGAGACATTTTTTAAGGGCATCACTTAAGCTTTGACATGGGAGTTGGTGCATTCACCTTAGTCATTGCTTATTAGAATAGCAAGAAGGAGACACTTAGTTCATAGTTACCTCTATCAGCTTAAATTCTGTGTCAAATTATTTATTTTTCTGGCACTCAATGTCAAATACTAATTGACTGGGCATACTTTGTTTTGTTTTCTGTCTATGCAAAGTTAGATATGTGAGGCTTGGAGGAAGGCTTAAAAAGAATACCATCACAATATAATTTGCCTAGTTTCTTAAGATTAAAAATATTTAAGAGACAAAACAATCAAACATAATGTGTGGTCTTTGTTTCCTGTTTTAAAGAAAAGCAGATGCAGGGCAAGGTGGCAGTGGCTCATGCCTGTAGTTCTAGCATCCAAGGCGGGAAGATTGCTTGAGACCAGGAGTTTGAGACCATCCTGAGTAAGAACATGACCCTGTCTCTACGAAAAATACAAAAAAAATTAGCTGGGCATAGTAGCATGTGCCTGTAGTCCCAGCTATTCAGGAGGCTGAGGCAGGAGGATTGTTTGAGCCCAGGAGTTTGAGGTCTTGGTGAGCTATGATCATGCCACTGCACTCTAGCCAGGGCAACAGAGCAATACCCTGTCTCAAAAAAATAAAAATTAAAAATTTTTGTAAAAAGTCATCATATGGTTGATTTTTCTCAAATAACAGTGTGTATTTGAGATTTACTTTTGTGGTCAAGGACTTTATAGCAAAGAATTTGTAGAAGTGACCTGTTGTAAACTGCCAAACATTGCTCCTACATTTACAAAGATGTATAGTCACTTAAAATAATGTAATAATGTTCTAAGTCAGTAAAATTTTGAAGCAGAAAAGGCAAACCTCAGATCTCCTTTTAAATCTGAGGAAATTGAAGCCAAGGAAAGGTGATTTAGTTAAAAATCACACACAATATGTTAGTGGCAGATCCAGGAATAAAACTATTTTTCCATTTAAAAAATTCTGCCAGACATACATACAGATGGTACAAGGAGCCCTATTGTAAAGTGTATGTGTACTGCAACTCTGTAGTATTACTAATTGGTCATAAATAAATTGGCTTCTTTAAAGAATTTGAGTAATTTGTCATGATTTTTTAAAAAAATCTCATTGGAATTTGAAAGTGCTTTTGAGAAGTTATTTATTTGGACAGTGTGTTTCTTTAACATATTATGCAGGGCCCTCCTTGCCCATCCAGAGCTGTGCCATGGCAGAGACAGGGGAAGAGGAGACAGTATCAGCAGAAGCTTCAGGCTTCTCAGACTTGAGTGATTCAGAGTTTTTGGAGTTTCTGGACCTGGAAGATGCCCAAGAGTCAAGTGCTTCACTTAGCAAGTCTGGACCTTCTACTGAGCCCCCTGGGAAGGATGACAAGCCCATAAGCTTACAAAACTGGAAAAGAGGATTGGATGTCTCATCACCTATGGAGAGATTCTACCTCAAATATTTAAATGTCACTGACCTGTCTACTCAGAACTGGTGTGAACTACAAACTGCATATGGGAAGGAGCTTCCTGGTTTCTTGGCACCTGAGAAGGCAGCTGTTTTGGACACTGGCGCCAGCATCCACCTAGCTAGAGAACTAGAACTTCATGATCTTGTGACTATCCCCATTACCACTAAAGAAGATGCTTGGGCAATTAAGTTTCTGAACGTACTATCAATGATTCCTACCCTGCAGTCAGGAGGGCGCATCAGAGAATTTCCAGTGTTTGGGGAAGTGGAGGGTGTGCTTCTTGTTGGAGTGATTGATGAGCTGCACTATACAGCAAAAGGGGAACTGGAACTGGCTGAACTCAAAACACGCAGGCACCCTATACTCCCTCTAGAAGCTCAGAAAAAGAAAGACTGTTTTCAAGTCAGCCTATACAAATATATCTTTGATGCCATGGTACAAGGGAAAGTGACCCCTGCTAGTCTAATCCACCACACAAAATTGTGTCCAGAAAAGCCACTGGGGCCTTCAGTGCTGAGGCATGCCCAGCAGGAAGGCTTCTCTGTGAAGTCTTTGGGTGACCTCATGGAACTGGTCTTCTTGTCTCTAACACTGTCAGACCTCCCAGTTATTGATATCCTGAAGATTGAGTATATCCATCAAGAGACTTGCACTGTGCTAGGTACAGAGATTGTAGCCTTTGAAGAGAAAGAGGTGAGGAACAAGGTGCAGCATTATATAGCCTATTGGATGGGACACCGAGAACCTCAAGGGGTCGATGTGGAGGAGGCTTGGAAGTGCCGGACTTGCAATTATGCAGACATTTGTGAGTGGAGGAAGGGTGGTGGAGTGGTCAGCTCTACACTGAAGCCCCAGGCCAAAAAACCCAAATGAATAGAAGGTATGCTTTCAGGAATGTTGATTGTTCCTGTTCCTGATATATTAATACCTAAGTAAAAGAGGACCACTCTCAGCTTGGCTTTCATAGAGTGTGTTCTTATTTTGGTTCTTTTTTTTATTTCTACAACCTCTAATGACATTCATATCCAGGACCAAGGCTCAAGAATGAGTGGGAGAGATGCACCATGGAGCTTTGCCATGGATTGCCAAAAGGGTAGATGCTCATCATGGCTGTAACAAAGGTATTCTTCAGCAAACATTGCTTTCCTATGAAAATTCTTTGGTTTCTGATGTCTCCCCTATTTTTTCTTAATCAAGGATTTCTACAGTTTACATAATAAAGTAAAATGAAATGCTCTCCAGGGTAGTTGAAGTGATGTTTTATCATAATCTCAATTCTTCAAGGATGACCACTATATATAGTTGTGTATATGTTATTCCTTGCCTTCAAATACATATATAAACATTTCTGAAGGAGAATTAGTAGAATGATCAGACCAAGAATTTAAAATAAGCATAATAAATATTCTCAAAGAGATAAGGGAAGATGAAGTAAAAACAGAAAGTCATAAAATGAAAATACTAGATATGAAAATTTTAATACATGAAGTAACATGTATCATTCACAGACTACAATCTAGCAATACCACTCCTGAGTATATGCTAAGAGAAACTTACATGTATGCAACAGGAAATTTGAACAAGAATATACTTTGTAGTGCTTTCACAACAGCAGAAGCCTAGAAACTACCCTGGTGCCCATCATCAGAAGAGTGGATGATGTGGTACCGCAGTCAAAACAAATGAGCTGCAATGACACGCAACAATCTGTATGAATCTTAGCAGTGCAACATTATGTGAAAAAGCAAGTCCTATGATACCCTTTTTAAAGTGAGAAATAATATTTTAAGGAAAATGTAAAGGTAGTGGCAAGGAGTCTCAGTCCATCTTAGAAGGCAGTGGATCCCTTAGCTATTATACAAACATCATCAAAGAGGCTAGAAGAAAGAATGATACGGGCATCTTGGTAAGGATTTGTTTATGGAGACACTACTGGGGAATTTGCAGAAGTAAATGTATGGGGAGGACAGTTGGCAGAAATGGAGTTTCTTTATTAACTGGAAGGTTAAGAGCCAGCAGAACATGATGAATATTATTCATGTGACTCCGTGGTATATGTGAGTTGGTAAAACCTGGACATCTAAAGGAAATACAATGAGTTACCTCTGGAGGCCTTTAGCTGCACATACTGTGAGTACTGGGAACCTTATGATAACTCTTCCAATTTACTCAGTGACTGTTACGTGCCAGGCACTGTGCTAATCACAATATGATTAAATCTATGTATCTGTTATTCTCAGTGAGGGAACCAAGGCTTAGAAGGGTTTTAACTTGCCCAAGGTTCCACAGTTTGGAAGTGGTAGACTCCAGCTTAGATATGTCTGACTTCAGTGTTTATGCTCTTAATCATAATGGTATAAAGTTTTTATTGCTGCTGTTAAGCCTCCTAGACTGTATGTTGTTATAGGCCCTAGTAAGTTTTCAGTGAAATTAGGAGCATAGTAGTCAGGACCTTATGAGATAAACAATATTAATTAAGCTAATAGTCTTTAAAAATGAACTTGTTCAAGTTCTGTAATATCATCTTAATTTATACCAGAAGCTTTAAGAGGAAAAAGGCTGGGCATAGTGTTCATGCTTGTGATCCTAGCACCTCAGGACGCTGTGGTGGGAGGATCACTTGAGGCCAGGAGTCTGAGACCAGCCTGGGCAACACAGTAAAACACCCTATCTCTACAAAAAATAAGAAAAGTGGCTGGGCGTGGTGGCATGTGCCTGTAGTTCTAGCTACTCTGGAGGCTGAGGTGGGGGGGATTGCTTTAGCCCAGGAGTTCAAGGCTGCAGTGAGCAATGATTGTGCCACACACTCCAGCCCAGGCAACAGAGCAAGATCCTGTCAGAAGTAAAGAAGGAGAAGAAGAGAAAGAAGAAGAAGAAATCATCTGCTAGTTTCAGATACTGACACTGTTGAGAATTTAGTACTTCCCTAAGATCTAAAATCCTTTATGATTATCACTTTGTGGTTTCTCACAAGATAAATTGAGATATCTGTAGTTGTGATTGCCCCAGGATCATTGTTATGGTCTGAATGTTTGTGTCCTCCCCACAAATTAATATGTTGAGATCCAAACCCCCAAGGCAATGGCATTGGGCATTTGGGAGATGATTAGGTAATGAGAAAGAACCCCCATGAAGGGGATAGGTGTCCTTATAAAAGAGCGCATTTTGCCCCTTCTACCACGAACACAATGAGAAAGTGCCATCTATGAACCAGGAAATGGGCCCTCAGAAAATGCCGAATATGCTGTCACTTTGATCTTGGACTTCCCAGCTTCCAGAACTGAAAAATTTTTGTTGTTTATGAGCTACTCAGTTTGTGGTATTTTGTTATAGCAGCTCACATGGCTAAGACAATCACTGATGCTGTTCTCTACAACAAATATCTCCCTGGTTTGCAGCTTCCACCTTAACAATGTCATTTCTTACTTGTTAATTCTACCTAAAGAGTCTGAACTCCAAATTACAGCCTTCTTGGATGTTTGTTCAGTGAGTAGGTATATGAAAAGAGACATCATAACAAAGCTATTTCTTGATAATAAAAAAAAAAAGAATTTGCTTCCTGGGCCAGGAAATGAGTTGAATACCTTAATTAGGATGAGGTTCAACTGTTTATAATAGAAATCACTAAAATAATGGTGGTTAAGAAGATATTTATTACTTTCATTTAAGAGAAGCCTAAATATAGCTAGTTCAGGTCTGGTGTTGCCCCCAGTGTTTTCAGAAACCCAGTTTCCTTCCCTTTTGTTTGTTTGGTATCAACATATGTCTTTTTCATAGTCCAAAATGGCTGTACAGGTTCAGTCACCCATTATACATTCAACATAAAGCTGGAATAGGAGACCAGACATTGTGGCTCATCCCTGTAATCCCAGCACTTTGGGAGGCTGAGGCAGGAGGATCACTTGACACTGGGAGTTCAAGACCAGCCTGGGCAACATACTGAAATTCTGGCTCCACAAAAAATAAAATTACCTGAGCATGGTGGTGCCTACCTGTAGTCTAGCTACTTTGGAGGCAGAGATGGGAGCATCATTGCTAAAGCCCAGGTGTACAAGGCTGCAGTAAGC
Organism: Cheirogaleus medius; assembly: GCA_008086735.1. Classification (NCBI taxonomy): domain Eukaryota; kingdom Metazoa; phylum Chordata; class Mammalia; order Primates; family Cheirogaleidae; genus Cheirogaleus; species Cheirogaleus medius. Next base: position 26,815,030 of record VBSM01000529.1, read on the forward strand.
TATGTTTGTGCCACTGCAGGCCAGCCTGGGTGACAGAGAAATACTCCATCTTAAAAAAGCAAAAACAAACAAAAAACTCTGGACTAGGAGAAGGGTATCCCTTTAAAGATACTTATAAAATCTGTACTGCTACTTCCACTGGCCAAAATTTGGTCGCATGGTCATAACTAGCTGCAAGGAAGGTTGGGATATGTAGTTTTTATTCCAGGCAAGCCTTTGCCCAGACAAAAACTGGAAATTCTGTGACTGCAAAAAGGGAGAATGGATGGCCGGGCCTGGTGGCTCACACCTGTAATCCTAGCACTCTGGGTGGCCAGATCGTTTGAGCTCAGGAGTTCGAGACCAGCCTGAGCAAGAGCAAGACCCCGTCTCTACTAACAAAATAGAAAGAAATCAGCTGGACAACTAAAATATATATGTATATAAAAAATTAGCTGGGCATGGTGGTGCATGCTGAGGCAGGAGGATCGCTTGAGCCCAGGAGTTTGAGGTTGCTGTGAGCTAGGCTGACACCACAGCACTCTAGCCCAGGCAAGAGTGAGACTCTGTCTCAAAAAAAAAAAAAAAGGGAGAATGAAGAGAGGATTTAGGGAAAATGGTAGAGTAGGAAGCACCAGAAATCTTGTCTCCCCACCTAGACAGCAATTGCAGTGGTAGAACCTGTCTGATGTCACTAATTTGAAACTCTGGAGTCTGCTGAAGTATTGCAACTTCCAGGAGGAAGCCTGAATAATAAATTGTTAATTTTGGTCAGTTTCAATTCTTAGTACAGTAGTAGCTACCCATCTTCTACCTGTCAGTTCTATGGCAGGAGCAATCTGCACCAGCTTGTGGGAGCAAAAGTGGGCAGAAAGACCCTGTTCTCTAAATAGCATGGATCCATTTGCTTATGTGATTGCTATTTCTGATCACAGAGGTGCAAATAGGCGGCCGTTGTTGCTACATGTCCCCTGTTGGTTACAAGATCCTCCTCTTTCTGGCTGAAGTGACTTCCAGGAGATATATAGAGCTGGCACTGTTTTTCCCCTTTATTTTTCTCTTTTTCCCCTCTTGTGAGACCAGATACCAGAGAGTAGGACATTCAAAAGTAACTGCATATATGGAGGAGATTAGAAAGTCACCATTCATACTGAGGAGAGATACAGGCTCAGAAAAAACCTGACTGGACCTTAAATTTACACCTCAGGCTGATTCTTGGGACAGACACAGCCTAAAACAATCAAAGAAACTAAAAACAGGAAACCTTGGGGAATGAAGAGAATCTGATTCCCAGGGTTAAAACATTACAGTCAAATGTCTAGGTTTCAACAAATAAATCACAAAGCATACAAAGAAACAGGAAAGTATTGCCCATTCAAAGGAAAAAATAAGTCAACAGAAACTGTCCCTGAAAAAGACTTGATAGTGGACCTACTTTACAAAGACTTTTAAACAACTCGCTTAAAGATGCTACAGAACTAAAGAAAGACATGGAGAAAGTCAAGCAGATAATATATGAATAAAATGGTCATCACATATAAGGGATCCTCAAGAGTACTAGATTACTCATCAGAAACTTTGGAGGCCAGAAAGCAGTGGGCCAATATATTCAAAGTGCTGAAAAACAAACAAACTATTAATGAAAGAATTCTCTATCCAGCAAAACAGTACTTCAAAAGTGAGGGAGAAATTAAGACATTCCCAGATAAACAAAAGCTGAGGGGATTTGTTACCATTAAATCTGCCCTGCAAGATACGCTCAAGGGAGACCTGCAGGTGGAAATGAAAGGACACTAGAACTCTTATATGAAGAAATAAATATCTCAATAAAGATAAATATTAATATATGGGCAAGTATAAAAGCTGGTATTATTGTAACAATGCTTTGTAACTCCACTCTTTGTTTTCTACGTGATTTAAGAAACTAATGTTTTTATTTAAATTAGTAGTCTGAAAGCTAGTGTTATTATAACTTCGGTTTGTATGTAACTCCACATTTTGTTTCCTACATAATTTAAGAGACTACTACATTTAAAAGAATTATTAGTTTATGTTCTGAGGCACACTGTGTATAAAGAATTAATTTTGTGACAACAACTGAAAGGTGTGGGTTCTGCAATTATAGAGACAGTAAGAATAAAAGGAAAAGGGTGGGGGCAGAGCTCTAAAGGAGCAGTTTTTGTATGCTTTTGAAGTTAAGTTGATACAGGTTCAAATTAGAGTGTTACAATGTTAAGATGTTAAATGTAATCCCCATATTAAGAGAAAACACAGGCATACCTTGTTTTACTGTGCTTTGCTTTATTGTGCTTCACAGATATTGCATTTTTACACAGATATTGCAATTTTTACAAATTGAAGGTTTGTGGCAACCCTGTGTCCAGTAAGTCTACCAGCACAATTTTCCCAACACTGTGTGCTCACTTCATGTCTCTGTCACATTTTGGTAATTCTCACAATATTTAAAACTTTGAAAAATCTATTATGGTGATCTGTGATCTTTGGTGTTACTATTGTAATTAATTTCAGGTACCACAAACTGTGCCCACATATGACAGCAAACTTAATCACTAAATACTGTGTGCATCCTGACTGCTCCACTAACTGGTCATTCCCCATCTCTCTCTCTCTCCTTGGGCCTTTCTATTCCCTGTAATACACTATACTGAAATTAGGCCAATTAATGACCCTACAATGGCCTCTAGATGTTGAAGTGAAAGAAGAGTCATATGTCTTTCACTTTAAATCACCTCAGACTCCTAAGTAGCTGGGACTACAGGTGCGTGCGTGCCACCATGCCTGGCAAAGGAAAAGGAAATTAAAACTGCTGCTTTGGTGAACATACAAGTAAGAAAGCAAAACAGCCTTATTGCTGATATGGAGAAAGTTTCAGTGGTCTGGATAGAAGGTCAAACCAGTCACATTTCACTAAGCCAAAGCTTAACCAGAGCAATCCTAATTCTTCTTAGTTCTGTGAAGGTTGAGAGAGATAAGGAAGCTGTAGAAGAAGAGATTAAAGCTAGCAGAGGTTAGTTCATGAGGTTTAAGGTTTAAGGCCATCTCCATAAAATAAAAATACAAGGTGAAGCCCAGGCTCAGTGGCTCATGCCTGTAATCCCAGCACTTTGGGAGACCAAGGTGGGAGGATTGCTTCAGTCCAGGACTTTGAGGTTGCAGTGAGCTATAATCACAGCACTGCACTCCAGCCTGGGTGATAGAGTAAGACCTTGTTTGTGGGGAAAAAAAACAAAAAAACAAAAACAAAAACCAAGGTGAAGCAGCAAGTTATCCAGAATATCTACCTAAGATAATTGGTGAATGTGGCTATACTAAACAGTAGATTTTCAGTGTAGGCAAAAACAGCCTTCTATTGGACTATCTAGGACTTTCATAACTAGAGAGGAGAAGTCTATGTCTAGCTTTAAACCTTCAGAGGACAGACTGACTATCTTGTGGGAGGCTAATGCAGGTGGTGACGTTTAAGTTGAAGCTAATACTCATTTACCATTCTAAAATTCTAGAGCTCTTAAGAATTATGTTAAATCTACTCTGCCTGTGCTCTGTATTAAACTAATAAGAATAGATACTACACTTGATCTTAGCCAAAAGGCTGAAAAGTGATACCTGTGTTCTATAAATGGAACAACAAAGCCTGGATGACAGTACCTTTGTTTACAGAATGGTTAATTGAACATTTTAAGCCCACTTTTGAGATCTGCTCAGAAAAGAAGATTCCTTTCAAAATATTACTGCTCATTGACAATGCACCTAGTCACCCAAGAACTCTGAGGGAGATACACAAGATTAATGTTCCTATACCTGCTAATACAATGTCCATTCTGCAGCCCATAGATTAAGGAGTAATTTTGAGTTTCAGGTCTTTAATGAGGTACATTCTGTAGGAATATATATATACTTGCCATAGATAGTGATTCCACTGATGGACTGGGCAAAGTAAATTGAAAACCTCTGTAAAGGATTTATCATTTTAGATGCCATTAAGAACATTTGGGATTGATGGCAGGAGATCAAAATATCAACAGTTACAAGAGTTTGAAAGAAGTTGATTGCAGCCTACATAGATGACTTTAAGAGGTTTAAAACTTCAATGGAGGAAACAACTGCAGATGTGGTGAAAATAGCCAGGGAACTAGAAATAGAAGTAGAGCCTGAAGATATGACTGAATTGCTGTAATCTCATAATAAAACTTTAATGGGTGAGGAGTTGCTTCTTATGGATCAGTAAAGAAAAGTGGTTTCTTGAGAGAGAATCTACTCCTGGAGAAGATGCTGTGAACATTGTTGAAATGACAAGAAAGGATTTAGAATTAAGTCATAAACTTATTAATAATTTGTAAAGCAGTGGCAGGATTTAAGAGGATTGACTTCAATTTGAAAGAAGTTCTGTGGGTAAAGTGCTATCAAACAGCAGTGCATACTACAAGGAACTCTTTCATGAAAGGAGGCATCAGTCAATGCAGCAAACTTTAATATTGTCTTATTTTAAGAAATTGCTCAGTTATATCAACCCTCAGCAACTACCATCCTGATCAATCAGCAGCTATCACCATTGAGGCAAGACCCTCCACCAGCAAAATGATTAGAACTCACTGAAGGCTCATATGATTGTTAGCCTTTTTTTTTTTTTAGCAATAAAGTATTTTTAATTAAGGTATATACATTGTTCTTTTAGACATGATCGTATTGCACACTTAATAGCCTACAAGCATGGTATAAAATAACTTTTATATGCACTGGAAATCAATTTATGTGACTCATTTTATTGCAATATTTGCAGTGGTCTGGAACTGAACCTGAAATGTAGCTGGACTGAGAAAAAAAGAAGAAACACTCTTTCCAAGACTGTAATTGGAAATGAAAGTAGGGACATTACTCCTAATTCTACAAATTGAAAGGATTATAAGAGAATATTATGAGCAAATGTATGCTAACAAATTTGATAACCTAGAGGAAATGGACAACTTTCTATAAACACAAACCTACCAAGGCTAAATCATGAAGAGATGGAAAATGTGAATAGTCCTATAGGTTAAAGTTGTTTCATTGTGCACTGGTTACTTTCATAAGTCTGGTGAGATGGGACACACACACAAAGCAAGTTACATGAAATGGATATATTACTTACAGATAGGCAGCAAGGGACAACAGAGACCTAGGATTCAGAGTGAGCCAGATCCCAAGGCTCAGGAAATCTGCCCAGGGTGGATGGAGGCTTGTCTATCATGCCCCACTTACACTGAAGCTGAGAGACCCTGGAAAGCAGCCCACCCTGGGTTTTATACCACAGAGACAACATGATAAGCTAGGACAAAGTGTTAAAGAACATCCTGTTTATATGGGGGACATGAAAAAAGCCTGAGCTGTTCTACCCATCTCCTTTATCTCAGGATGTTGCATTCTGAGCATATTCTACACATGCTTGAGAACTACAAGCAAGAGAGAGAGAGTACTGGGTTGGCCCAAGGCTACCCAGAGAACTATACTTAACTATTATATAACTAGTAATGAGATTGAATCAGAAATAAAAAATTTCTGATAAAGAAAAGCCCTGGACCTGATGGCTTCACTGGTTAATGCTACCAAACAGTTAAAGAACTAAAACCAGTCTTTCGCAAACTTAAAAAAAAATTGAAGATAACTCCTTGTATGAGGCCAGCCTTAACCTGACATCAAAGCCATACAAAGACTCTACAAGAAAAGAAAACTACAGACCAATATCCTTTATGAACATTGATGCAAATATCCTCAAAAAAATACTAGCAAACCAAGTCCAGCAGCAAATTAAAGGAATATACATCATGACCAAGTGGGATTTATTCCTGGAATGCAAGGATGGTTCAATATTTGAAAGTCAATTAATATAATACACCACATTAATAAATGAAGCTGAAAAACCACATGGTTCTCTTGATTCAGAAAAAGCATTTGACAAAGTCATCTTCATTAAAAAAAATTAGGAATAAGAAGAAACTACCTCAACATAATAAAAGCCATATATGAAAAACCTATAGCAAACATCATACTCAATGGTGAAAGACTGACAACTTTTGCTCTAACATTAGGAAAAGGACAAGGATGACTGCTTTTACTACTTCTATTCAACATAGTGTTGGAAGTTGTAGCCAGAGCAGTTAGGCAAGAAGTAGAAATAAAAAGCATCCAAATTGGAAAGGAAGAAGTAAAATAATCTCTCTTTGTAGATTATATGCTCTTAGATGTAGAAAAATCTAAAGCACACACACACACACACACACCCTGTTAGGACTAATAAATGAATTCAACAAAACAGGATACAAAGTCAACACAAAAAAAATTAGTTGCATTTTTATACAATAATGAGCAATCTGAAGAAGAAATTAAGAAAAAATTGTATTTATTATACAATTGCATCAAAAAGAATAAAATACTTTGGAATTAACTTAACCAAGGAAGTGAAAGACTAGTGCAATGAAAACTACAAAAGATTGCTGGAAAAAAATTAAAAGAAGGTATAAATAAATAGAAACACATCCCATATTCATAGATTGAAAACAATATTAAGATGTCAGTACTACCCAAAACGATCTACAGATCAATGAAGTTCCTATTAAAGTCCCAGTGATATTTTTGGCAGAAATAGAAAAACCCATCTTAAAATTTAAATGGAGTCTCAAGGGACCCAAATAGCCAAAACAATCTTGTAAAACAAGAACAAACTCAAGAACTCACTTCCTGATTTCAAAACTTACTACAAAACTACAGTGATCAAAACAGTATATTCCTGGCATAAAGACAAACATATACCAGCTTGAACAACACAGCAAGACCCTGTCTCTACAAAAAATTTAAAATAATTAGTTGGGCATGGTGGCACACATCTGTAGCTCTAGCTATTTGGGAGGCATAGGCAGGACGATTACTTGAGCCCAGGAATTTGAGGTTACGGTGAGCTATGATCATGCCACTGTACTCCAGCCTGAGTGACAAGACAAAACCCTTTCCCTAAAAACAAATAAACAATAAAAAGACAGACATATAGACCAATGGACTATAATAGATAGTCCAGAAATAAACCCTCACATGTGTGGTCAAATTATTTTTGACATGCAAAATAATAAAGTTGGACCCTTACTTAACACTATATACAAAAATTAACTCAAAATGGATCAAAGACCTAAATGTAAAACAACCTATAAACTCTTAGAACATAGGGCAAACATTCATGACATTGCTGGGTGTGGTGGCACATAGTCCCAGTTACTCAGGAGGCTGAGGTAGAAGGATTGCTTGAGCCCAGGAGTTCAAGTCCACTATGTTGGGCAACATAGTGAGACCCTGTCTCTATAAAAAAAAGTTCATGACATTGGATTTAGTAATGATTTCTTGAATATGACACCAAAATTTTTAGAAATTTGTGCATCAAATGAGACTATCAACAAAGTAAAAAAGCAACCTACAGAATGGGAGAAAATATTTACAAGTCATTTATCTGATAAAGAATTAACATCCAGAATATATGGCAAACCCTAAAACTCAACAACAACAAAACAACCTGATTTTTAAAATAAGCAAGGCATCGAATAGATGGTTCTTCAAAGAAGATATACAAATGATTAATAAGCACATGAATAGATGCTCAACATCATTAAGCATTAGAGAAATGCAAATCAAAACTACAGCGATTCCAGGTGTGGTGGTGCAGCCTGTGGTCTCAGCTACTCAGGAGGATCACTTGAGCTCAGGAGTTCAAGACCAGCCTGGGCAACATAGACACCCACTCCATCCTATCTAGAAAAAAAGAAATAAAAACCAAGCCAAAACAAAAAACCTACAATGAGATATCACTTCATACTCATCAGGATGGCTGCTATTAAATAAATAAATAAATAAATGAAACCCAGAAAATAACAAGTGTTGTTGAGGATGGGGAGAAACTGGAACCTTTGTGTGCTGTTGGTGGGAATGTAAAATGGTACAGCTTCTGTGGAAAACAGTATGATAGTTCCTCAGAAAATTAAAAATATAATTACCATAAGGCCCACCAATTCCCCTTGTGAGTATATATCCAAAAGAATTTAAAGCAAGGTCTTGAAGAGATGTTTATGTACTCATGTTCATAGCAGCATTATTCACAATAGCTAAAATGTGCAAGCAACCCAAGTGTCCATCAATAGATAAATGAATAAGCAAAATGATACATACAATGGAATACTCAGCCTGAAAAGCAGAAGGAAATTCTGACACATGCTACAACATAAAAGAAGCTTGAGGACATTCTGCTAAGTGAAATAATCCAGTCACAAAAAGACAAATACTGTATGATTCCATTTAAATGAAATACTTAATAGTAGTAAAGATCATAAATACAGAAAGTAGAATAGTGGTTGCTTGGGGTCAGGGTTAGGGGAGGATGGAATGGGAAGTTATTGTTTAATGGATATAGTGTTTCCGTTTACAATTTGAAGACAGTTATAGAGATGAACAACATTATAAATGTATTGAATACTACTGAAGGGTACACTTAAAAATGGTCAAGGTGGTTAATTTTATGTTATGTGTATTTTACCACAATAAAAAAATTGGGGGAAAATAATTTGTTTAAAGTAATGATAAGGGTGTTTTCTGGGGATTTATAACATATGTAGAAGCAAACTATATGACAATAATAGCACGAAAACTAGGAAGGGATAAATGGAAGTTTACTGTTATATAGTTCCTATACTCTGATATATGAAGTGGTATAACATACTTTGAAAGGTAGACTCTGATACCTTAAAGATGTGTACAAGAAACCCTAAAGCAACCACTAAAGAAACAAAATAAAGATATATAGCTAGTAACCCAACAGAAGAGATTAAAATGAAATCATAAAAAATACTTAATCCAAAGAAAGGTAGTCAATAAAGGGAAAAGGGGGTAAAGAATAGGTGGGAGAAGTAGAAAACACTTAACAAGATAACAGATTTAAACCAGTCATAACAATCATCACATTAAATATAAATGTTCTGAAGATCACAGTTAAAAGATTGTGATTGTTAGATTGTATAAAAAAGCAATACCCTGTGTGCTTCCTAATAGAAACTCACTGTAAATATAAAGACAGTAATAGGTTAAAATTGAAAGGATGAAAAAACAATATACCATGCTAACACTACTCAAAAGAAAGTTCATATAATTATATCAAACAAAGTATATTTTAGAGCAAAGAACACTACCAGGTATGCTGGTAATGTTTGCCTTTCAGTTACAAATTGACCCTTTTGGCCTGTTCTGTGATGATGGAGCTGGGACTTGTGAATTATTAATATTTCTTCTTTGCCAACCAGCATAATTGTTAACCCTGTTAATAGAGGGTGCTGGAGGCACACTGGAGAGGGAAGGAATTTTCTCTCTTGATTCCAGTGAGCTAGTGTACTTTACCAGTAAAACCTAACAACTAGACTTTTTTTTCCCAGCATATTATGGGGGTACAAATGTTAAGGTTACGTATATTGCCCATGCCTGCCCCCTCGAGTCACAGCTTCAAGCGTGACCACAACTAGACTTAACTAGCCTCTCCACAGGACTCACCATCCATCACCAACAGCTGATTCTTGAATCAGACCACCAGAAGACCCTATGACTTCAAACCTCACACAACCTGACGTGCATGCCATAGTACACTATAAAAGCCCTTGCCCTCTTAGTCAGGGAGACAGATTTGAAACTATTTCTCCCATTCTCCAGACAGATAGCTTTTGCATTAAAATTCCTTTATTCCTTGGCAATCCTCTTTGTCTAAATAATTGGCTCTTTGTGCAGTGAGTGACAGGACCTAGGCTGAACTCCTTTGTGGGTTCAGTAACAACAAGAAGGCATCTTTATTCTTCTACCACCCTATTTGTCTGCCTATCTGCATCTGCATTTATATACTCTGCCTTCCCTTTTATTTCAATGGATGAATTGTCCATACTCTTACTTAGAACTGATCCCTCTGATTTTGTACTGGATTCCAGCCTTTCTTCCCTCAAGGACTTTCCTCATGTAACTAGCCTGTTTCTCCTGGATTGTCAACTTCTCCCCTCTCTACTGGATCATTTCAATCAGTACACAAAGTTACTATAATTTCTTCATCTTTAAATTTTAAAATGTTGGATCCAAAATCCCTATCCAATGATGTCCTTATTTTTCTGCTCTTCTTAAAAACAAAACTTTAAAGTATTGTCAATATTTACTTTCTCCACTTTCTCTCCCCCTACTCTTATCAAACTCTCATCAGACTTTAACAAACTTCACCCACTCCGCTAAAATGGCATGTTTCAACATCACTAGTGACCTAAACATTGGTAAATGCAATGGCCAATTCTTAGTTCTCCTCTTACTTGACCTATCATTTGACACACTGGATCACTCCCTCCTTCTTGAAACATTTTCTTCCCTTGGTTTTGTAGATCTAAACTCTCCTACTTTTCCATCTATCTCACCAATTATGCCTACTCAGTCTTCTTAGTTGGATCTTCTTCATCTCCCTGACCTAAGCTAGAAGAAACCCTACAGAGTAAGTTATTCTTTGGCATACTCCTGATTTTGACTTTCCAGTATTTAAAAATTCTGACGTCTATCTTTTCAAAGGAAAATGATATTACACTTCCTTCTTAAAAATGAGCGCAGCGAGGCCGGGCGCGGTGGCTCACGCCTATAATCCTAGCACTCTGGGAGGCCGAGGCGGGTGGATAGCTCAAGGTCAGGAGTTCGAAACCAGCCTGACCAAGAGCGATACCCCGTCTCTAAAAAAAAAAAAAAAAAAAAAAAAAAAAAAAAAAAAAAAAAAAAAAAAAAAAAAATGAGCGCAGCGGGGTAGCCCCAGAGTTACTAAGCCAGGAATCTCCTCCAAAAGAGGAAGAAGCGTCTGACGCCTTCCGGAAACGAGCCTTGTGGGAAACGTGGTCTTGGAGGGATGGCCTACACCCCGGAGGAGACCGGGAACTCTAGGTGGGCAGTTACTTCCGCACACGCGCAGTAGGACGGTAGCCGGCGTTCTGCATGCAGACCTGTGCCGTGTGAAGTCAGGGCAGGGGCTGTTCTTTTAGTCTGTGGACAACGCTGTAACCTGATCCTAGGCTTAGAGCCAGAGCTGACAGTGAGGCAGTGAAAGGGTGGCAGGTATGGCCTTGACTCGCGGGCTGTAAGGGAAAGGCGGGGAGAAAAGCGGGGACTGGCTTGTGGGTTTACCCCGCCGAAGATAAAACTTTACAACCTCCAAGTGCGGTGACTTGGGTTTGGGGATGTGGATACTTTTCCAACTCTTGAGTAGTTCGGAAAAGGCAAGAGTAGGGCTCCCAGCTGGCACTAGGTAGGTTCCCAGTCCCCTGGTGGGGCTGGGAGAGGCTTAATTTGCATTTCTGTGTTTGTAGGTAAAGGTCACTGTGTAGGAGTCTGCACCTTTCCTGGTTCTAACAGCACCGTTGGCCCGACTGGAGCCTGCAACAGGAAATTTTAAGCCACTTCGAGGGATCCTGGAAGAAAGCATTTCTAGAGAAACTGCTATGCATTTTCAGGGTATTCTCACAGCAATCATCTGCAATAAATGCTATCACCATTTTGCACATGAATAAACTGAAGCTGAAAGAGGTGAAATTACTTGCCTAGACTCACACGTCTTAGTAAGTGGGAGAGCTGAGGTTCAAACCCAGATACGTTTTCTCCAAATTTCATTCTTTTTTTTACCACCACTCCATTATAAAACTGTTCATAAAACATAAGTAATATTTATTGCTATCATTTGAGCAATTAATGCTAACTAAATTTCGATTTGTGGTCGTTATTTAGGTCTCTTGGTGTATCTGCAAATCTTCCAGTAAAGACTGTGTAGATGAAGCTGTGAGTCTCTCTTGCCCATTTTAGCCTTTCTAGGGCTCCAGCAGTGCTGGTTAGAATTTCAAAAGGCCCAAACTAAGCTCATAGGAGATGATGAGTTCCCAGAGAGAGAGAGACAGACTTGGAGTTTAAACTGAAGGCTCTAGCTGTAAAATATAAAAATGTTTCTAAAAAAGTGTTCCTGGGTCCCTGAATCCAGCCTGTCGAAGAATGCCCAATCTAATTTGAGATCTTTTATGCCAGCTTCAGAACAGAAACCAGGCAGTCACAAGAAGGAATACTTTCTAGAGCACTGAGTCTCAGAGATGAGGCTTTTAGTTGGTTTTTTAACTCATTCATTATAATATTTCCTTAGGATAAATTTCTGGGAGGAAAAAAATCGCTGATTCAAAAGCTAACAAGTTGGTGTTAGATCAGTAGGACAGAAATGAACAACATTCTTATCTAAGCTCCGTATATTTGCAACAGAATCAAGTAGAGATTGGTACTTGTGGAACGTGGACTTTTTTGACTTGCTAGAAATGTCATTCTCTCACTAGGTGGCATTTTCTGAGGCAGCAAGGTGGGTGCTTCTGATCCAATAGAGCAGGATTCTACATTCCAGTCCTGGTTTCTCAGGTCTTTCTATTCTCTCCATTTCTACTTTCATAGATCTCTGTCCAAGAGCTGCAGAAAATGATCAATTTCCAGGTAAGGCATCCATCTATTCATTCAGTCATTTGAATCTCCCCAAAATCCATATGATAGAAAGCAATGGTATAGTCAGGGAAAATGTAGATTGGATAGAATATCAGGTCCAAAAGAAAATTTAGGAAATTGATATATAATTTGTAAGGTTTGTACAAAGCTAGAATAAATTTGAGCTGCAAATGTATACTCAGTCTTCCTGGAAATCACAGTAAATGGATAGCCAACCAGTTTAAGTATTGGCATTATCCGTATGGATAAAGCAAAATAATTCCCCAGATAAGTAAGGTTACTTTCCTGTATAGATAATGTTAGAAATAACATTCCCAGCCAGGTACGGTGGCTCATACCTGTAATCCCAGCACTTTGGGAGGCTGCAGAGGAAGGAGCACTTGAGGCCAGTTCAAGACCAGCCTGGGCAACATAGTGAGACCTCATGTCTACAAAAAAAAAAATTAGCTAGGTGTGGTGGGGTACACCTGTAGTCCCAGCTACTCAGGCTGAGGCAGGTGGATCACTTGAGCCTAGGAGTTTGAGATTACAGTGAGCTATGATCATGCCACTCTAGTACAGCCTGGGTGACAGAGCTAGACCCTGTCTCTTAAAAAAAAATAACATTCACAGCAACAGCCTATGTTAAATATACCAGGTTTCCTATGACATTCTTAGAGTGTTCCCTGCCTAGAGTAAGCAGAGAACATAGTGTTAACCAGCACTAAGTGAACTCAATTTGTAAGCTCAGGTACATAGCCTTTAAAATGGCCACACGGATCCATAAGTAAACCTTGTATCATTTCCAGAGTCTCCAGCTATCTTGAGCATTTTCTTTTCCAATGCATTTTAAGGTCTTTGAATTTAAGGAATATTGTCAAGGTTCATAAAGCAGTGTGTTAGGTACACACGCTGCTTCTCTATGTCTTTTTGTTTGTTTGTTTTTGTTGTTGTTTTTTGAGACAGTGTTTTACTCTGTCACCCAGGCTGGAGTGCCGTGGCTTCATTATAGCTCATTGCAGCCTCAAACTCCTGGGCTCAAGTGATCTTCCAGCCTCATCCTCCAGAGTAGCTGGGATTTCAGGCATGTGCCACTGCGTCTGGCTAATTTTTTAATTTTTTGTAGAGACAGGGTCTTGTTATGTTGCTCAGGCTGGTCTCGAATTCCTGGCCTCAAGCAATCCTCCTACCTCAGCCTCCCAAAGTGCTAGGATTACAGGCATGAGCCACCACAGTCAGCCATGGATTTCTTTATGTTGACTTTATATCCAGCCAACTTACAGAAATCTTATTAGGTCCAAGAGTTTTTTAGTTGATTCTTAGATTTTCTAGGTAGATAGTCATATACTCTTCAAATGGCATTTTGTCCCTTCCTACCCAATATTTATATCTTCCTCTATGTTTTTCTTATCTTATTGCAATGGCCAGGACTTCTCATAATTACAATTTTGACAGACATCCCGTGGTATCTGAGGGGGACTGGTTTCAGGACCCCTGCGGATACCCAAATCTATGCAAACTCAAGTCCTACAGTTGGCCTTGTGGAACCCAAGGATATGAAAAGTTGGCCCTCCATATACATGGGTTTTGCATCCTGAGCATGCTATATTTTGGATCTGCATTTGGTTGCAGATGTGGAACCTGCCAGTGAAAGGCCAACTGTATTTACTGAAAAAAATCTAAGCATAAGTGGACCAGTGTAGTTCTAACCCATGTTGTCTAGAGTCAAGTGTAATTGCTAGCCAAAAGTCTTCTATCCCAATTTTAATGGAAATGATTCCAGTGTTTCACCATTTCCTCTTGTATTCTGGTAGATAGTTGGGGGTTTTTGTTTTGTTTTACCTATGCATTCCTGGGATAAACCCTACCTAGTCACCTTAACTTTTTCTTAAAAGGCCAGATAGTAAATATTTTAGATTTGAAGGCCATACAGGCTGTGTGGCAACTACTCAATTCTGTCCTTGCAGCCGAAGTAAATGAATGGATATGACCGTGTTCCAGTAACATTTTATTTATAAAAATAGGAGGCCAGCCTATGGGCTGTAGTTTCTTGATCCCTGCTCTATATGGTCTTAACTTTCTCTTTTGTGCTAGATATGTAACCACATGCCTTTAAATTCAGTGCTTTTAATATTTATCCATTAAGCATGATTTTGGCTCTCTAGTTGGGAGGATATATTTTACCATGTAAAAAAGTCCATGGGTTCTTATTTTATTATGCATATGTGCATCTGGCATGTAAACTTTTTAGTCTCAGTAACCTCTTATTATACTTATGTTTATTTTGTAGAGCCTAATAGATTGTAAAATCTCTGAGAAGAGTCATAATTTTATTCCTTTTGATATCACTAATACAGTGTTGGTAGGTCCTTGTTAAATATTTTGTGAGTGAATAAATGAAGAATATATGTAATATTTTTAAATAGCTTTATTGAAATACAATTCACATATCACAGAAGTTACCCAATTAAAGCGTATACAATTCAGTGGTTTTTAGGATATTCACAGAGTTGTACAGCCTTCACCACTACCTAATTTCAGAACATTTTCATTGCCCCAAAAAGAAACTCCATACCCATGAGTAATAACTCCCCATTCTTCCCATTCTCCAACCCTAATCTAGTTCTGTTTCTATGGCTTTTCTATTCTGAACCTTTCATACATATGGGACCATACAATATGTAATCTTTTGTGACTGGTTATTTTTAGCCGGTATAGTATTTTCAAGATGCATCCACATTGTAGATGCATAAGTGCTTTGTTCCTCTTTTATTGCCAAATAATATTCCATCATATGGTTATACCACCTTTTTTTATCCGTTTGTCAGTTCATTGCAGATTTTTCTACTTTTTTTGCTACTATGAATAATTCTGCTGTGAACATTTGTTTATCAGTTTTTGTGTGGACATATTTTGAATTCTCTTGGATATATACCTAAGGATTAGAATTCCTGGGTCATATTGTTACTCTATATTTCGCATTCTGAGGAAGTGCCAAACTGTTTTCCATATTTGCTGCACTGTTTTGCAATCCTACCAGCAGTATACAAGAAATTCAGTTTCTCCACATCTTTGCAAACATTCGTCATTGTCTACCTTTGATTTTAACTATCTTTGTGGGTGTGAAGTGGTACCTCATTATGGTTTTGATTTGCATTTCACTAATGACTAATGGTATTAAGCGTCTTTTCATGTGCCTGTTTACCTTACACACACACACACACACACACACACATATATATCTTCGGAGAAACGTCTGTTTAAATCCTTTGTCCATTTTTAAATTGGATTGTCTTTTTATTGTTCTATTTTAGGAATTCTTTATATTAATATATTCTAGGTAAAAGCCTCTTCTCACATACATGATTTGCAAATACTTTCTCCCATTCTGTGGATTTTCTTTTCACTTTCTTGATGGTGTCCTATGAAGCACAAAAGTTTTTAATTGTGATGAATTCTAATTTATTTTTTCTTTTGTCACTTCCATTTTTTCTGTCATATTTAAGAAACTACCATCTAATCCAGGGTCACAGATTTTCTCCTGTTTTCTTTTAAGAGTTCGATAGCCTTATTTCTTACATTTAGGTCTCTGACCCATTTTAGTTCATTTTTGTATATGATGTGAGGTGAGTAGGGAGTCCAGTTTCATTCCTGTGTGTGTAGATATCCAGCTGTCTCAGCACCATTTGTTGGAAAGACCTTTCTATCTCCAAATGAATTGTTCTGACACCAGTTTGATATTTTAAATATGATTTTTATTTCTATCACAAAATATATTTCTGAATCAAGTGTGTAATAGTTATTGTATATAACTTTCTACAAACTCAGCAATGAACATATGATAGGATAATAAAGAGCTGCCTTGATTCTCTTGCAACTCCCTTAATGATGCACACTTTAGTTTGAAGATGAACATGCTGTTACAGGAATCAGTGACATTCCATGATGTGGCTGTGGACTTTACCCCGGAGGAGTGGCAGTTGCTTGATTGTGCTGAGAGAACCCTGTATTGGGATGTAATGTTGGAGAACTATAGAAACCTCATCTCAGTGGGTAAGGACAATGTATGGTAACTTTTTGGTATAATTCAGAATTTAATAATAGTGCCCTTCTTTTCAGAGTTGTGAAAGCTGTGAGCTTTCTGAAGCATTAATAAGTCTGGCCCTGAATTTTAGTGCTCAAAAATTCTTAATCCCGGCTGGGCACGGTGGCTCAGGCCTGTAATCCTAGCACTCTGGGAGGCCGAGGCGGGAGGATCGCTCGAGGTCAGGAGTTCGAAACCAGCCTGAGCAACAGTGAGACCCCGTCTCTACTAAAAATGGAAAGAAATTAATCGGCCAACTAAAAAATATATAGAAAAAATTAGCTGGGCATGGTGGCGCATGCCTATAGTCCCAGCTACTTGGGTGGCTGAGGCAGGAGGATCGCTTGAGCCCAGGAGTTTGAGGTTGCTGTGAGCGAGGCTGGCGCCACAGCACTCTAGCCCGGGCAACAGAGTGAGACTCTGTCTCCAGAAAAAAAAAAAAATTCTCAATCCCCTTCAGGGATCAGATAGATAGTCTGTTCATACTTCTACTTGTCAAATGGAGAAAGGTCTTTTCTGTTCTAAAACCCATTTGTCATCCTTTAAAGGCCCTGGGACTCAAGGAGGCTGACCTGTGTTGTGAAGTAGTTGTTTGCCTAGCACTTTGTCATGATTTCTGTGTTTTTCCCACCAACAGGATGTCCACTTACCAAAACAAAAGTGATCTTCAGGGTGGAGCGAGGACAAGAGCCATGGATGGTAGAGGGAGGGAACTCATGCTGGAGCCATCCAGGTGAGTGACAGAAAATCAGATGGGAGTGTTTGGAATTGAGATCCCAGTTGGTCAGTGAGGGCCAGGCACCTTTGAAATACTTTTAGGAAGCACCTCTTAAAAGCCCCACACCTTTGGAAGTGACTGAGTATACTTGACATAATATCACCAGCTCCCCAAATGATGCCTTCACTCACTCTCCCCACACAGGTGCTCTTTTCTCTTTGCTCAGCTGTTGTATCAAGGGATGTCCCTCTCCTTTCTACTCCAGCTCCTCACACTGCCTAGCTCATCTGGATCCTTACTTTGTTTCTGTTCTCTTAATTCCTGAAACCCTCATTTTTCTTGCCTTTTCAACATGATTACAGATCTTTTTCTATGCAGTTAGTCCTTATGATGTCATCAGATTGTGTAGATTTAAGCATTACTCCACCAATCACTGTCTAAACTTGGGCAAATTCTTTTGTATCACAATTGTCTTTATAAAATAGGAATAATATTACTCCTATTTTAGCATATGTGCTACTGAAGCAGGCACATGGAATAATATTAATCCTTACCTCAAGTTTCCTGTAAAGATTATATGAGCTAATACATGCAAAACACTTCAAATAGTTGGCAGATCGTGTTAAGTATATGTAGTTTTTTTTTAAACTGTTGTTAATATCATACTCAATTTTCCATTTTTAAAAAACACTTATTCCTCTTCCTCATACACCCTACCTTGCATCATTAGTCTCACTGATAATGTGGGGTATCTACCTTGTAGTGCATCTTTCTGTTTCACTTGGTAATGTTGATATCTTTTAAAAATTCTCCTCTAACTTTAGCTGTTTCCTTGCTAACTGTCCTCACCCTGTCTTACTGCTAATTTGCCTTTTGCTTCATGCCTTCTCTTCCATCTTCTTAGCTTCTCTCCGCACTAACTCCTCAGAAGCCTCATCACTATGAAGACTAAAGTTGTCTTATGCCATCCGTAGCATCTTTGCCTCACCCACTTTCCATTCCCATCATTTTACCCCACCAGGCCTTATTTTCTATTAATATCTTTCCCATAATAACTAATTTTTTAAATTCTTCAACCTTCACTATTATCTTCACATTACTGTCAAGAACAAGAAGACTGCTTTGCAGTCTCAGAATCACTGTGTACGCAATTTGGTTTTTTCTCTCAATAGATTGTCTTAAATGCTATAGTGATTTATGGCCTATGACTTCAGCTATTAGTTTATTCAAAACTACTTCGAAAGAAAAGTTTCCCTTTCTACAGAGATCATAAAAAAAGTATCTTTCAAATTGTTAAAATACCACTTTAAGTATATTTTAGATTCCCCGGGACCCCAACTCCTGCTGACATAAACCAAATGAATTTTAATTACTGATATCATGTCTGGGCTGTTTATGTTACTATTTTACCAATTCCATTCTATCTTCTAATTTATCTCAGATGTTTCTCCAAGATTTATCCAAATTATTCTATTTTTCTTGTCACTTTTCTGATAAATATATAATTCCTTTATAACCTATATTGTAATATTTAAATGGCTTTTAATGTCCCCTATCATGTAGTCCCATTTTGCTTACACAGAATTATTCGTCTTTATCCTATTACATGGAAGTTGGGCTCTTTAATGTACTCTATACACAGTTTTCCTCTCTTCACCAATCCTTTTTTTGAGACAGAATCTCTGTCACTCCAGCTAGAGTGCAGTGGTGTCATCATAGCTCAGAGCAGCCTCACACTCCTGGGCTAAAGCAATCCTGCCTCAGCCTCCCTTGTAGCTGGGACTACAGGCTTGTGCCACCATGCCAAGTTAATTTCTATTTTTAGTAGAGACAGGAGTCTCACTCTTGCTCAGGCTGATTTCTAACTCCTGAGCTCAAGCAATCCTCCCCACTTTTCCTCTCAAAGTGCTAGGATTACAGGCAGAGGCACCGTGCCCGGCCTGCATCAATCCTTTTGATTCTGGTGTGTCTACCTCATTAAAACCAGCATGCTATTAAGTCTGAGTTCAGTTTTTCCTCTTTTATGGTAACTCCAGTCTAAATTAATTACTCTCTTTGAACTCCCAAGCCAACTCTACTATGACTCTATTATGAAAACTTGACATATACTGTCTTGGATTTTTTTTTTTAACCCTTGTGGCTTTTAAGGCACGTTTTCTCATGATAGGCTCCTGAAGGGAACAATCTACATTATTTTTTCCTTTATATTAATGCTGAGCCTGTAATGGCGTTTAGTGAACATTTTATTAATTCATTATTGTAGAGCCAGACATTGTGGGGGATATTTCTTATTTTTCCATTCAATAAGGCTTTTTAAATTTTGTATTTATTTTTTTACATGCTCCCTAGAAAGCTATCCAAGGCTTTTTAAAAAAAATGTTTCCTGAGAAGGTTCGAAGAAAGCAAAATCCCATTACCACTTTCTAAGTTTATAAATGGTAATTAGAAACAGCACAACATAGTCATATTAAAATATTTCAAAATTTGAGAAGTGAGTATGAAATATTTGTTTGATGCACATTAACATTTCAGTTTTGTTCCAGTTAATTGTCAGAGTGAATGGTACAGATAGTTGCAATGACTATCTTAGAAATTAAAAGAAAATGGACCTTAAAGTTTTAAAGTATGCAAAGATTGGAGAAGTCTTTTTTTGAGATCATGAAACAATGACTCCTCCCTAAAGAATATCTAAGTACTAGATAGAATGAGAGGAGGTGAGGGAGGCCAAGTTAAGGTGCAGAAGGAACATGAGCAAAAGATCGAGGACCAGGTGCAGTGGCTCATGCCTGTAATCTCTGGAAGGAGGCCGAGACGGGAGGATTGTTTGAGCTGAGGAGTTCAAGACCACTCTGAGCAAGAGCGAGACCCCATCTCTACTGAAATTAGAAAAAATTAGCTAGATGTGGTGGCTTGCACCAGTAGTCTCAGCTACTCAGGAGGCTGAAGCAGGAGGATCACTTGAGCCCAGGAGT
>VBSM01000529.1:26846249-26874455 GCA_008086735.1 Cheirogaleus medius
GGGATGGACACGCTTGAAGCTCTGACTCGAGGGGGGAGGGGGGACAAGGGCAATGTATGTAACCTTAACGTTTGTACCCCCATAATGTTCTGAAAAAAAAATTTTTTTAAAGTGTTTTTAAATTAAAAGTTGATTTATTTTATTAAATGCTGTTTTGCCATCCTGTGAGATGGTCATATGGATTCTTTTCTTTTACTTGTTGTGATGACATATATAATAGATTTTCTAAAGCCAACCATATCAGTCTAGGTTCTTAGGTTCAAATAGCCAGTATCCATTCTAGCTAAGAGGCATTTACTGAAGGATAGTTGGTAGCTTGCAGAATCTCCTCAAAGGCCAAAGAAATAGGCCTGGAAGCCACACCGTTTGGAACAATGCCCAAATCACACAGCAGGGCTGACCCACTGGAGAGACCACTGTTGCTGGGCTAGGGCACCAGACACCATCCCTATAACATTTGTTTCTACTGTTTTAGGAAGCCAGATGTCTCTGTTGCCATCCTTACCATTTCTGGCTGGAAATTAAAGACTTGTGTGAGTGTGTTTGATTGGCTGACCAAGCTACAAGAGATACTGAGAAGCAAGTTTCTGGCTTCTATGTTGGAGACACAGATTCCTTAAGGTGAAGAATTCTCTAGACATGAGAAGGGCATTTAAAGGTGCTGTGTGACCAAAAAGAATGACAGATCAAGGAATCTATGGATTTGTTTTATAATAAAGGTATCAGACTGCCGAATTAGGTAGCATTCAGTGAACTTAACTTTGAAATATAACTTTGAAATGAAATGTTATGGAAACTGGCTACGTAGATAAGTAAGTATATAAAGAATATAGGCATTTCCAAATATATATTTATTTTTACTTAATTTTAATTTTTTTAGAGACAAGGTCTTTCTCTGTTGCCCAGGCTGGAGTACAGTGGCCCAATCATAGCCCACTGCAACCTTGAACTCCTGGGCTCAAATGACCCTCCCACTTCAGCCTCCTGAGTAGCTGGGACTACAGGCACATGCTACCACATCCTGCTAATTTTTCTTATTTTTTGTAGAAACAGGGTCTTGCTATATTGCTATATTGCAGGCTGGTCTCGAACTCATGATCGCAAGTGATCCTCCCTCCTTAGCTTCCCAAAGTGCTGGGATTATAGGCATGAGCCAGCTCACCTGGCTTCCAAATATATATTAATATCTAAAACATACAGAACACTATGCATCTGTGTGTAGTTGTGGGGAGTGAGAGAAAGGAGAGTGGTTAAGGCTAACACACAAGTTTTGGGCATGGAGTAAATGGTAATGTTTTACAGAGATAAGGAACAGAGGAGATGGAGATATTGTATATGTGTGGAGGAAGGAGTTGGAAGTTGGTTTGAAATGACTGTGGGACATCTAATTAAAGAAGTCTAGAAGGCAAGTAGACATCAAAGTCTGAGAGAGATCCAGGTTAAAGATACAAATTTATAAGTTGTCACCATCGATACGGGCATTAAGGCCACGGGCTTGGTTGAGATCATCTATTTGATATGTGAAAAGAGAAGAAAAAGAAGATAAACAGAGAAGAACCTTGAGGAACACAAATATTTAAGAAACGGGCATAAAAAGAAGAGCTATAATAGAGATTATATTGCAGAAAGGAAAGATGACTAGGAGGCACAGGCGAGAGACCATTGTGGCTGAGAATAAAGTGGTGGCAGCAGAGATAAAAGAGATATTTAGAAAGATTTAGTGATCTGATGTGAGGGATGAGGGAGAGAAAAAAAATCAAAGGTGACTCCTATTTTTCCAACTTAAACATCTGGGTGGTTGGAGGTATGTATGATTTCCTACACTCAATTTTCTGAATATTTCCTAAACATTGAGAGAGAAGCAGGAGATAAAGTTAGAATTGAGCATGTAGGATTTAGATGCCTCTGAGACGTCCAAGTGAATGTTTATTTCACTGGGTAGATACTGATTACCTGCTATAAATCAGGCACTGTGCTTCACACCAGATATTCATCTGGTAGGTACTTAGGTCTAGAACTCTAAGTCTGGCTTGAGGTCTCAGCTGCAAATGTACATCTGAGAGTTGTCAGCATTCAGAGGGCATTTGAAGTTATCAGAATAGATGAAATCAAATAGGGCAAGTGAGCAGTGTGAGAAGAGGACCTAGGATTCAGCCTGGGGAACCCTAACATTGGTAAGTAAAGGAGATTGAGAAAGAGTGATCAGAGAGGTAGGAGAAAAACCAGATTACTATGGTATCCAGACCCTGGGAGGAAAGTGTTTTGAGGGAAACTGTGTAGTCAATAGGGCCAAATAATGTCAAGAAATCAAGTGTAGGAAGGATTGAAAACTTTCCATTGGATTTATCAGCAAGGAAGTCATTAGTTATCTTAATGAAGATGAATTTCGAAAATTAGAATTGCTGAGTAGACACTGCCAAGTTGCTCTCCAAAAAAGTACCAGTTTATACTCCTTTGAACAATATTTGAGGGTATCTTTCCTTATGCCCTCACTAATAATAGGTATTATAAGTCTTAACCTTTGCCCAGTGGATTGGGAGAAATAATGTCTCATTATTTTTTTTTTTACTCTAAGCTTTTGGAATGTCATTATCTGAATGTTTATTTCTTTGATAATTTGTGAGGCAGCATATCTTGTCATGTGTTTATTGGCCATTTGTTTTTCTTCTAGGAATTACTCATTCAGGTCATTTTTCATTTGTGATTTGTCCATTTTTAACTGGAACATTTTATCTTTTTTCTTTCTGATTTTTAAGAGCTCTTCCAGATTATGAGTGAGCTTCTACATAAGATATATGTATCTTTTTAAATTTTTTATTGTTCTTTTAATTATTCTTATGGTTTGAGGCAGAGCTCTGAGGTCCCTGTTATTATCTATCTTTCTCAGTGTTGCTACGTTTGCCCTTTGTACCACATCACGCTGGTGCCGCTCACTGAAGAGGAATTCCTGTTCATTGGTGTTTTAGGAACCTATTACATTCAAGGATGTGGCCCTGGACTTCACCGAGGAGGAGTGGGGGCAACTAGACTCTACACAAAGGACTCTGTACGGAGAGGTGACGCTGGAGATCTATGGCAACCTGGTCTCAGTGGGTAAGGACAACTACTCTTTGGAGAATTTTGATTTCCTTGGTTGTTAAACACTATGGGCTCTTAGAGTGTTTAAGCTAGGGCTTGAATTTCAAATATCAGAGTTTCCAAATCACTATTGAAGATAGAAGAATGTTGCTACCTATTAATAAGTAAAAACCTAAGTTTCTATTCCCCCATTTGTACTTCTTTCTTTTCTTTTTTTGGGGGGTGGGGTGGGGTGGACAGAGTCTCACTCTATCACCCGGGGTAGAGTGCAGTGGCATCGTCATAGCTCACAGCAACCTCAAACTTCTGGGCTCAAGCAATCCTCCTGCCTCAGCTCCTGAGTAGCGGGGACTACAGGCTCATGCTATGACACCTGGCTAATTTTTCTATTTTTGGTAGAGACGGGGTCTCGCTCTTGCTCAGGCTGGTCTCAAACTCCTGAGCTTAAGCAGTCCTCCTGGTTTGTTCTCCCAGAGTGTTAGGATTACAGACGTGAGCTACCGTGCCCAGCCTCTTTTTGTATTTTTGAGGTGAAATTCACATAACATAAAATGAACAATTTTAAGTTTACAATTTGGTGACATTTAGTACATTTACAATGTCTTGCAACCACACTCTAGCAAGTTCCAAAACATTTTAGCCACACCAAAAGAAAATTCCATACCCATTAAGCAGTTACTCCCCATCAAGCAGTTACTCCCCATCCTCCTTCCCTGTAATTATTTTTTATTAGAAAAATATTAAAACAAAGTATATTTCACATAAAGTAAAAAATATCTTTCAGACCATTTTCTATTTATAGCAGACTATTTTCTATTAGCAGGAAGAAAATATATAAGATTATATATTTTTATCTATTTATACATTTATCTGTTTGTTTATTATACAAAAATGAGTTCTGTAACTTTCAGTTAACAGTAGATGTTGGATATCCTTCCATGTAAAAATATTTAGACTTATCTTAAGCTGGCCACAGGGCACAGGCTTGTGATCCCAGCTACACAGGAGGGCCACTTGAACCCAGGAGTTCAAGTCCAGCCTGGGCAGCATAGCAAGGCCTTGTTTAAAAAAATTTATATATTTGATCATACTCCATTGTGTTAATGTAGTGAAATTTTTTTAACTAGTACTTCATTGATATTTGTTACCAGTTTCTCTCTGTTATTAATAATGCTAAAATATTAATAAATATCCTTGTACTTTGAGGATTTTTCCTAATCTTTCCATAGGATAAATTTCTAGAAGAGAAATTGATGGATCAGAGATTTATATATTTACATTACTGTCAAATTGCCCCCTAAGAAGTTTGAATCAATTTATAATTCCCATTCTCCACATTCTCACTGGCTCCTAATCTTTTTATTCTTTGCCTATCTAAAGAGTGAGGAAATACTATCTTTTGATATTCCCGCTTCCACTTCCTACGTGCTCTTCCTCAAGTCTTCTCTTCCTCAAGTCTTCTCTTCCTCACAATAAAATGGAAACTCCACTCTTCAAGTTGCCTAGGCCAAAACCCTTGGAGTCATCCCAGACTCTTTCACCTACAAATCAATCTATCAGCAAATCTGTCAGTTTCAAAATATATCCAGAATCCACCCATTCCTCATCACCTCCACTGTTGTTACCCTAATCTAATCCACTATCCCTCTCCATCTGCCTCCCTCTCCCTCCCCTTCTCCCTTTCATTATTGAATAGCCTTCTACTTGGTCTTCCTTCCTCCCTTCATCCCAGGCTATTTTCCATGTGGCAATTACTATGATTGTTTAAAACATTGAGTCAAATCAAAACCTTCTCATATCAATGTCCTTCAAGTGGTGAATGGTTAAACCAACCATGCCTTGGAATTCTTTGTAGCATAAAAAAGAACAAACTATTGATTCACACAACTTTGAATAGATTTGAAGAGAATTATGCTAAGTGAGAAAAAGCAGTCTCAAAAAATTATATACATACATATGATTTCATTTACATAATATTCTTGAAATGACAGAATTATTAATATAAAGATGCAGAACAGATTAGCATTAGGGATGTGATTAGGATTAGGGATGAGGGGAAATGGGGAGTAAAATGGATCTGGCTATAAAAGGGTAGCACAAGGGATCCTTGCAATAGAACATAGTTCTGTGTTTTGTTACACAAATCTACACAGGTAATAAAATTGCATAGAACTAAACACATAAACAAACGAGTGCCTATAAAACTGGTGAAATTTATTTATTTATTTAGTTGGTTAGTTAGTTATTTAGACAGAGTCTTGCTCTGTTGCCCTGGCTAGAGTGCAGTGGTGTCATCGTAGCTCACTGCAATCTCACATTCCTGGGCTCAAGCCCGCCTCCTGAATAGCTGGGCCTATTGGCATGCACCACCATGCCTGGCTAATTTTTCTGTTTTTTGTAGAGATGGAGTCTCACTCTTGCGGAGGCTGGTCTTGAACTCCTGACCTCAAGTAATCCTCCTGCCTTGGCCTTCCAGAGTGCTAGGACTACAGGCGTGAGTCACTATGCCCAGCTTGAAATTTATTATTTTAATTTTATTTTTTATTTGTATATATTCATGGATTGAAAGTGCAATTTTCCTACATAGATGTATTGCATTGCGGTGAAGTCAGGGCTTTCAGTGCATCCATCATTGGAGCAATGCACATTGTACCCACCAAGCAACCTCCCATGGTCTACCTCCCTTCTACCCTTCCCCCATCCCTTCAAGTCTGAAAACAGTGAAATTTAAATGAGGTCTGAAGTGGTGACCTCATCGTCTTAAATATAAACAAAATAAAAATTGGATTTGGAAATGTATTTTTTCTATAGAAATTTTAGAAATACGGATGATTGAAAGTAAAATGTGGAATGGAATTTCATTAAATGTATTTCATTTAAAAATGGAGTGTTATACAATACTAAAAAGAAATGAGCTATCAAGCCATGAAAAGACATGAAGGACTATAAATGAATATTATTAAGTGAAAGAAACCAATCTAAAAGGCTGCATATTATATGATTCCAACTTTATAACATTCTGGAAAAGGCAAAACTAGAAAGAATAAAAAGATTAGTGGTTGCCAGGGTTTAGGGAGGAGGGAGGATGAATAGGCAGAGCACAGAGGATTTTTAGGATGGTGAAATATTCTTTATGATACTAAAATGGTGGATACGTGTTATTATACATTTGTCAAAGCCAATACATAGACTGTACAACACCGGGAATGAACCCTAAAGTAAACTGTGAAATTTGAGTGGTAATGCGTCCTTGTTGCTTCATTGATTCTAATACCTGCACCGCTGCGGTGCAAGATGTCGACAGTGGGGGAGGTTGTGCGTGCATGTGTGGGGAGGAAGTATATGAGAACTCTCTGTACTTTCTGCTCAATTTTGCTGTGAACTAAAATTGCTCTAAAAAATAGAGTCTATTTAAAAACATACATACTGCAACAAAGACAAAAAAATCAAAGTAAAGGCGTGGTGTAAAGATAAATTTTTTTTAAAATCACTGAAAGCCACACACCAGAGAAAACATGTAATATTTGATATATATACTTCCATTACTATCTCTAATACATAATACATACATATATATGAATACGTATTTATACAAATGGGATTAATGCGTCCTTTTATAATCTGCACTTTTCACTTAATATATTGTGCCCATCTTTTTATCTTTTCTGATTCACCAATCTCTTTCAGAAGGCTCTGTTCCTGAAAGTTAATAGAAGCACAAAATTGTATATACATTTCAGGAGGTTCATCAATTCCCTGAAGCCTATCTGTAAACTCCTATCCATTTTAATAGGTGTATAGTATTCCATTGTATGGGGGGAAAACCTTTGATTTATCCAAATATTTATTAATTCATTTAAATATTTATAATTAGCGCTGTTCTAGACACTGGAGATACAACAATGAACAAAACAAAGCCCCACTCAACGTGGCATTTACATTTGGGGGAGAGATAGGCAATAAAGAAACAAATATGTATGTATCAGGTGATGATGAATGCTCGGAAGCAGGATCCAGAAAGGCGAGGGTAAAGGAGGGTGGAGTGCTGTTTTATAGAGTGGTCAGGGAAGGCCTCTTTGGTAAGTTGACATTTGGTCAGGAATCTGAAGGAAGTGAGGGAGCAAGCATTTTGAGTATCTGGGGGAAGAATATTCCATAAACAACCCACTATTGTAGGATGCATGCCTTCTTTCCGCTTAGTTTGTTGTTAAACAGTGCTTTAATCTACATTACTGTATATCTGTCTGATTATTTTCTTTTTTTTTTTTTTTTTTTGAGACAGAGTCTCACTCTGTTGCCCTGGCTAGAGTGCCGTGACCTCAGCCTTGCTCACAGCAACCTCAAACTCCTGGGCTCAGGCGATCCTTCTGCCTCAGCCTCCCAAGTAGCTGGGACTACAGGCATGCGCCACCATGCCCGGCTAATTTTTTCTATATTTTAGTTGGCCAATTAATTTCTTTCTATTTTTTAGTAGAGATGGGGTCTTGCTCTTGCTCAGGCTGGTTTCGAACTCCTGAGCTCAAACGATCCGCCCACCTCGGCCTCCCAGAGTGCTGATTATTTTCTTAAGACAACTTTCTAGAAGTAGAATTATTATGTCAAAGGGTATGTACATCCTAAAGCTTTTAACAACCTCCATCTGCGTGCCAGCCATTGTTCAAAGTACTTCAGTAGAATTAATTGATTTAATCTTCACAGTAACCCTGTGAGATAAATGGATGTTAACATCATCCTTATCATGCCCATTGTTCTTTCTTTCTTTCTTTCTTTCTTTCTTTCTTTCTTTCTTTCTTTCTTTCTTTTAGCCAGAGATAGCAGTGGAGAATTTTCTTTTCTTTTTTGAGACAGAGTCTCTCTCTGTCACCCCAGGTACAGTGCAGTGGCATGATCATAGCTCACTGCAACCTCACACTCTTGGGCTTAAGTGATCTTCCTGCCTCAGCCTCCCAAGTAGCTGGTACTCCAGGTATGCACCACGACACCTGGCTAAGTTTTCTATTATATTTTTAGTAGAGATGGTGTCTCGCTTTTGCTCAGGCTGGTCTCAAACTCCTGAGCTCAAGCAATCCTCCCACCTCAGCCTTCCACCGTGCTAAGATTACAGGTATGAGCCACCGCACCTAGCCAATAAGTTTTAAGTTATATTTTTCTGTCAGTGGCGAGTTTCAATCTGTATGTATGTATGTATGTATGTATGTATTTATTTTTGAGACAGAGTCTCACTCTGTTGCCCGGGCTAGAGTGAGTGCCGTGGCGTCAGCCTAGCTCACAGCAACCTCAAACTCCTGGGCTTGAGCAATCCTCCTGCCTCAGCCTCCCGAGTAGCTGGGACTACAGGCATGCGCCACCATGCCCGGCTCATTTTTTCTATATATTTTTAGTTGGCCAATTAATTTATTTCTATTTTTTTAGTAGAGACGGGGTCTCGCTCTTGCTCAGGCTGGTTTCGAACTCCCGAGCTCCAGTGATCCGCCCGCCTCGGCCTCCCAGAGAGCTAGGATTACAGGCGTGAGCCACCGCGCCCGGCCCAATCTGTATTTATTAATTCCCATTCTCCAGAACGAGAAAAGGCATTAGCATGCTTTTACTTAGCCTTGATACATACACATGCCCTTCATCTCCTCACATACTGTGTTACTTTGAAACCATTTAGAATTGTTATTAACTTTTTTCATTATACTTCTGTTTTCTCAGAGACTAAATTAGCCTTAATCTTTATGAGAGCCCTTGCTTTCCATAATTTCTTATGTCCCACATCTGCCTTTCGCTTAGATTTGTTTCTCATTTATGAATAAGTTTTCTGAGTCTCTGCATGTTTGAAAAGGTCTTTCTATTCACCCCATTCCTGAATACTAGTTTTGCTGAGTAGAAAGCTCTAGATTCCAAATCATTTTCCCTGAGAATGTTATAGCCATTGTATCTTTGTTTCAAAGCTTCTGATATTATTGATTCTAATCCAACTCATTTACTTATTATATTTTATTTGATTTTTGTTTGTTTAACCTGTTTTCCTTCCCTTCTGGAAACATTTAGAATTTTTTTTCATTTCTCCTTTTTTCTGTTTCTCCTTGGAGTTTAGAAATTTTACCAAGATGTTCTTAAATGTGTGATTTTTTTTCAGTAATTGTGTCTGCCAGTAATTGAACCTGTTCACTTCTGAACCCTTTAGCTCAAGGAAGTTTTCCCTTGCCATTTCGTGAGATCTTGTTGCGGGGAGAGGAGGAAAAGCTTTATTTACGTCAGTAAACTCGTTATTCATTTCCACTTCTTATATTCTCTGTCTTCCCTTTTCATGCATTTTTATGTTGACCAATTTTAGATTTGGCTGAAATGCTACTTTGTTTTTTTTGTGTGTTCCTTTTGCCCTTATAGGGGAATCAACAGTTTAGGTTTAGGGTTCTTGACTCATAGTCTTTTTCCATCAGGATTCTGGAGACATTGTAGCATTCTCTTCTCTCTTTTGATGTGGCAGAGAAACTGTGCCAATCTTATTCTCTTTTCAAGGAAACAAACTATTTTGTTTTTAATGTTTTGTATGCTTATGTCTTCTTGATCCTTGAAATCAGAAACTTCATCCAGATATGTGTATACGTTAGTTTATCTTTATTTTAGCACTCCTAACATGGTACTGGGGGAATACTTTCAACCTAAAGAATAAAGTTCCCTTTCAGATTAAGTACATTTTCATTATTTCTTCTCTGCTTATTCTTTCCTTCTGAATCTTTTATCTCTCTATAAGATTTTCGTGTGCTCATCATGACTCAGTATTTTTCTCATAATTTCACTGTTTAAATCCCTTTCCTGTGAGTCCTGGTAGAATTCAAGTCGATCTTTTAATCAACTAAATAGTTTTCCATATTCTACAAATTGATATTCTATTGCTTGCAGCCTCCATTGAGTTTCTCAATTTGACAATCATATTTTTCATCTTTGGAAATATTTTCCCATTCTCAAAGCTCCCCTCCCCTTTCTACACAGGAAAGAAACTCTACAACTGCGGCGAGAGTGGTAAGAGCTTCAGTCGGAGCACAGATCTTCACTGTCATCAGTGAATGCATACAGGAGAGAAGCCTTTTGTATGTGATACGTGCGGCAAAGGCTTCCGTTATAACAGCGATCTTCGTGTTCATCAGAGAGTCCACACAGGAGAGAAACCATTTAAGTGTGAGGAGTGTGGCAAGGACTTCCATCAGAGTTCCAGCCTTCATATTCATCAGAGAGTCCACACTGGAGAAAAACCCTATATATGTAATCAGTCCACATGAGAGAAACCATTTAAATGTGAAACTCTTAAAACACAAATCTGGTGCTCATCAGAAAGTTCACACAGGAGAGAAACCGTTAAGTATGAGGAGTGTGGTAAGGACTTCCCTCAGAGCTCTAATCTCACATTCACCGGAGAGTGAAACTGGAGAGAAACCCTACAGTGTGATGTGTGTGACAAGGGCTTCAGTCAGAGCACAGATCTTCGAGTTTATCAGATTTACACGGGAGAAAAACCATCAAGTGCCGTACCTATGGTAAGAACTTTAGTTACAACAAGAACCTTCATGTTCAGCAGAGAGTCCACACAGGGTAGAAAGCCTGAGAAGTGAGCCCAAGTCTTCAAGTCTGTCCTTTTCCACATGGGAGAGAAACCTTACAGGCATGGACAGAGTGGTAAGAACTTCTGCTAGAGCATATAGCTCCCCTTTTACCAAAGAGTCTGTGTCTCCCACAAGACTGTGCACTCCATGAGAATGCAGCTCTGTGTGCCTTACTCACTATTGTGTCCCCAGCACCTAACACTGTCTGACACAGAATAGTCTCTCAGTAAATATTTGTTGAAGAAAATCCACGTGTGAGAGAATCCCTAATCATGTTATATGTGTGGTAAGGACTTCAGAGTCCTTAAAATTTTGAAATCTTTTTAAAAAATATGTTGTGTGGTGAAGATTTCAGTCAGATCACAGGTTTCATCATGAGTAGTCCCTGCAGGAGAGAAGTCTTATTAACCTGATGAATTTAGGAATGGACTTAATTTGATAAATATTCAAAGTATTAAATCAGTGTGGTAAATCTAAAAATATTAATACATATCTTCCACACAAGGCAATCCACAACCCCCAAACTGACTAAAAATATTTTAGTCAAAACTCATACATTAAAACATATATCTTATTATCATTAAGGAAAAATCCTGTGAATACCCTGCATGAAATTATGTGTCAGGCTCTGCACTAATCACCTTTACATAATGTTGACTCAATGAGAATCTAATAGCAATGACTATTTTGTTTTATATTTACTCTCAAAAATATGTGTTGAGCGGGTGGGTGGGGGGAGGAGGGGATGGGTATATACAAACATAATGAGTAAGATGTGCAACGTATGGGGGATGGTCATGCTTGAGGCTCTGCCTCGAGGGAGGAGGGGGGCATGGGCAATATACGTAACTGTAATATTTGTACCCCCATAATATGCTGAAATAAAACAAACAAACAAACAAACAAAAATACGTGTTGAACTCAACACATATCAGGCACTGGTCCTAGATAACTCCCAGTCTAGGGGCCTGGCACTGAAGAGGGAAGGCCTGGGGCAGTGGAGGTTAGGAGGAGGTCAGTGATCCAGTTTCATCACTAAATCTGGGTAGGGAAGAGAGAAAGTTTGTCAACATTTCCACTAAATCCTTCACCTAAGAGGACTATGTTCTACTAGGTCCTTCCTATACAGCCATTTCTGGGGAAAGGATATCTGTCATTAGAGAGGCTGTTGGGCTCTTTAGGAGGACTGTACCAGTTGAGCTGTCCAGGGACCTCTGGCCCAAGTTGGGAAAGGGGGTTGATATCTTCGAGGACTATAATGCCAACTGGCACATGGAAGGCACTGAGATGTCATTGAAGGGAGGCATTAGTAAAATTCTCACAACAACTCTGAGGTTTTATGTCTTCTTTGTTTTCCCTCAGTCTCTTCTTTTCCTTTTATCTTTCCTTTCTCTCCATTTTTAGATTTTGAAAAATATTTTAAGGTATATCAGACATACAGAAAATATAACAAACAACTGTTTTCTCACCACTGAGATTACTTAGATGTTAAACTTTTTGTCATATTAGCTTTAGGTCATTTTGTTGTTGCTGTTGTTGTTGTTAAGGAATTACAACAACCGTTGCAGTTAAAGCCTTGTGATCTCTTTTTTCTGTCAACTCTGCTCAGAAGCAACCATTATGCTTAAGTTGCTGTGCACTATTCCTATGTATGTTTTTGTATTTTTCTTACCTGTATGTCCATAGTATTTTAAATTTTTACATCTGTTATATTGTGTGTTATCTTTCTTCTTCTTTTTTTTTCGAGACAGAGTCTCACTCCGTTGCCCTGAGTAGAGTGCCGTGTATGTCAGCCTAGCTCACAGCCACCTCAAACTCATGGGCTCAAGAGATCCTCCTGCCTCAGCCTCCCGAGTAGCTGGGACTATAGACGCGCACCGTGTTGCCCAGCTAATTTTTCTGTTTTTAGTAGAGACAGAGTCTAGCTCTTGTTTGGCTTGGTCTCGAACTCCTTGAGCTCAAGTGATCCTCCTGCCTTGGTCTCCCAGAGTGCTAGGATTACAGGCGTGAGCCACTGCTCCCAGCCTGTCTTTCTGCAATTTTCTTTATTCACTGACCATTACATTTTTGAAATTTTTTTATGCTGATGCTTTAAAACTAGTTCATTGGGGCTTCTGTCATATTCTAAGATATCAGATAGATACTTTTTTCAATAGATTCTTTGTACCTCTCTGCGCCAGTAACACACTTTTGACTATGATAGCTTTATAGAAATTGTCTTGGCTTTAAACAGCTCTTTATTTTTTCAGATAAATTATGAGATTAGCTTGTCAAAATCCTTGTAAAAACTCTGTTGGGTTTTTGGGGTTTTCTTCATTTCTTTCTTTCCTTTCTTTTCTTTTCTTTTCTTTCTTTCTTTCTTTTTTTCTTTCTTTCTTTCTTTCTTTCCTTTCTCTCTCTCTTTCTTTCTCTCTTTCTCTCTCTCTCTCTTTCTTTCTCCTTCTTTCTTCTTTCTTTCTTTCTTTCTTTCTTTCTTTCTTTCTTTCTTTGTCTCACTCTGTTGCCCAGGCTAGAGTGCCGTGGCATCAGCCTAGCTCAGAGCAACCTCAAACTCCTGGGCTCAAGCAATCCTCCTGCCTCAGCCTCCCGGGTAGCTGGGACTACAGGCACATGCCACCGTGCCCGGCTAATTTTTTCTATTTTTAGTTGTTTGGCTAATTTCTTTCTATTTATAGTAGAGACTGGGTCTTGCTCTTGCTCAGGCTAGTCTCAAACTCCTGAGCTCCAGCAATCCTCCCGCCTCGGCCTCCCAGAGTGCTAGGATTACAGGCGTGAGCCACTGCGCCCAGCCTTCATTTCTTTCTTTCTTTGTGTCTTTCTTTCTTTTTCTTTCTCTCCTTTCATTCCTTCTATTGGATTATGTTTTCTTTATTCTCCCTTAATTTCCTCTATGGGATTAACAGTTAAATTTTCTCTTTTTGATTTATGTTCACATGCATAACTTAACAAAGACTATATTATGCCTCTCATTAACAATATAGAGTAGAACATAACTCTATTTCTTTCTCCCATGTTCCATGTTATTGCTGTATATGGTCTTAATTTCATCACATTTTTAACATGACCTCAAATTTGTCATTATTATTAATGTTGCAAATAGCCAATAAAAACCTGGATTAACCTACACATTTGCCAATTTCTTACCATGGTTCTTGCTCTGAGTTCAATTTCTTTGGTCTCCCAGACCAGAGGCAGCTTATGTAGTGGTTAAAATCACCAACTCTGCAGTCAGACTGCCTGGGTTTAATATCCAGCTCTGTTGATCTCTAGCTATGTGTCCTTGAACAGATTACCTTAATTTCTTTGTGCCTCAGTTTCTCCGTTTGTAAAACAGGGATGATTATTTACTTCATGGGCTTTCTATAAGGATCAAATGAATTAATGTTCATAGAATGATTAAAATAGTGCCTGGCACACACTAAGCCTTATAAAAATGTTTCTTATTATTGAACCCCTCGGTAGTTTTTCAGCAGATAAGAGTAGTAAATGCCTTATTTCTCCCTTACTCTTGAATTACAGCATAGCTGGGGATAGAATTCTAAGTTGAAACTTATTTTTCCTCAGCAATTCCATAGTCTCTACTGCTGCTATTGAAAAGTCTGTTATTAGCCTAATTATTGTTCCTTTTGACACAATCTGTCTTTTCTCTCTGGTTGCTTTTAAGATTACCTCTTTATCTTTAAAGATTTTGTAAAATCCTCAAAAGCAGATATGTGTCCTACCATTTTACTAAATGTATCTAAGTATGGGTTTATTTATATTTTTCCTAATCAGGACACACTGTACTTCTTTCTATGTGTTATTTTCTATTTTATTAATTTTTTAATCTTTACTAAATTTTTCTACTTCTTTTAGGCTTATCCTTTTTTTCCTAGCTTCATGAATTGGATAATTAGAGCTTATTTATTTTAACCTTCCTTGTTTTCTAATAAATATTTTAGTGAATTAAATTTTCCCTGAGTATTTTGCCAGCATCCTTACCATAACACAGTTTGACAATATATATCAAAAGCCTTTAAAATCATGTACTTTGAAAAAAGTTGGCATTGTCTCCATTAGTAAAAATGGAAAACAATACAAATGTTTCTCAATAGAGGAATAGTTTAATAAATGGTACAACCACATAGTGGACTAATATGCAGCTGTGATAAAGAGTAAGGAAAATTTCTTTACTGAAATGGAAATCTCTCCAAAATATATTATTCAATGAAAAATGCAAGGTGAAGAATAATGTGTATATGTGCATATTTATAAACATATATAAAATATATATAACATAGAATGTTTTGTTTAAGGGGAAATGAGAATTATATCTATATTTGCTTATATTTGCATAATGTCACACTGGAAAGATAAAGAACTAATAAAATCATTTAACAAGTATATTTAAAAGTTGTCTGGGGAAGCAGGGGTAAGGGTGAGGCTTTTCTGGCCTTTTTTTCCTTTTTCCTTTTGAATATAGTTTTGATTGTTGAATGATTTGAACATATCCTTTTTTAAGTATAAACAACAGAAATTTATTTCTACAGTTCTGGATTCTGGAAGTCCAAGATTGGGGTGTGCCAACATGGTCAGGTTCTGGTTGCAGGTGCCATCTTCTTGTAGCTTCACATAGCAGAGGAGGCCTTTTTAAAATAAGGCTCAGTGAGAGCCAGTGGCTTTTTAGTATTTGTTGATATAATAATATTGGTTTTCCTTATTAACTATTTTCTGTGATTTTTTTTAAATGAAATATTTTATATGTAATTTTTGCACCTATAGGTTTGTCTGGTTTTCTTTTTTGTCTATGTGATGCTGTTTTAATTAGAATTTGGTATTATGGTTTTGCAGACTCCAAAACAGAGTAATCCACCTAAATAAACTAGAAAAAGATAAGAAAAATAAACTTTAAAGCAAGCAAAAGGAAGAAAATAATAAAGATAAGAGCAGAAATCAATGAAATTGAAATTAGAAAAATAGAGAAAATCAATGAAACCAAACACTGATTTATAAGAAGAGAAGACAAAAATTATTATTGACATAAAGAAAGAGAGGACATCACTGTTCTTCCTACTGACATTAAAAAGGTAAAAGAGAATACTAGGAAAAACTCTGTGCACATATATGCCACAATTTAAATAAGATGGAGTAATTTCTCGAAAGATACAAATTATCAAACCTTATTCAAGAAGAAATAAAGTGAGCAGTCCTATCTATTAAAGAGATCCAATTCATAGCTCCAAAAAAAAGTTGAAGCCCAAATGATTTCACTGGTGAATTCTACCAAACATTTAAGGAAGAAAAAGCAATTCTTCACAATCTCTTCCAGAAGATAGAGAAAGAGGCAACACTTGGTATCTCATTTTATGAGACCAGCCTTATCCTTTAATCAAAACTAGACAAGACAGTACAAGAAACTACAGACCAATATTTTTCATGAACATAGATGCAAAAACTCTTCAACAAAATATTAGCAAATCAAAATCAATGATATATAAGAAGATAACATCACAACCAAATGGGGTTTACCCCAGAAATACAAGACTGGTTTAACACTTGATAATCAATATAATTCACCACATTTAACCGACTTAACAAGAATAACCACATCATCATATCAAAATAGATGCAGAAAAACATCTGAAAAAATTTAACATCCATTCGTAATAAAAATTTAGCAAACTAGGCATAGAAGTTGCAGAACTTAGTCTGGTAAAGGGCATCTACAAAGAACATCTAATGTCATACTTAATGGTGAAAAGTGAAATGCTTTTCTCCTAAGATTAGAAACTAAGACAAGAATGTCTACTGTGACATCTCCTATTGAATATTACTTTGGAAGTTTTAGCAAATGTAATAAGAATAGAGAAATAAAAGGCATTCAGCTGCTGGGTGGGATGGCTCATACTGTAATACCAGTACTTTGGAAGGCTGAAGCAGGAGGAATGGTTTGGGGGCAGGAATTTGAGACCAGCCTGGGCAACATATTGAGACCCCATCTCTACAAATAATAATTTTTTTAAAACTTAGCTAGGTGCAGTGGCATGTGCCTGAAGTCCTAGCTAAGGCTGGAGAGGATCACTTGAGCCCAGGAATTCAAGGTTACAGTGAGCTATGATCTTGTCACTATACTCTACCTTGGGTGACAGTGAGATCCCATCTCTAAAAAAAAAAGAAAAGAAAAAAATTAGCTGGGCATGGTGATGTGTGTCTGTAGTCCCAGGTACTCAGGAGGCTGAGGTGGGAGGATTGATTGAGCCCAGGAATTTGAGGCTGCTGTGAGCTATCTATGATAATGCCACTGCATTTCAGCCTGGGTGACAGACTGAGACCCCATCTCTTAAGAAAAAAAAAGGCATTCAGATTGAAAAGGAAGAAAAAAGCATTCACAGTTGGCATGATTGTCTCTGTAGAAAATAATAACAGGACCTGCCTCTTAGGATTGCTGGAGTAAGTTGATTAATATAGGTAAAGCACTTCAAATCATATTTAGAACTCAGTTAGCATGCAAGAAATATAAATATTATTCTCTTAACTTTTGACTATTGCTGTCTCTTCCCTTTCCCATTTACGTCTATTGTTAAAAAGGAGGAGGAGGAGAGTGTATATAGCGCGTTAGTATTTAGTGCACAAAAACTTCAGTGTACGTAAGTATTGGGGGGGACTTATAAAAACGCACATTCCTGAGCCTCATCCCATATCTACTTAATCAATCTGTGGGTGTAGAGACCAGGGATTTACATTTAAAAAGCTCCTCCTCCCCTTGCAGGTGGTTATTATGCATACTGAAGCTGGAGGATTACTATTCCGTGAGATGTTTGGATACCAAAGTTAAGAAAAAAAAGGAAAATCTTAGATGGCACTTTTGCTAGTGTTCTGAATCCACTGGATATGGACATTTTTACCAATAAATTGATTGAAATCATTAAGTAAAATTCAGGAGACTTGAAATGCACATCATTTGGCCCAAGGAAATATTAACAGATGGCTATCTACCATGTCGAGATGGGTGATGGCCACAAATGAAAGCTAATGGGGACAAGCAGCCACAACTCAGCTGTTAAATATGTTATTTCTAAAGCTTCCAAAAGCATTAAACGTGGTTTGGTATGGAAATATGCAACTTGATAAGGGGAACCTGATATGAGTTTATTATATATGAAAAATAAGCAGATTGAGAAGTTCCTATATTAGAGTAGGATAATGGTTAAATTATCCTAAGTGCAATGACAAGTATGATAGAAACATCAGCATAAATGCAATCTGTCACTGAAATAATCCACACTGACTCTGGCATCAACCTATTTACTGCAAAGCATCATATGGACTGGCATAAGGATATGATTTGTACCCTAATCTGAATATGTATCAGTGCTTCCCAAATGTGGCTGGGCAAAAGAATCAACTCTGCAGCTTGTTAAAACTGTATTTATCATAGGTTTCACCCCAGGAGGCTGTGATTCAGCATTTCTCTGGGGAGCCTGACTAAGCAACCGAGGTCCAGGCTTGAGAACTGCCGCTTTGTACTCTACTAAATGGAACCTGTGCTTCCAGGAAGCTGACTGTTATTCAGAATTTTGGTCATGGAGATTAGATGGGGCCTCAAACATCCTGTCCAACTGCTGCTGCTTAGAGTTTCCTGGGTAGTCATTAAGGGAAGTAAAGGACAAGAAGAGGGCTTTCCACTTGTGAGACTGGCCAGGCAATGACAAGTGCAGTTGTTAAGGCATCTCTCATCACCTGCCTTGGGGGTGATGAATATATTCCACACGTACTGTTTAAAGAATATAAAAATACTTTTGCACTTGTCAGCAATTCCTCGTGGAAAAAATGTTTCTGGTACTGGAACATTTTGCTCTATTAAGTAAGAAGCTGTTGGTCCTGTGATAAATAAGCCCTTATTTTTTCACATGGTACCTTAGGAATGAGTGAACCAATAAAATCCAACCACCCACTTCCAGCTTCTGTATGAAAACCTGAAGGTGGGGCTCTGATACTTTTTCAAAGACATTCAGTAGAGTTCAATAAGGAGTAGGTGTCTGCTTCTGAAAACAGGCTAGAGAGGGGCAAAGAGACCAAAAGATTGAGCAGTTGTCAAGAGCAGGGTGAAAGAACATAGAATCAGAATCCTGATCTATCAAGGAGGACCATGGCTTATTTCAAAGACTTTCAGTGGACACAATAATAAATAAGCACTGAATATAGTTGTTATGGTATAAGTAGAGGAAAATTATACATAGGAAGTAGCTTTGGTGGTACCAGGTATCTGGCACTTTCTCCCAGCCTTTCATTCACCCTTTCCTCTAGTTCTGAATATAATTTTTAGTACCTCTATACATTTGGGACTCAGAACCAAGCTTTGATCAATTTAATCATATTGTTCTAGTAAATAAGTTGCAATCCTCAAAATGAATTTTTATAATTCTGACAGTCATTTTATTCCAAATATTGTTAACCTTTTAGCCATAAAGTCCTTGGAGTCACTTTATTCACTTGCTCTTAAAATTTCCAGAGCTACACAATAAATACATACAATTTTATCTGTCAATTTAAAAAAGATGTCCAGAGCTTCACTTTCCCATTCAAATTGACTTAAATTCAATCATGAACTGTCCTTAACAGTCTAATTGGATGAGTATATTTAGTAAGTGTTCCTTCATTGAAAGCCATTCACTCATTTAAGAAACATCATTGAGTGCCCATCGTGTGCCAGGCAATCTGTTATATAAAGACTGGCCTGCTCATTCCTCCTCCTTGTGCTTCTCTGTGTGGACTGGAAATGCCTGTCCTCTGTGTGATTTAGCCAATCAACATTGTCATATCAGACAATGCCTATCAACATATGTCACTCAGAGCATTTTGGAATTTTAACAAGAATTGTTATTTTAGAGGATATCAATGAGATCACTTAAAGCAAGATTCCCTTTTTTCATCTTCAATGAGTAATTGGATCTTAGATTTTCTTTTTTTTAATTTTTAGAGATGGGGTCTGGCTGTGTTGCCCAGGCCGGAGTGCAGTGGCTATTTACAGGTGTGACACTGCAGCCTCAAACTCCTGGGCTCAAGTGATCCTCCTGCTTCAGCCTCCCAAGTAGCTGGGACTACAAGCATGCACCACTGCACCCAGCTGGACCTCAGATTTAATAGAAGGCACTCAGTAATAGCAAGATAAAGTATGGATGGCCTAGCAAATTAGGTAGAGGTTTATGACTTAAAGCAGTGAATAAAGAAATGCTTAAGGTTTTATACTAGGTGTGAAATAAACAAAATTAGATGTTTCGGGTAAAAAAATTGGCAAAACCATTAAGATTATTTAGAAAGAATATTTCAGTCATGGATAATGGAGACCTGACTCAGCAGAGTACAATAGGAAGGAAGAATATGGGAAGATCTAAGAACTATTTCCCAAGAAAAACTATAGAAAACAAGGGGGAAACTGGTGCTAGAAAATACAGTATTCTTTCAAGCTGACATCATAGTTTCTAGGATAGAATGTTATGAAGATGGAAAGACCAGCCTTACTCCAAGGGTTTAGAATAGCACAGAAACAATGAACATGAGCTTTTGACGATCAATTACACTACCATCCTCTTGGTGGTTATCTGATTTTAGAAAAGTTGCTTAACATCACTGATGGCCACCCTCTGGTTCTCTGGTACCCACACTCCAGTAATTCTTCAACCTCACTGGGACCTCCCAGCCTTTGACACCCACTACTTTTCCACTATCTATCCCTCCCCTCCTGTCTCCACTTTCCACCTTTCCCAGCATAGATTCCATGGTCCATCATTATAGATCTTTGCAAACAGCTTCAGACCTCTCCATCATCATCATCATCATATTAACCTAGAAAACTCCCAACCCTTGATAAACCCAACTCTGACTTTTGGGGCCCGTACTCAAGCAGCAGATTGTTGCTGGAGAAAGGCCACACGACATAGACAGGCTTCACTTTAACTCTTGTGTCCTCCTGTCTTCTCCAGGTGGAAACTGTTTCAGACAGGAAGCCTGCAGTGTGCAAGGGCTTTCATCACTCTGCTGTTTCCTCTCTTTCTGCTCATCCCCTTCCCTGTTGATTAACCACTGCCTGGGACCTGCCAGAGTCTAAGGACAGAGGAGAAAGAGGAAAGCAGTAGGGGGACTGGTACTCTTGAAGTCGGGTTTCTAGCCCTCTCGTGCAAGCTAGCCCTCTGGTTGGGCCCAATAGATGAATAAAGCCAACGCCCTTGTGAGTGCTCTGACGGTTCTTTTGAGGTTTCCCATCGCTGACCCAGTCACATTTTGAATACCTATTTCATTCATGATTTCCTTGAAGTGTAACACAGGTCGCATAGTGATGCCAACCAAGTCCTTTATGTTGTAATACTGGTGTTTTTCAACTGCAGCAGACAGCAAGGCTAAAACCTGGTCTTTATCAGCCTCTACTCTACTCTTTTTCTATCTTCTTTTTCTTCTCATATTCAGTATCATACTGATGGTTAGCAAACGGTTTATAACTGGTTGTGACAACCTTATCCAGTTTCTGTAGGGTTCCAGCAGGTTTGGAAGATTCCTGTATTTGCATTCTCTTCCATTTCATGTAGTTTCCACTTGCAGCCTGTCTGCATTCCGCTTGCTCTACCACCGTCTCTTCCAGTGAGAGCTTATCTCATACACTCTCTGTCAACACTGTGAGAATCTGCCCTCTGACCCCCTGCAAGAAAAACTGATGCTTGCTGGGCACGCTGATGGGGGCAGGTTGTTCATCAATATTGTGAATGTTTGTAAGCTCCTCATTCAAAGTAAGTGTTGCTCAGATTTTCTTGGATTCTTGGCAAACCACCACTTCCCTACTTCCTGCTTCAGAAGCTTCAGGCCACTGTTGTGACAGATATTTAGGAATCTTCACTAGCCATATCTGATTATTCTGTTGGATTCCTTCCAAGTTGAGTTATTGTGGATAATGCTGCTATGAACATGGGTGTACAAATATCTCTTTCAGACACTGCTTTCAATTCTTTGGGATATATATGCAGAATTGGAATTGCTGGATCACATAGAAATTTTATTTTTAATTTTTTGAGGAACTGCCATACTGTTTTGCATAGCAGCTGTACCATTTGACATTCTCACCAACAGTGCACAGGGTTCCAATTTCTCCACCTCCTTGCTAATACTTATTATTCTCTGTGGGGTTGTTTTTGTTTGTTTTTTGATAGTCACCATCCTGATGGATATGAGGTGGTATCTCACTGTAGTTTTGATTTGCATTTCCCTAATGATTAATGATATTGAACATCTTTTCATGTGCTTATTGGCCATTTGTATATCTTCTTTGGAGAAATGTCTAGTCAAGTCTTTTGCCCATTTTTCAATTGGGTTGTTTGCTTATTGTTGTTACATGTATTCTGGATATTAATCCTTTATTAGATATACAATTTGCAAATATTTTCTTTGGTCCCATAGGTTGCATTTTTACTCTGTTTATATTGTCTTTTGATGCCCCAAATTTTTAAATATTCACAAAATCCAATTTTTCTTTTTTGCCTATGCTTTTGGTGTCATATCTGAGAAATCATTGCCAAATCCAATGTCATAATTTCTTCCAAAAGAAGAATGTCCATGTTTCTTCTTAGAATTTTATAATTTTAGGTCTTATATTTAGGTTTTTGATCCATTTTGAGTTAATTTTTACATATGGTGTTAGATAAGAATTCAACTTCATTCTTTGGCATATGGATATCTAGTTTCCCCAGCACCATTTGTTGAAAAGATTGTCCTTTCACCATTGAATGGTCTTGGCACCCTTGTCAAAAATTACTTGACTATACATGTGAGGATTTTTTTCTGGGTTATTTTGCTTCAGCTTAAGACACTCTCTTCTTTGCATGCTTCTGAGTTTCCTCCTGCCTTTCAGGCTGTGCATTTCCAGTCTCCTTTGTGGGCTCCTCTTAATTTATTTTGGGCTATACATGCTGTTTCTTGGTCTTAGGTGCTATCCCTTCTCACTCTACATATTGTTGAAGATTATATTTCTATAGATGTCTCTCAAATCAGCATCCATAGTTCAGATCTGTCCTCTGAGC
Organism: Cheirogaleus medius; assembly: GCA_008086735.1. NCBI lineage: Eukaryota > Metazoa > Chordata > Mammalia > Primates > Cheirogaleidae > Cheirogaleus > Cheirogaleus medius. The sequence continues at coordinate 26,868,958 of VBSM01000529.1, forward strand.
TTCTGGCTGACAACTCGAATGCCAGTGGTTGTCCTACCATGCATCTGATTCTTAATAGGTCAAGACCAGAACCTATCAATTCTCATTCCTTCTCCCCACAAACAAACCTGCCCTTTCAGTATTCCCCCACCCCCCACTGTTTCCTAAGCCAGAAACTTGGGTGTTAAGTTTGACTTCTCCCTATACCTCACTCCCACAGCCAGTGAGTCAGCAAGCCCTGACCATTCTGCCTCCCACTTTATCTCAGGTCATCCCCTCCGTCCCCATGCCCTGGCCTGGTTGAGGCCATTCTACAACTTCTGTCGCCTGATTTAGTGTGATAACTTTTTAACTGAATTCCTTGCTTCCTCCTTCAATATATTCCACACACTGGAGTTATAGTGATATTTCTAAAACATGGTTATAAACATGTCTTTCTCCTTCTTAAAAGCTTTCATAAAATTAAGTCCATTCCCTTAAAGGTGGCTTACAAAGAGCTTCCAGAAGAGACCGCTGCCCACGTCTTGTCAGAAACTCCCTAAAGCACCACTGTAAACTCAGTTAACCACCACTGCTGTATCCTGCCAGCAGGTCTCCTTCAGTGTTATTTCTTGTCCCTGGATATTGCCACCACAACAACCCCACCCTTTCTTTAGCTCAGCTAATTCCCACTCTTCTTACAGGTGTCACCTAAGAAATCTCTTTCTCTCTCTTGAACCACCAACTCTGGCATGAGCACTTCCCATGTGCTTCCATGGCACCCTATGCTTTCCTATCCACACTGTCTCTAATGACAGTGTGTATTTGTGTATTTGTGTCATCATTGGACAGTGATCACCTCGTGACACTGGGCTGTGTCTGTCTTGTTCTCCACTGAATCTCTAGCACACAGGAAGGGCTCAATAAAAATGTGTGGCATTAGGATTGATAAAATCTTCAACTGGCATTGCCTTTTTAGAAAACTATCTGGCTATATGAATCAAGAGCCTGTCCCTCGCAGGTGTTATCTCTGGGCTGCCAGTAGAGACAGTAGCATAGTGAGGACTCAAAGCTCATGCTCTGGAGTTAGACCGTCTGAGCTCAAACCCTGGCTCTGCCACTTACTGGTTGTGTGGCCTTGGGGGGTCACTTTACCTCTCTATGCCTCTTCTTCCTCATCAGCAAAATGGGGATAATAATAGTACCAACCTTATAGGGTGAGAATTAAATGAGTTAGTAAAGTGCCTGACATGTAGGAAGGGCTCAGTAAATGTAAACTATTATTACCCACTAGAATGTAAGTTTCATAATGGTAACCAGGGTTTTTGTCTGTTTTGTTTGTTGCTGTATCCCCTATGTGTAGAACAGGGCCTGGCACCAAATAGGCGCTTAAGAAATATTTGTTGAATAAATGAGTAAATAGGCAAAATTCATATAAAATGATTTTTATTTTAAAAAATGATTTTTATTTCAGCTTACTCATAATCAAAAAAATTTGGAAAAATTCTAAATGTCCAACAATATAGAGATTAATAAGATAATAAATATTCTTTGAAAGGATTTTTATCAGAAACTTTAAATTTTGCTTTTAAGGACTATTGAAATAGTATGACATTATAGTAATATATTAATATATATTATATTAATATATAATATAATATATTAATATATTGTTTTGCCAATCAATTTTTTAGAATAATAAAATTATAATATTGACATAGAGCTTATAATGTGCTAGGTACTGTGCTAGGAGCTTTATATGCATTGATTCCTTTAATTTTTTTTTTTTTTTTTTGAGACAGAGTCTTACTTTGTTGCCCAAGCTAGGGTGAGTGCCGTGGCATCAGCCTAGCTCACAGCAACCTCAAGCTCCTGGGCTCAAGTGATCCTTCTGCCTCAGCCTCCCGAGTAGCTGGGACTACAGGCATGCGCCACCATGCCCGGCTAATTTTTTCTATATGTTTTTTTTTTAGTTGGCCAATTAATTTCTTTCTATTTTTAGTAGAGACGGGGTCTCGCTCTTGGTCAGGCTGGTTTCGAACTCCTGACCTTGAGCTATCCACCCGCCTCGGCCTCCCAGAGTGCTAGGATTACAGGCATGAGCCACCGCGCCCGGCCTGATTCCTTTAATTTTTATAACAATGCTATTACATAAGTACTGTGGCCAGTTTTTGGATGAGCTGAGATACAAGAATTTACATAATTTACCAAAAGTCACTTATGTAGTGAGTACGGGAGCCAAGATTCAAATCCAGGCAGTCTCTCTCACCATTGCTGGGAAACAAAGAAGGGCTTTCCTCAGTAGACCAGAAACTATCAGGACTCCCTGAAAGCCAGAACTAGATTGGCTACCAGGACATGTCAGTGACAAAGATGAATGCACAGGAATTCCAAACATTTGAGAAATTCTAAAATCATTAAAGACAGAAGAAGCCCCAACAAAACAGTAAAGAGAGCAAGCAGATTAGGACTTCAGAAAAATTAGTGTCTCCAGAGATGACAGAGGATATAGCACCATGGACATTAGTCAGCTAAAGAGCTTGGAAATGAAAAACTTAGTCTGCAATAAAATATTCAAGAGCCACACAGCAGCAGGGATGCAGGTGAATATGAGATCAGTGAGCTGGAAGATTAAACCAAGGAAGTCTTTCAAAATGTATCCCTAAAACAAAAAGATATAAAAAGTTTCAAAGGAAAGTTAAGAGACAGGTCCAGAAGTTCCAACATCCTTCAAATGGGAGCTCTAGAAGGAAAGAAGAGACTGCACACAGACTTCTCAAAGAAATTCTCAAAGGGACTTCCCAGAATTAATGAAACTCTCAGATGGAAAGACCTCACAAAGGACTTAGCAGGATGAATGAAAAAAGGAATAGTGTAGTGAAATTTCAGAAACCAAGGTTAATGAGAAAAATCCTAAAAGCATTCACGAAGAAAACAGATTCTCTATTAATGGAATATGCATCAGGTTGACTTCAGACTTCATCTGTAACACTGGTTGTAAAATACAGTAAAGCAATAGCTTCAAACTTCTGAGAGAATATAATGTTGAACCTAAAACTCTAAACTCAACCAAACTCTCATTCTAGTGTGGAGACAAAAATATACGTTTTCACCCATAAACTTTCCCTGAATGAATTACAAGGGGATGTAGAAGAACATTTTTAAGAGGAAAAAGTTGGATAGCAAAAGCAATAATAAACAAGTAAAATGTTTTGGTAAATTCAAATGCCTGTTGATTAAAAAAACATTTTAGAAGAAAGTTTAGAAGAATAATATGAAACTAAAATCCTAGATGATATCCTCTAGATCTCTCTTTCCCTTCCTCAGTGACCTTGGAAGCCACATGTCACTTAGGATATAGGTACAAGATGTCCCTACATCATTTCTTGGAGGACAGATGCCCAGGAGAGTGGGCCAACCCTCATCAGAATATGGCATAAATGATAAATAATCTTTTATTGTACTAAGAGTTCAGGGCTTCAGGGTTTGCTACAGCAGCAAAACCTGCCCATTTTGGCCAATACACCTCTCTGCCTGCATGCCCTGCCATTGGAGGGCATAAGGGCAGGTGCTGGAGGTGAGTGGCAAAGAGACAATGGGGCCAGAAAGGTGGGGCTTTGGGGATAAGATGCTCATAGACTCAAAGACCACTCTATGTTGAAGGAGTGATTGTTGCTGCTGTCCTTATATCTATGACCTCTTATCTTCCCATCACATTTCTCAGTTTAGTCATTTAATGGAAAGAGCACAGAAACAGGTGCCAATTCTGGTCCTGGTGTTGTTACTCCAAGGCTATGTGGCCCTGAGCAAGTGTCTACCCCTTTCTGGGCCTAATTTCTTCTTCCTTAAAATGTAGGTAGCATCACCTGCCCTGTGAACTTCTAATGAGACAAATGATGAGAAAGGCGTGGGCGCATCTAATGCAATGAATAGACAGGGACTCTAAGTGACCCCTTCCCCTGCTCCAGAACCTTCTTCCCCAGGTTCTGTAACACCAGGCCTGGATTTGAGCTCAATTATTGTTTGGTGAGGGGATCAATATTAATGTTTTCTTCATGTTCAATCCTTTTCCTGGGCATGTACAGTGGGCTTTCCCACAGTGGGGAGACAAGGGGCTCATTGCAGCTTCTGGCAATGGGCAGACAGAGATGGAAGGTGCCTTTTAAGATTCCTTACAGGGTTATAGAAAAGCAACCACCTCCATGGCCCCTATCTAGGGTGGGCCTTTTTGGTCAGAAGGTTCCCCTCCGGAGAGCCCTGTGCTTTTGACCCACTACTTGGTCATCCTGGGATTGTTTCTATGAGCTCAGGCTTGGGTTCTGTCCAAACTGTGTCTCTAACTAATTGTTGGTGACTTTGGACAGCCCACTGGGCCTTTGTATCTTAATGTGTAAGATGGAGAAAGCTGCACTCAGGGATCTCTAGGTCTGTTCCAACTCAAAATGTCCTAGAATCTCAACTCTCGTTTAAGGGAATCTGAGTCATAATGGAATCAAACAAAGAAAGAATGCAGAACACTGAACTCACTGACAGACCCTCACTTCTCAACTGAAAGCCATGAAGAAGAAACTGCCCTGCCTCATTCCTGCTCAATCTCCTCTTCACCTGACTTCTCGCCGCGCCCCGGCTCAGCCTTCAGTTCCCTCTCTTCCCTCTGTCCTGCCTCTTGTCCCCATGACTTCTCTGTCTCTTCGCCCTGTGCCAGCCTCAGTCACCAGACACTCAAACCAACCTGGTCCTCTTCCTACCTCATGCCCAGACCATCTCCCTCCTCTGGCCAGTTTCTCTTCTCCTCATCTCCCTGCCTGGGTCACTTCCACCCTTGCCCGTCCCCCTCCTCCCCCCACCACCTGCCTTCCTCCCCTCCCTCTCCCTTCTGTTCGCCGCCCCTTTCGACTTGCTCCTCTCTTCTCTGACACCCCTCCCTTGACCCCAGCCCTGCCCCCTGCCCCTACTTCTTCCCCCAGCTGCATGAGCCTGGGGCCCAGATAGGCCTCCCCTGCTCCTGCTAGGATGTGGCCCCACACAGCCCTCTGCAGGCCTGATGGCTCCCACACTCCATCATGCGGGGACGACCATGCTGGATGATGACCAACAGGCATACCACCTGGAGGGCACCTCCCTCAGGTAAGGCCCTCTTTCCCAAGACTGGGTTCTCAGTCATCACCAAGTCTTGGTTATCCTGCTGCCTGAGTCTAGCATACACCTCAATTCCCATTCTTTACATCAAATTTAAATGGAAATCTTATTATTTTTACCCAAGAGCCTCCATAGGGAGTAAAGCCTAGGGAAAATTGCAAGAGGACTCTGAATTCCAATTCTCTCTGTTAATCTCAACACTTAAGGCATGGACATACTGATGCACACACCATCCTGCAGAGTTTATGGCTCCTGTAACCCTGTGCAGAGAGATCAGCACAGAAGTTCAATGCCACTTTAGCCTGATGATGGGTGAGTGGAATGCTCCCGAGAAGTTCTGTTCTCCCTGCCTTTTTATATAATCCAGACAACTTGGTTTGGATAGTTTGGTTTACTTCTTT
>VBSM01000529.1:26874555-26892776 GCA_008086735.1 Cheirogaleus medius
CCTGACCTCAAGCAATCCTCCCACCTCGGCCTCCTAGAGTGCTAGGATTACAGGCGGGAGCCACCGTGCCCAGCCTGTTTACTTCTATATAATATTTAGCAGTCAAAGTCCATTTGGAATACACTTAATCTTGAGATGAGGAAACTTTTTTTAATGCCAGGAGCAGAGGCCTGAGCTAACCATTCTACCCAGTTCACAACCTACTTTTATCATTGTCCTGTGCAAGGCCCCTCTCTTATTTATCTATTCACTTTTATGCTCATTTACCACTCTTCCCCTCGTTAAAAAACTCTCAAAATATTTTGAGATATATATGTACATATTCTTGTAAAATATGACTTCTCTGTCATAGGGACATATTTTCCTTTATTTTGTGGACTGTATTTTAAATTTCTGTGCATATTATTCTCTAGACTTGCTATTGTTCTCTGTCTTTTCACCTAGGGTCCTATATTTAAGATCTGTCCATGTGTGTCTATGTCATCTGTGTTTCTGCCTTCTGCCCTCTATCCTTAGAGTGCCTCTGCCATGTTTTCCTCATCCGCTTCCCCAGTGACAGCACACACTGAGGCTGCCTCTAACTCTCCACCACGACAGATGGTTCTGAACTCTGACCATCCTTATGTGTGCCCACTTCTGATACCATGCAACAGGTCTCTGGGGTAGATACCCAGCACTGGGAGCGCTGAGCTAGAGGAGAATGCAGGGGACCACCCTCAGAGAGACCATGACTGACTTTCTTGAGTAACTTCCTTCCAAATGTGCCATCTCATCTGTATCCCAGCAATAATCCACGATAATCTACTCTGACCACTGAGGCTTTCCACTTTGAAAATCCACCACCTGTAGGAAGAGGGAAGGTTTCCAACGTTCCCATGAAAGCTGTGACCCTCTCCAGTGACCCCTGCCCTGGAATTTACCAGGTGGCAGGGTTTGGAAGGCGATGGTGGTCTACATCTTATACAACTATAGACATCTGATTTTTGGATGATATTTTTTAAATAGACATTACTGAGGTAATAATTTTCATAAACTGCACTCATTTTAAGGGTACGATTTGATGCATTTTGATAAATGTATACACTCATGTAACCACCACCACAATCCAGATATAGAATATTTCCATCATCCCCTCAAATTCCTTTGTAATCTTTTTCAGCCAATACCTCCACCCACCTCAAATCCTCAGGCAACACTAATTGACTTTTTGTCCCTATAGATTAGTTTTGTGTGTTCTAGAATTTCATTTAACAGTATTTACCCTTTGTATCTGATTTCTTTCTTTTTAAACAAAGCCTAAACTGAACAGATGATTTCTTTCATTCAGTATGCTGTTTTTGCAATGCATCTATGTTGTTGACTACAGTCCTCCCGCGGCATCAGCAGGGGATTGATTCCAAGACCCCCTCGGATAGCAAAATCCCCAGATGCTCACATCCCTGACATAAAATGGCACAGAAGTTGCACATAAACTACCCACATCCTCCCGTATACTTTAAATTATCTCTAGATTACTTGTAATGCCTAATGCGATGTAAATGCTATGTAATTGGTTGTTACGCTGTATAGTTTTTACTCGCATTATTTTTTATTGTTGTATTGTTATTTTTTATTGTGGGGTTGTTTTTCTGGTTTTGTTTTTTCCCCAATATTTTCGATCCTTAGTTGGTTGAATCCCCTGATGCGCAACCCGTGGATAAGGAGGGCCGACTGTATTGTCAGTAATTCATTCTCTTTAGTGCTGAGTAGTATCCCATTACATTAATATTTCACAGATCGCTTTTGCTAGATTGCTAGATGTGACAGTTATCAATGTGTTGCCTCTGCACTCCAGATCTACCCTCACGACTGCAGTCAGGATGGCATCGCCCCTTTGAAAGCCTTTCTCCTTTGCAGTGAGAACAAGGCTGAACTTTGTCAGTAGATGGCGCTGGAGGGACATTGCAGGAGGAAGAAACTTTTCCTGGCGTCAGTGTGCTCCTGTTTGCTGCTGCGCGCTGCTGCCAGAGACACGTGCACGGGGGACGTCTATTAGCGTTCTGCTCCAGCGGGGAGTCCCAGCGTGCTAATGCCAGTGAGCTCACAGCCCCAGCCCTAGCCCTAGCCCTGTGCCCGCCTACCACAGCCTTCCCGACGCGGACAGTGCTCAGCCCCGCACTGCTCCGGAGCTGAGCCGCCAGACGCCCTGACTCCCTGGGTGCGCCGGCCGCCAGCCGGAGCCCATCCGCCGCTCCCTAGAGGGCTGTTTCCAGTGGCCCTCCAGACACCGACACCATGACTCCCATGCCTTGCACCGTTCTGTCTGCAAGTAAGGTCGTTCTTGACTCTCTGGCTCTATGCACACACCGGCCAGCCTCTCCTGGGCGTGTTGCCTGCTTACCTGGAGACTCTAGACCACGTCTGGGCTTGGCAACCCAGCACAATTCACCTCACACTACACCTTTTCCAACAATATTCGAATCCCAGCTTTAAGGAGCAGGCCCCTTCCAATGTGTTGCTTCCTTGGCACACTCCCTGACCCTTAGGATAGTCTAAAGACTCCGAAGAGTTCTTTTTACACCTTCATAGTTGCTCCCCTGCTTGAGTTAATTTAAAAAAATAAATAAATTTTATTTTGTATATTTAAGGCATACAACATGGTGTTAAATAAGATATGTGTACATAGTAAAATGGTTGCTACAGTGGAACAAATTAACACATCCATCATCTCACATCTCCTCCCCTCTCCTCCCCCCCCTCCCCCAGGGCAAGAGCAGCTATAATCTCATTTTTAGCAAAAATCCTAAATACAATGCACTACTATTAACTATAGTCTTCGTGTTGTATATCAGATGTTTCAACTTGCTCATCCTATATATTTGCTACTTTGTATCCTTTGACCTACATCTCCCCATTTCCTCCCCACCACCCCCAACCCTGGTAACCACTGTTTTATTCTCTGTCTCTGTGTGTTTGACTTTTTTTTTTTTTTAAGATTCCACATATAAGTGAGATCATGCAATATTTTTCTTTCTGTATTTGGCTTATTTTGCTTAATGTCCTCCAACTCCATTCATGTTGTGGCAAACGGCAAGATCTCCTCTTTTTTTTTTTTTTGTTTTTAAGACTAAATGATATTCCATTGTGTGTGTGCATGTATTTGTGTGTGTGTCCCAGTTTCCATTCTCCATTGTTTCCATATCTTAGCTATTGTGAGTAATGCTGCAGTGAACATGGGAGTGCAGATGTCTTTACAAGCTGGTGATTGCATTTCCTTTGGGTATATACCAAGAAGAAGGATTGCTGGGTCATATGGTAATTCTATTTTTAATTTCTTTAGGAACCTCCATAATGTTTTCCATAATGGGTGCACCAATCTACATTCCCACCTACAGTGTACAAGGGTTCCCACTTTCTTCACACCCTTGCCAACACTTGTTAACTCTTGTCTTTTTGATAATAGCTTTCCTAACATGTGGTACTATCTCATTATGGTTTTGATTTGCATTTCCTTGATGATTAGTGATGTTGAGCACCTTTTCACATACATATTGGTCATTTTTATGTCATCTTTGGAGAAATGTTTATTCAAGTTCTTTGCCCATGTTTTAGTTGGCTTATATGTTTTTTCATATTGAGCTGTATGAGTTGTTTACAAATCTTGGCTATTAACCCCTTATCTGATACATGGTTTGCAAATATTTTTCCCAATCTGTAGGTGGCCTTTTCATTTTGTTGGTTGTTTCCTTTGCTGTTCAGAAGCTTTTTAGCTTGATGTAGTCCCATTTGTTTATTTTTGCTTTTGTAACCTGAGCTTTTGGTGTGTTATCTAAGAAATCACTACCAAGGCCAATGTCAAGAGGATTTTCCTGTATATCTTCTTCTGAGAGTTATATGGTTTCAGTTCTTATGTTTAGGTCTTTTATTCATTTTGAATTGGTTATTGTGTGTGGTATAAGATAAGGGTACAATTTCATTCTATTGCATGTGGTAATCCAGTTAATTTTTATATTAAAATTTCTTTATTCAAATTACTATGTGGCTTTTATATTCTGATTGAATCCTAACAAATACATTAGACTTTTGTATCATTCCCAATGTGGGGCTATTATGAATGAAACTTCCTTGAACATTCTCGTTTTTAGGTGGACATGCTTTTTCATTTTTTCTGATAAACACCTAGGAGTGGAATTGCTAGGTCATGTGATAAGTATATGTTTACCTTTGTAAGAAATTGCAAAGCTGTTTTCCAAAGTGGTTGCACCAAAAATGCTGCTCCACATCTCCACTGACACTTGATATTGTCAGTCATTAATTTTAGGCATCCTAGCGGGTATGCGGTTCCCAGATGACTAATGGTGATCTTTTCATGTGCTTATTGATAATTTATCTTCTTTGTGACATGTCTGTTCAAATCTTTTGCCCATTTTTACTTGTGTTCTTATTTATTAAGTTGTCATCTTGTTATGAGTCTTAAATGGTGTCTTTATAAAGAGAATAAATTTTCATTTTTATGAAATCCAATTTATCTTTTTATTTTAGGATTAATGCTTTTTATATTCTAAGGAATTATTGTCTGTCATAAAGTTGTGAAGATTTTTTTCCCTATATTTTCTCCTAGGAATTTTCTAATTTTGTTTTTATGCTTACATCTATGATCCATTTTGGGGTTCATTTTTGTGCATAGTGTGATTTTTCCATTTAAATATCCAGTTGCAGCAGAATTTGTTTAAAATATTATTGAATGTGCTGGGCGTGGTGGCTCACACCTGTAATCCTAGCACTCTGGGAGGCTGAGGCGGGAGGATCGCTCAAGGTCAGGAGTTGAAGACCAGCCTGAGCAAGAGTGAGACCCTGTCTCTACTATAAATAGAAAGAAATTAATTGGCCACCTAAAAATATATAGAAAAAATTAGCCGGGCATGGTGGCGCATGCCTGTAGTCCCAGCTACTTGGGAGGCTGCGGCAGGAGGATCCCTTGAACCCAGGAGTTTGAGGTTGCAGTGACATATGACGACACCACTGCTCTCTTCCCAGGGTGACAGAGAGAAACTCCATCTCAAAAAAAAAAAAAAAAAATCAATCTATCATGTGTAAGTCTATTTCAGTACTCTCTGTTCTGTTCCATTGATCTATATGTCTATTCTTAGGCCAATGTCACTGTTACTTTATAGTAAATCTTGCCATCAGGTAACATAAGTCATCCACGTTGGTTCTTTTTCAAAATTGCTTTAGCTATTCAAGGTGCTTTGCATTTCCAAATAAATTTTAGTATCAGCATGTCAATTTCTAAGACAAGCCTGCTAGGATTTTTATTGAAAGTGTAGGCCAAAAGGTCACTCCATGGTATGGGCCATACCTGAGGAGAGAATGTATGAGATGAAAAAAGAACAAATGTTCTATTATTGCTTGAGTACAAGTTAAGTGTAACCTAAATGTTTGCATATTAAAGCTTAAGGTACTTTCTTAAAGAATGCCAAAAATGCAATAAGGTCATAACTGCATTTATCATGAATACTAAAAATGTACACTTTTTAGTTAATATGCATTAAACTGTAAGAAGGCTTCTGGCAATTGCAGATCTAGTTTTATGCTCCCTAAACTGCATGAGATACATGCTAAAATTACAAATGAAAATTGGGGGTCAGATTTTGCCATTAAAAAAAAAAAAAGAAAGTGTAGGCCAGGCACAGTGGCTCACACCTGTAATCGCAGCACTTTGAGAAGCCAAGGCAGGAGGATTGCTTGAGGCCAGGAGTTCAAGACCAGCTAGGGCAATACCGAGAGACCGTGTCTCCACAAAACAAAATAAAAACATTAGCCAGGCATGCACCTGTAGTCCCAGCTACTCGGGAGGCTGAGGCAGGAGAATTGCTTGAGCCGAGGAGTTTGAGGTTGCATTGAAATATGATAATGCCACTATACTCTAGCCTGGGCAACAGAATGACCCTGTCTCAAAAAAAGAGAAGAGAAAAGAAAAGAGAGAAGAGAAGAGAGGAGAGAAAAAGAAAAGAAAAGAAAAAGAGAAGACAATGTATTGAATTTAGACATATTTTTCCTATTCTTGATCTTAGGAGAAAGTGTCCAGTTTTCATCATTAAGTATCACGTTATTCCAAGTTTTTCCTTTTTTTTCTTGAGACAGAGTCTCATTCTGTTGCCTGGGCTAGAGTGCCATGGCGTCAGCCTAGCTCACAGCAACCTCAAACTCCTGGCCTCAAGCGATCGTTCTGCCTCAGCCTCCCGAGTAGCTGGGACTACAGGTATGTGCCACCATGCCCGGATAATTTTTTCTATTTTTGGTAGAGACAGGGTCTCGCTCTTGCCCAGGCTGATCTCGAACTCCTGAGCTCAAACGATCCGCCTGCCTTGGCCTCCCAGAGTGCTAGGATTACAGGCATGAGCCACCGCGCCCGGCCAATTCTAAGTTTTTCATAAATGGAATTTTTGAGGTTAAGCAAATTCCCTTCTATTCCTAATTTGCTAGGAGTTTTTTTTTTATTATAAGTGAGTATTGAATTTGGCCAATTTTTTATGCATCTATTGAGATGATTCTATGGTTTTCTCCTTGTTTTCTATTTGTCCTGTCATTCTTTGTTCCTTTTTTTCATTTTTCCTACCTTCTTGTAGATAGTGTATTTTTAGTATTGCATCTAACTCATCTCCACTATAAGCTTCTTGGCTAACTGCTTGTTTTTTTATTGTTTTATTTCTTTTTATTTTTGGTATGTATGTATCTTTTCTTTTTCTTTTTTTTTTCTTCTGGTCCTTGCCTTAGGATACTCTATGCATCTTTAATCATAGTCTACCTTCCAATAATATTATACCTCCTCAAATATAATGTAAAAAACTTACATCATATACTTCTGTTTATCCTCTCCCATTCTTTATGCTATTGTTACCATACAGTTTTCTTCTGCATAAGTTATTCACCCCCTAATAAATGGCTATTGTTTTTGCTTTAAATGGTTATCTTTTAAGAAGATAAACAAGAAGTATTTTATATTTACACACATATTTTTCGTGCTCTTCATTCTTTTGTATTGATCTGAATTTCCATTTGATATCATTTTCCTTCCACCGGAATAATTTGCTTTAATATTTTTTGAAGTGCAAAATTGATGGCAACAAATTATTTCTACTTAACCCAAGCCCTAAGCAATCACTAACTACATTTTATCTTGATAGATTTGCCTTTTATGGACATTTCACATAAACGGAATCATACAATATGTGATATGTGACTGGCTTCTTTCACTTAGCATAATATTTTCAAGGCCATCCATGTTATAGCATGTACTACTTTCCTTTTTATTGCTAAATAATCTTACATTGCGTGGCCATGTAACACATATTTATCCATTCATCAGTTGATGCATATCTGGGTTATTTCAAATTTTTTGGCCATAATGAATAATGCTGCTAGGAACATTCCTGTATAAGTTTTTGTGTGGACATATGTTTTCAATTATCTTTTGCATATACTTAGGAGTAGAATTTCTGGATCTTATGGTAACAATGTATAACCTTTTGAGGAACTGCCTAACTGGTGTAGCTGTATCATTTTACATTTCCAGAAGATTCCAATTTCTCCACATCCTCCCCACCACTTGTTATTACTCTTTTTTATTATGGCCACCCTAGTGGGTATGAAGTAGTATCTCACTGTGGATTTGATTTGCATTTCCCTGATGGCTGATGTTGAACATCTTTTCATGTGCTTATTGGTCACCCATGTTTCTTCTTTGTTTAAATGTCAATTCAGATTCTTTGCCCATTTTTAAATTAGGTTGTTTGTCTCTTTATGATTGATTTGTAAGAGTTCTTCATAGAGGCAATAGGGGAGAACCTGCTTCCTTGCTTCTTCCAGCTTCTAGAGGCTGCTCACATTCTCTGGCTCATGCTCCCCTTCAAAGCCGAGTAACACTGCACCTCTTTGACCATTCTGCAGTCACGTCTCCCATGACCACAGCTGGGAAGGATTTCCGACTTTTAAGGACCCATGTGATTAGACTGGGCCCAGATAATTATCCCAGATAATCTCTCTATCTCAAAGTCCTTAAGGTAATCACATCTGCAAAGTCCCTTTTGCCATGTAAATTAACATTGTCACAGATTTGAGATGAGAATGTGGGCATCTGTAGGGGGCCATTATTCTGCCTACCACACCACCACCACCAATAATGCTTCAGTGAATTCCTTGTACATGTCACTTTAATGGATATCTATCTACAGATTTACTGGTCATGGGGTCTGCATATAATTGGATCAGGTAGTGTCAGAGGTTGCTTTCCAAAATGGCTGCACCAATCTACGTTTTAAGCATAATCTGAAGTTCCTGTATCTCCATGTCCTTGCCGGCATTTGGCATCATCCAGCTTCTTCATTTTTGCCAGTCTCTTACAAGTTTAAACTTATGTCTCATTATTGCTTTATTTTGCATGTTAATAATATTAAAAGTTTTTCCTTGCCTTTAATTCACAAAAATATTTATCTTACATTTTCTTTTATTAGCTTTATATTTTACCTTTCAATTTTAGATCTATTAAGCCATCTAGGGCTTATCTTTATATCTTGGTTTAGATAGGGATGCTTTCTTTGTCCACGTAGTGAAGCAGTTTTCCTAACATATATTTAAACAATCCATTTCCCCTGTTGTTTTAAAGTATTCATTCCCTTTATCATGTATTAATTTTCCAGATACACATGTGCCAATTTTTGGATACTCTCTTCTTTTCTTAAACACAAGCTGATCTAGCCATTCGTGGACTTGTATTACTGCATATAATTGTAGAGTAAATATAATGCTTAAAATACTGAAATTCCAATTAAGATTACATTGAATTTATAGATCAATTGGGGAGAGTTACCATCTTTATATTAAACTGTCTCATCCAAGAACAGGGAATGTCTCTTCATTTATTCTTTATTTATTTATTTTTTTTCCCCTTACATATTCCTACAGATTCTAAATTTATTCAGATCAACTCTTTTATAAGAGTTTAAAAGTTCTCTCCATGGAGATCTTTTATATTCTTAAATAATCCCTAGATACTTAATAACTTTTATTGCAATTGTGGATAATATTTACTATTTATTGGCTTTAGCTGTTATAGAAAATGCAATTGATTTTTGTAGGGTGATCTTTGTATTCAGCAACCTTGCTGAATGTTCTTATTAGTTCTAATAATCAATACTATTTTTAAAAGTAGGTGGTTATCAAATTATCTATAAATGATAGTTTTATCTCTTCTCTTTCAATCCTTACACCTTTGTTCTCTTTATGGCATTGTACAGGATTTCCAGAACTATGTAAAATGGTAGCAGTGATAGTGGGCCTCCTTCTATTGACCTTAATCTTAAAGAGATTGTGTCCAAATTTTTTCCATTAACATAATATTTGCTGTAGGTTTTTTGGTATATGACTTTTATCAAATTAAGAAAGTTACCTTCTATTTGCTAAGAGTCTTATTATGAATAGGATTAAACCTTATAACAAACAAAGGCATTAGGATAATTATATAATTTTTCTCCTTTAGTCTATTAATGTGGTGAATTACAATGATAATTTTTTTATGATGATGGACCATCCTTGCATCCCTTGGATAAACACTACTTGATTATTATATATTACTTTCTAATACACTGTTGTATTTTATAGTTTATATTGAGAATTTTCACATCTACTAAATTCCATTTCTCTTTTCTTAATATTTACTCTAGAGATTTTAAAATGGATACTTAGGAAGATGGAAGTTACTCAGTATCTTTATCTTTCTCAAGAACATTCCAAGGACTAATTTACGTGCTGCTGTTTGTCAATATTTAGGAGGAGGCATCCTCCTTCTCCTCTTTTAGTCATGCTTATCTTTACTTTTACAAATTAAAACATTATTAGAGTTTTTACAATCTGTGTATGTTATTATCTACTAATATTTTAAATCTATTTCTTTGTTCACTTTTCCTTCTTGCATCTCAGCCCTTCCGTCTGAGATCATTTCCCTTAGTAATAGAGAACACATAGGATTTACTGTGTTCCAGGTGCTGTTCTGAGCACTGTAAAACATGTTATCGGGCTGAGCATGGTGGCTTACGCCTGTAATCCTAACACTTTGGGAGGCCGAGACAAAAGGATTGCTTAAGACCAGGAGTTTGAGGCCAGCCTGAGCAAGAGCAAGACCCTGCCTCTACAAAAAATAGAAAATATAGCTGGGCATTGTGGTCCCAGCTACTCAGGAGGCTGAGGCAGGAGGATCACTTGAGCCCAGGAGTTTGAGGTTGCTGTGAGCTATGATCGTGCCACTGCATTCTAGCCCAGGCGACAGAGCAAGACTCTGTGTCAAAACAAAAGAAAAATTTTATCTCATCTTAATCCCCCAATAAGCCTGTTAGGTATGTACTGTGCTCTTTCTGTCTGAAGGACATCCTTTAGAATTTCTTTGTTTGGATCTCCGGTTTTGCTGTCTGCCCTTTTCGTTTTGTCTTGTTTTTTTGTTGTTGTTGTTGTTTTTTTCTGGTTGTTTCTGGAAAGAATTTTGCTGAATAGAAGCATAGAAATTCTTAAATTCATGAGAGTATATGCCAGAATCTTGGCGAGCACCAGAGTTCACATACTGGACTCAAGCCTTCTCTCAAGGAATGGTGCCCATGGGGACTGCAAGGCCAAGAGCCAGAGCCAAGGCAGAGGAGGTCCCCCTGGAGGGCTCTTGGGATGGAGGATGCCAGCCTTGTGCCAACAAGCACATGCCAAGACAATGCTACACTTCCTTTATCTGTCTTCTGTACCCCCAAACCCAGCCCTAGGAGGACAGTGGTTCTGCCCAGAAATGACTCAATGTTGACAAAATTTTCTGCCCTTCCATGAGGAAAGGAGGGAAAGGGGTGCTCCAGGAGTCAGCGATTGATGTAGTTCACAGCACTAGAGGTGGTTGCTGTTTACTGCTTATACTGGGTGTGGCTGAAATAAGGGAGACCGACCCAGCCATATGCCTGAGCAGAGCTGCTGGACCCAAGTGCTCAGAAAGAAATGAACAGTGGGTCAAGAGCAGGGGCCTTAGCTCCATTTACCCTTGTGGAGTCCATGGGAATAGAAGGCTTTGAGGGCCTGGAAGCAGGGATCCTGGGAGACACAGCCAGAAGCTGCCTGGACCAGGCAGATTCCACAGCCCAAGGACATTGCTGTGGCAATAAAGTTCCCCATACAGGAGTCAGAGGCCCACGTCATCGCTTTCATGCCTTTCCCCAAGATATACTGCTCTCTCCTGCCTCTCAACCAAGGCATCCTCTTCCTCCTCCTTTTAGTCACCTGGAACCCTGTTTTCTCTCTCCTAGAATTAAGAACTGTCTACAGAAAGCAACACGTGAAACCATTTTCAAAATGACTTTAATCATGTTTTGCTGCCCAAATACTGTACATGCAGAAGCCATGTGAAGAATTTTCTCCCAAGGGAATTGGCAAGAACGTTGTACGAAACAGCCGGCAGTCCCTCCCAGCTGTCCACCTGCCACCCAGGAACCACAACAAGTTTGGAAAGATGCTGCACATAGAAAATGTATAGAGCACAGATATAAAAGGCTAATTGCTTCTTATCTAAACAGTGTGCTTGTCAGTCCCTATCAGCTATCTTCTCTCTTCGCAGGATGCATTTGGAAATTCTAAAAAAGGGGTTCCCACCTGCTATGAGTTTACATGCCGAAGGAGTTGGGAGAGCCATCAGGCCTGCTTTCCCGAAGGAAGCAGCCACTCTGCCTTCTGGGGTGATGTCTGGTAAAAGGCATTCTGGAGGGAGAAGTGGTTTTAAGGAGCAAAATATTTTGAAGGGAACTAAGTTCTCTCTCTCCTCCTATCACAGAGCATTTCCTTTAAAATTCTCAGATCTTCAACTCGCCCACTGATGCCATCCTAGAAGCAGAAATGAGGAATGACCCAGCCTCATCTGCTGGTGGGGACACTGACCTAACTCAGGGTGCAGCTGAGGCTGTGACATCACATCAGCACCTTGAAAATTGTCCATTGTAGATAACCCTTAATCATTTCTCATCATTGCACAAGAGTAAAAGAGGGAGGACAAACCACGAAGAGGGTAAAGCAGCGTCTGTTAGGATTCCCAGAGTTCTTGTCAGAAGCAGCATCTGGGCACGGACCAGATGAAGACCTGCGCCCAGCTGGGGCACCAGGGGCTGGAAGAAACCAGCCCGTGGAACCGGGCACCAGGTGCACCGGGCTGGCAACCCTCATCAGCTCCAGATCAGAGACTTTTAAAACCTGGAGGGAACCACGGAGCAACCGGCAAATGCTGATAGCGCAGATGAGGAAGCTGAGGCCCAGAAAAGTGAGAATTCTTGCGCAAGGTCACGGTTTCTGGCAAAACTATACAGAACAGCCTTTGATTTCCTATAGCCAGCTATCCCTTTCCAGGCCACTGGCTATGGGGCAGATGCTCAGCTGCCCCTGAAATTCCCATTTCGGTTAGCCAAGCTGTCTGGGACCCAGTCCCACAGACCCTTCCTGGCGTCAGTGTGAACTCCTTGGGGAGGCCCAAGGCCCTGTCCTTACTGGCCATGTTTTCAGAGCCCTAGGTTTTCCCAAAGCTGAAACACTCATATTTTTCAACGAGCACCTGCCCCAAGCCAGTCTAGGCCCCTGAGAGAATGCAAGTTTCTCTCACTGATGTGGCTTCCCTCACAGGCACAGCCATGCTGGGCCTACAAAAGCCCAAGCTCAGGGTTGGGGGGAGGGGGAGTTGCTTTGCTACATGGAAAGATTAAGCCCTTTGTCAGAGAACAAGGTCCCACCATCGGGCACACCAACATCTGAGCCACATTTTGTGCAGCTCAGCCAGCAGAGTTGGTGCCCGAGGAGGCCAAGTTGCTCTCTTTGGCATCACCGACATTGCTCTGAGATGCTCAGGCACGCTTTCAAAATAACCCTTTCCCAGCCAGACCAGGCCAGTGCAGCCCCTGCCAGGCCTCGCCTGATTGTGGGGGGCTCCCCTGCTCTTCAATCATGCTTGTGTTGCCCCAACCTCTTCTGAGCTGAGCGAAAAGCAGACTTGAGAAGGAGAAGGCAGGGGACGTGTCCACCTTTTCATCTCCTCCCTGATCACTCAGTGAAAGTCCAGTAGAGGAAGCAGCATTTTAAAGAATCTCCTTATGTGTCAGGATATTGGAGAAGAAAACTCTGAGGAGAGGAAGAGGAGGGTAGGAGGCGGCAGGGAAGCAGGCCTCTTCTTTTCCATCGCCCTGCGGCCACTGCAGAAACACTGCTGGACAACCTCCTGGCCCCGAGTGACAGGCCATCTCTCCCCCAGGTGGAAAGCAACTCATCTACAACATCGAGCGAAGGCAGCAATTTCTTGCAGAGTTTGCACAGTGCTAGAAGCAGTCAGAGCAACACAGAAGAGCGGCCTTGCCGAAGCCCTGCTGTGCTCTGGGCTGAGGAAGGCGGGGAGTATGAGGTATTAGGAGCTCTGGAGCCCCAGGGGAAGAGGAGCTCAGCATCTCCTGGGCAGCAGGGCCTGCAGGAAGGACCCTGGCTGCACATCAGGGCTCCTGGGAACACAGGCTGAGATTGTGCTACATTTCATTTCCAAAGAAGTACCCTTGAAGGTCTTTATTGTCTTTAAAAATGGAGGCTTCTGCTCTCCTCAAGGCTGGCAGTAAAGAAGAGGTCAGGTGTGCTGCCCTGGGGGGTGTCATGCCCCCAGGAGGCCTGGCTTGACCTCAGTGCTCTAACCGGCAGTGATTCCACGAGAGATGAGCTCCATGGGTGCCCTTTCCCTGGAGCTCCTAGGTTCTGCCTCAGCCCCACAAAATGCTGGCATTGCCTGGGACTTGCTGGTCCCAAGAGCCTCCTACGTGCTCCTTTCCTCATAGAATTGGGTGGCAGAAGAGACTGGGTAGGGAGGAGTTTTGAAGATGGTTCCTCCTGAAGGATCAAACTCCCCTTGTCAAACCAAAACTTGACTCCCTTTACTGGAGCCTGCCTCATACCAAAGCCCACTGCAGGAAAAAGGAGTCTGTGAAGAAAGTGGGGCAGACTGAACAGACTACGAAGACAGATGCTCTGAGTCACCCATCACTGTCCCTGCCCACAGCCCAGCATCACTGCAGGGCCACTCCTGTCTCTGCCACATCTGTGACAACCCTCCTGACTAGAGCAGATGGAATGACAAAGAGCCCCATCCTGTAACCACTGCAGGGTTTCATCTGGGGCGAAGGAGCACATGGAGCCAGGACACTGAACCCAGCAGTGAGTTGGCCCCAAGGTAGGGAGAACTCTGGAGGGATCAGGCTCCTTCCTTCCCCACCATCCCCTCCTCAAAGGGCACATGCTCTCCCAGCCCAGGGAAGGCCAGGAGTCACACCTGTGCACGCTCCTCGTCTGGGACAGGCTAGCTCCAGAGTGGCCTCTCGGACAAGCCTCTGCATCCAGGATGCTGAAAAACTCTTAAATTCAGCCACTCCCATCACGCATGCGCAGCAGCCTCACACATCCTCATCCTCATGGGGGAAATACAGGTGGGGGTTAGTAATTTATTTGGTGCAAAGGGTGAAAAGGAATAATCCCCAAGGTCAATTTGGAGAGGAGTTACCTTCCATTAGCGAGGTGGGACAGTAGGGTGGTCCAACTCCTGGCCGTTCTGACAGCTGGGGATTGTAGGCGGGTCGACCCAAGTTACCAGCACATCAGGCTCCTCCTCTGGCCAGAACTGCCCCTGTGCTAACCACCCCCCCTCCCCGAGGCAAGGGGCACTGTGGCCTAGAGCTGCCCAGTGGCAGCCATGCTGCTGGCAGCTCCCCACCTTCCTGGACCCCTAGAGAGAGGAGGATATTGTGTTGGTAGCCCCCATTTCCTGGGGGTGACTGCACAGTCTGGGTATCACCCCTTGGTGATACATCAGCAAATGTCTACACTACCCTGCAGATCACTAAAAATCCCGTCACTCCAGAGATGTGGAGTATTTTCATACCATCCTGAGAGCAACTGCTCTACAGGTGAATACCTCACAAATAGGAGATAAAAATATCCTTTTGCAAGTGAGTTTCCTCCCCCTACTAGGGTCAAGGAGTACAGAGCCCTTTGCCCCACTGGTAGGAACATGAGAAAGGCATGCATTACCCAGTCCGAGCACTGGTACTGGGGAGAGCATTTCTGCCAAGAGAAACCAACCCGGCTGCCTTCCCCCTCCTCCATGTACACTGTGGTTCTCTTCTCTGACGATACAAGAATGGAGGCTCAGGTAGGAGACAAGCCCAGGAGCTAACTCTGCTTCCTTCCTTCCTGCCCTTACCCCTCTTGTCCTGTGGCCAGGACGGGTGGGGTCCTGGTTTTCTCCCGGTTTTCTTCCTGGTTTTCTTCCTGGGAAGGAGGTGACAGGACTCTGGCTTCAGCCTAACAAGCAACCCTGCCAGGCAAGGAAGCCCTTTGGGCTGAGATGGCCCAGGCACCACCCCCCAACTTTGGTTATGAACGGAGGCCCAGCACTGGGCTGAGACCTCTCCACTGCTACTAGGGGGCGCCTCCCTGCCTCAGGTACTTGGGCCACAGTCATTTTAGCACTAGGGGATGAGGTCTCGGGAGGAGGGAGAAGGAGAGATTTCCCCCAAGCCCTGAACCCAAGGACTGCTCTGCCCATCTCCTGGGCAACCTTTCACCTTTCACCCTAGAGCTGAGGAGGGAGAGGGGCGGATTTGGGCATCCCTGAGCCAGACGTCAAGATTCCCAGCAGACATACCTCACAGGGGGTCCACCCCAGGCACTGGTCCCCACCAACGGGGCCCAGCTGTCAAATCAAGTCAGGGTGTGAGTGGCTACGAGAAGCTCCAACCAGACAGGGTGGGGGAGAAAGCAGAGGCAGGCGAGGTGCCTAGGGCAGGCCACTTTCCAGGGGGCAGTGGCGGAGCTCGAGAGGACGGGAGGCTGAGGGGGAAGTATTGCTTATACAGAGCTGGTGACGGTGGCAGACTAGAGTCCGGAGCCAGGCTGCTCATGGAGCCAGAAGGCTGGAGCCCATGTGAGTCTGAGCTCCCAGACAGGGACCCTGGTTTGGAAATGAGCAGAACACAGAACCGCAACTGAACAACTTCATGCAGCTAATCACAAAGGTCAGGGAGGATTCTCAACGGTGTCTCAGAACAAGTCAGCCACAGCCTGGCTTATTCCAGCAGAAAGCCTGCTCTCAGCACCTCCTTACTGAGTCACACCCCGCCAGGCATGAGCCCAGAGGGGGACACGGCCACCCTCAGTGGCTAGGGAGGACTGCCTGCTTTTGCAGGTAACATCCCCTCTGTGGCTGACCTCCTGGTCCCGCCGGGAGAGCTCCTTTGGCATGTTGGAGAGGAGGAGGCTTGAAGTGATTAAGGAGATGAAGGACAAATGCTCAGGGGACACCTGGCCAGCTGTCCTGGGGACTAAGACCTTCTTGTGCCTCGCTGTAGGAAGGAGGTGGTTCCAGCCCCACAAAGAACATAGTCTCCAAGCCCCAGCGCCCCGGCATCCTCTGCCTCTCCCGGGGCCCTGGCCAGGGTGCTGGATGGCATGCTACATGCTGCAGGACACATTCAGTGGACAAAGAAAGAGCTGCCCAAGCAGCTCAGGTGGGGAGGAGGGTGTCAGTTCCCAGAGGGGCCTCGGCGTGGCCAGCTGCAGTGGATGCTACATTCCTCAGAAAACAAAGCGGAGACCACCAGGAGCAGACTCTGGGGACAGGTGGGGACACCCAGGCTCTGCTCTGGTTCCTGGACACAGCAGGACTGACCAGTGACCGCATCCACCACCTCCACCCCTGGAGACCCCTCAGGGTGAGTCATGTCCCCACCACACTCCTTTGGGTTTCTTTTCAACAAGACACAAAGAGAAATAGAGACATTTCAGCCCATGTAGTCACCAGGTCTGACTGCACCCAGACAGGTGAACAGATAGAATGTGGACACACACACACACACACACACACACCACAGTCTCCACTGCCAGCTGGGACAAGCCCAGTTGCCAAGAGGCATGCAGCAGGACAGGGGTCCAGAAAGACATGGAGACTATGTACAGGGGAGGAGGTGGGGGTCAGCAGGCACCCCTTCCCACACCACCATCCCAGCCTCTCTTCCCGACATCCTTAGGAGCACGAGGGACTGGTGGCACTCTCCAGGGAGGACTGAGACAGGCGCCTGGTGAGGGAGCCGAGCGTGGAGTCTGCCACTGAGGAGGTGGGGAAGAGTCTGTACCAGCCAGTGACCGCAGCGCTCAGGTCCAGCTCGTCCAGCATGATCTGGGCCATGCCCATGAAGCACTTGTGGTCCATGCGGCCATAGTCTCCCCAGACGATCACCTGCCAGGAGGGGAGGAAGAGAGGGAGGGACTGAGCTCCTTCCCTGACTCCAGGATGGGACAGTGGCCCCAGGAACCTGTAAGTTTCACCTGGGCACAGACGCAACAGAGAGAGCCAGGACTCAGACTAATTCAGGGGAACAACTTACTGAGCATGTAAGATGTGCCAGGTGTGACCCTATGGACTTTACATACGTTATTTCAATTGTTATAACAAGCCATGTAGGGCGGGGTGCTGTGTATTATTACATCCACTGAGAGGAAACTGCAGCTCAGAAAGGTTCATTAACCCAAAGAGACACAGTAATTTGTGGCAGAGCTGGGAATGAACATGGGTGTGTCTGACTCCACAAGCTTCCAGCATTCTAGACAACAGCGTTCCCTCGGAAGGGGCAGACTGAGAGTCCGGGACCTGGATCACAGCGCCAGCCCTGCTGCTGGCTCGCTGTGGGGCTTGCGTAAGCCACTGGCCCTCCCCAGCCCTCGGTGTTTCTACCATAATGCTGTGAGAAGGGACAGGTTAGCCTGGTGGTTTTCACACGTGTGTTTTTATTGGTGAATTCTTTTTTAAACAGACACCCAAGACCATGCCCCACTACCCCCAAGCCCTGGGGGCCTGCAGGTCTTTAAGTTTGCAACTCCAAGGGCCCCTGCCACAGAACCAGCTCAGCCCAGAGGAACAGCCCTACATGAGAAGTCAGATGGCCCAGACAGCCCTGGCTCTAGCCTCTTATCTGCCACCCATGTGGCCTCAGGCAAGACCCACAGCCACCACCTCTGTGTCCGTTAATACTTGCTGAGTAGCGTCTAGGTGCCAGGCTCCATGCCAGGTCCTATATGTGCAATCTCTCATTTAATCTTCACAACAGGGCCGGGCGCGGTGGCTCACACCTGTAATCCTAGCACTCTGGGAGGCC
>VBSM01000529.1:26892876-26931060 GCA_008086735.1 Cheirogaleus medius
AAAATCTTCACAACAGACCACTTGCAGCTAGTGAGTGTTGGGCTGGAGTTTGAACTCAGGACTGAGCCCAGAGACAAAGCCACCACTGTGCTATGTCCTCACACGACCTCAGGTTCTTCACCTATGAAATAGGCATGATGCTACCTCTCTCCCAGGACTGTCATGAAGGGCTAAACAATACAAAGTGTGCAGAGGGCTTTGTCACTCTCAAGTGGTTGAGATGAGAGTCGCTGGCCTGGGTTCAACTCAGCTCTGCTAGTTACTAGCCTGAAACCTCAAGCGAGTCACATCATCTTTCTGAGACTCTGTTTCCTCGTTCATAAAGTGGGGAGAATCACAGCTATTTCGCAGGATCATCTCAAGGTTGAAACAAGGCCATGTTTGGGAAGCGCCTAACGCAAAGCCTGGCGCTGAGCGGGTGCGTAATAAACATCAGCACCGCAGGAAGCAGAAGGCAGAGGTCAGACAGGTCCTGGTTCTACCCACCAGCTGTGCAACCTGGGGAGCAATCTGTTACCCCCTGAACCTTGGTTCCCTTATGAATTGGCTGGGGGCAATAAAACCTCACTGGGCTGTGAAAACAAATGGGTAATACAAATCAACACGCCTGCACAGTGCTTGGCACAGGAGAAATTGTAAACAAAAAACTTGAAATTGCGACAACTTCCAGCCTTCGAGAGCCTGCCCTGCCCCACTTGCCTGTGACACTCACCTGTAGCACCTTGCCCGGGCGCCCCTCATCAAAGAGCAGGGCCTGCTGGTACAGGGGATCACAGGTCTTCTTGGCCACCTTTGTCTTCTTCTTGGCTAAGCAGGCCCCATTCTCAAGCAGGTAAACCTTGATATAAGTGGCTGAGGGATGAGAACAAGCATGATGGGGAGGGGTCCAGGAGGGACTGCTATGGCCCACTCTGTCCCGACCTGGAGGTGAGCAGGGTGCATAGGATGAGCCAACTAGCGGACGGCAAGTGGGGGAGGCAACCAGAGCACTGACTTCTCCATCCTCCCCTTCCCCGCCCTAGTCACTGGCCGTCCAGGCAAGCTGTGACTCCACTGTCAAGAACACTGATTTCGGCCAACTGAGAACTTGCTAGACCCACAGCCTCCCTGCCAGGACCCCATTTCCAAAATCCCTCACCTGGGAGGGATTTGGAGCCTGGTTTGGGAGTCAGGCCCCGAGCTTCAATCACTTCCACCTCCAGCTGGCCGCTGCGATCCATGATGGCAATGTGCACGTCCCCTGCAAGGGAGAAGAGGGTGAATCCACGCAGAGCCAGGCCAGGGCGGGCCAGCCAGCGCCATGCAAAACGCCCATGTGAAGGATGCTGCATCATTCCTGGAAAGGGAACAAGATGGAGCCAACCACATATGCCAGACCAGCTCTCAGGAGACCACTTTAAAGTGGCCAAGAGATACTCTGATAGGTCCCTTGGGGGTGAGGACATGACCCTTAAGGGGCAGGCTTGAGTTACAAGTGGTCACCAAACTCCCAACTAAGTCTGGCTAACTGGGAGGCTTCTGTTATACTGAGCAGAATGGCAAGTTTGGGGATAGAGCTTCCTGTGTCAGGAAGACAGGAGGAAGCCTGGGCTCAGTGGCTCTTCTTCACCTTCCTCTACACGTACATTGAGCAAATATCGAAAGGATATCAGTATGAAGAGATGCTGAGCTACAAGACTGCACAGGACATGAAGCGCCACCTGACAGCGAGGACCTGCTTGCACATTGCCAGCAGAGGGTGGGAAGGCCAGCAGGCTTCCTGGATGCAGAGAGCTGAGAACGTCTCCCTGCACCCGGTGACGAGTTAGATGCTTCCACAAAACAGATTATCTCATTGGGGCAAGATCTGTGTGTGGAGTCACGACAGTTACCTGTTTTCTAGGAACTCTTAGCTCTGTTCAACATGGGTTGGCAGAATTTGGAATTACATAGTAGCTGCTCGGAACACAGTGAAGTTCTTCAAAGGGGCGCAGGATCATATGCCTGATCCAGAAAAATTAAATGGGCCAGACTTTGGGTTTGGCCACCCATTTTAGATTCTCCGAGCCATTGTGGCATTGTTTGTATTGGGGAAGATGGGGATTTACTACTTTCAGGAGACATCTGGAATTCATCCCCCTCCATACAGCTACTCCTGACTTCCTCGTGGGGGAGGGGGAAAGGGAAGGTCCTGGGAATTAATGTCCTCGGCTCACTATAACAAGCCACGGCAAACCTGTCCTTCCCAGGTTTGGACACCAGGGGGCACCACACACAAACATTCCAGGCCACCATAGTGCATTAGCTGTGTGGAAGGGGCTGGCTCGGCTCACTCACTGCCTCCCAGCCTGTGGCTCAGTCTAGGGCTGGGAAAAGCAGCTCCCCAGGCCCTTAAGAGACTGGAGCGAGGGCTGGGAATTAGCCAAATCCAATCCAGGGGCCAGATGAGAGCTGACCCTCACCCTGTGAATGTCCCCGTGGACCCCTCTTCCAGCAGACAGTGGGCACTCTTGAGGGCAGGGCAGGGGAGAGTCCTGCCTGGAATGGAACCCCAGTTCCACCGCATGACTCATAGCAGGGCATTGTCTACACTGGCTTCCTCATTTGCTGTGAGGGTCAAAGGTCAAACACATCCAGATGAAGGCTAAGCAGGGGTGCCTGGGTCAGACACTGCTCAGGGCAGACTGAAGGGGAAGGGGTAGAGGCGAGGAGGCAGCTCTGGGGAAGCTAGCCTGGGGAGGAGCTGCTGTAAGCCAACACAGCCCATACCTAAAGGAGGGAGCGAGGGAAGGTCCTTCTGAGATCTCGAGAAATGAGCAACCAAGAGGACCAAGTGTAAAATTCAGGAAGTGCAGTCAGCCCTCAGTATCCGTGGGGGGTTGGTTCCAGGACTCACCTCTCCCCACCAAACCCACAGATACCGAAAGCCACGGATGCTCAAGTCCCTTATGTATAAGGGCATAGTATTTGCATATCACCCACGTGCATCCTCCCATATCCTTGTTTTTTTGTTGTTTTTTTTGAGACTGGGTCTCCTTATGTTGCTCAGGCTGGTCTCGAACTCCTGGACTCAAACAATTCTCCTGCATCAGCCTCCTGAGTAGCTGGGACTACAAGTGTGAGCCACTGCACCTGACTCCTCCCATATACTTTAAATCATCTCTAGGTTGCAGTAGTGTCACATAATGACATTTCGACAGATGATGGATCACATATACGACAGTGGTCCCATAAGATTACAATGGAGCATATTTAGAAACCTGATATATGGCATTTGATATTGGTATTACAGATCAAGTAGGAAAAATGACTGATGTTCAGTAGTGATGCTGGGACATTTGGCTTTCCAGATGAAAATATATATATAAATAAAAATCTATATACCATCTAGGTTTGTGTAAGTACACCCTATGATGTTCGCACAATGACAAAATCACCTAACAACTCATTTCTCAGAATGTATCCCCATTGTTAAGTGTGACCTTATATCTAACACAAGGCCTACAAACCACTTCATTTGTGTGGATTTGACATAGCACTGGGCATGCAACAAACTCAAGTTTTGCTTTTTGGAACTTTGTGGAATTTTGTTCGCCCTGAATGTTTTCAATCCGAGGTTGGATAGGTCCATGAATGTGGACCCATGGATACTGAGGGCTCACTGTGCTTCGCAGCTGCAGGGAGGAGGGGTAAGAAAACGACTAAGAGGCTTGTTCGGCCAGGCACGGTGGCTCACGCCTGTAATCCTAGCACTCTGGGAGGCCGAGGCGGGCGGATCGCTCAAGGTCAGGAGTTCGAAACCAGCCTGAGCAAGAGTGAGACCCCGTCTTTACTAAAATAAGAAAGAAATTAATTGACCAACTAAAAATATATATATACAAAAAATTAGCCAGGCATGGTGGCGCATGCCTGTAGTCCCAGCTACTCGGGAGGCTGAGGCAGTAGGATCCCTTGAGCCCAGGAGATTGAGGTTGCTATGAGCTAGGCTGACGCCACGGTACTCACTCTAGCCTGGACAACAAAGTGAGACTCTGTCTCAAAAAAAAAAAAACCTAAAAGGCTTGTTCTATGAGGAGTAACCGGTCAAATTAGCCACAGTTCCGAAGGAGTAAATTGAAATACTTCAAGCAAAGCATCTAAGAGGAGCTCAAGAACGTGTTGTTAGATTGCAGAACTAACATGGGCATTATTATTCCCATTTTATAGATGAGGAAACTGAGGCTCAAAGAAGAGAGGCGACTTGCTTAAGGTCACACAGAGAGTTGGTAATAGAATAAACCATGGCAGCCAATGCTGTGACATTTTTGTTCGGTACTTTACGCCCAGCCCTTCACACTACTGGGCACCCGGTGGGCGGTGGGAGGGGGGTGAGTGTGTGGTGAAGTTACGGAGGGGACGTGCTGTGAAAGCTGCTGCAGGGCGGCCAGCTGGGAAAGGCTGGGACCCATCGTTCCTCTCTGATGGGGGAGGGATTGATGAGTGTGCCACTAATTCCTCCTCGCTGGCACAAATGCCTAAGGGAGGACTCCTTTTTGCTGCTCGCACCATGTCATGCAGGGACCCCATTACCCCACTCACCCTGCCCTAAGCAAGACTCACCCATGGGTGGCGTTGCTAGCGTCTGTCGCCCCACAATCTGGGCTGGGCCCAGCCCATCCAGGAAATCGCTGAACTGGCTTTCGGCCCCCAGCCGGGTGGTGGGGAAGATGAATCTGCGGAGGAGGCAGAGGGGTGCATGAGGTTGTCAGGGCAGCTTTGGGGTGGGGTGTGGCTGATGGGCTGCAGGGCTCTGCCCCTGGGGCACTGGGCATGCCCCTGTGCCTCAGTTTCTCCCCTACACAGCGTTGAGTGCACTAATCTGGCTGGAGCAAACAGAATTGTTCATTTCTGCACACTACAGAAAGATAATTTGATGTCACTTGAGAAAAGACACTAACAACTACAGCCTAATGATGGTATTTAATCCTCCAGCCCCGGGGATATCCGAGGTGACTCTTACAAGGCAGGGAGTGTTAGACACCCGTGTCCTCATCGGGGGAAGTCAATGCCAGGAACCAGTGACCTGGACCAGACATTTCAATGCCTGGAACAAGTTCTAAGAACTGAAGTTTGAGTTGACCGTAAGTTTGAAATCCAAGTCAAACATGAGGTGGTGCTCCAAACAGCACCTGAGACCCAGATACCACAATCCCAGGGTTGGGATGAATGGCAAGTGATGGGAGCAGGCCTGGAAATAGTAATAAAAACTGACAGTGACTGAAAGCTGGCCAGGTGCCCATAGTGCATTAAATGTTCCATGTGCATTGTATCATTTAATCCTGTGTGGTAGGAGCTGTCATCCAATTTCACAGATGAGAAAACAGAGGCTCCCGGAGGTAAGAGATTGGCCTCGCCTACAGAACAGAGATGATGCCCAAGTCATAGGGTTATGGTGAAGATTAGGGCAGATGGTGCATGAAAAATTCCAGACAAACAGAAACCACTAATTGGTAGTTATTGCTGCTGCTGTTTTAGCATCAAAGGAAAAGCGCTACTTTTTCATGTCCCCAAGCCTAGATGTACTGGGTATGGCCAGCAGAGAAAAGACAGATGACGGAGGGTTGGCCCAGGTCTGCTCAGGGGCTACAACAGAACAAACAAAGTTCTAAGATCTCTTGGAATGGCCCAAGCTTTCAGCATCTGCTTTCCAGAAAGAGATAAAACAAAAAAAGAAAAAAAAAGTAGAATGGCCCAAGCTCCTGGCTACAGAACTAAAAGGCTGTCCAGGAAAGAATCCCCTACTGCACAGTTGGCCTTGCATTCCCCTTGGCCGATGACAGGCAGGGAGGGAAGAGCAGGCCCTGTATACTTGTCAGAGAGAGCCTGTGTCTCCTCATTCCCCAGGAAGGGGCTTTAAGGCCCACCCACTTTTATTGGCCACAGTCAATAATAGCCTGACATCACATTCTTAGGACAATGGGATCTGAGAAGGTTAAAGAAAGAAACTTGGTCTCTCGAGGTCGCAGAATTGTAGGAGTTTGGTATAGAGAGTGTAGGGATTGTGAACAAAGGTTACAGAGTCAATGGCCTTCATTCCAATCCTGACTCCATCACCACTGAATGGCTGTGACCTTGGGTAGGTACTTTGCCCTACTCTGCTCCCTCAGCTTCTCCACTTGCTAAATGGAGATCATCGTAGGATACAAATCTCAGTGGTCATTGCCCCTAATCTGATCACAGCCAGTAGATCCCAGTGTAAGGATCACTGATCTGAGGTGCCCACGGTGCTGGCCGCATGGTGAGATCCTATTATATATGAATGCTAGCGAGTATTCGCGTTCATGAAGAGCAGGTACAGCAGAGAGACACACGATCACTGAATCTAAGCGATGAAGCCCCAGAATCCTGAGCCAGGAAATCACTGGGCCTTGATGAAGCACAAGCGAAAGATCTTAGTCACACAGCTATAGTATCATAGATTTAGAAGAAATCGGGGAATATCTAACCCAGTGACTTGCAAAGTTTTTACTGCAACCCACAGGTAAGAAAAAGATTTAACATCATGACCCAGTATAAATCTGTGCATCTGTACATAAAAACCTGAAACAAGGGTCACAAGGTATTTAATCCTTACCTCGCAGGATACACCTGAGTTTTCTATTTCTTTTTCTAATGCTGGTTTTGACCCACTAAACCGATTTTACTTCCTGCCTATGAGTCACCATCCAGTTTGAAAAACACTGATTTAGTCCAATCTCCTTCCCTAAGCTCCAAGCAGGGCTACTTGTGCGAACTCCACTCAGCTAAGCCACAACAACGGTTTCAGATTTAAAAGGAATTTAGGATCACAGTTTCCTTTCCACACTCTCCGCTGGAGCAGGGCAGTATGTAGGTGGTGGGAGGTAGGAGGCAGGGTCCCTTCCTGAAACATACAGAAGGAATGAACTGCTCTGGGTCTCTGGGGTATTCTGATGGGGGTGATAGCAGGGCCTGGGGCCCAGACACTGACTGTCTAGGTGGGGAGGGGGACAGATGGAGGCAGAGACTAGAGGAACCCAGACATCTCAGCTGGAAACCAAACAGGGAGATTTTCCTGCCCTGACCCTGGCCGTGACTAGGGGAGCAGGGCGGGCGGGGACTGTGGCGTGGGCTGCACGCACGTGCCGTCAGAGCTGTTGCTGTTGGTGCTCCCGTCGGTGGACTCCCGGCTGCCCTGGCGCGTGACCCGATTCCGCATCTCCACGGCGATGCCCGTCTCTGTGCTCCGGCGGATGTTGCTGCGCAGCTTCTTGCTGGCCCCTTCTGTGACCCTCGCCCCAAGCACAAAGAGGGAACAAGGTCAGATCACAGATGAGGCTTCTCTAAGAGCCCTACCGAAGTCGCACACTTGGGGGGGGCAGGATGAACAGGGCTCTGAGATGGGGACGTGGCTGAGCTGACCTCAGAGCGGGTCTGCAGCCTGACACCTGGTGGCCCTGCTCAAGGCAGTGACACAGACAGAGCAGACCAAAGGATGGCTGGAGGCAGAGTGGGGATGGCGGCACTGGGGGCCTCACCCTCATCCTCGCCAGACTCCCCGACACCCTCCTTCCCACCTGAGTTCAGCACTTGCCCCAGAGCTTAAGTGCTCTTCCTCCCTCTGTCTTCTAGAAAGTTTGTCTTCTCTGGGATTCTCTCTTCCCGATATCCTCCTGGACCCTATCACACCCAACCCCCACAACTCACCTCTCTGATACCTTCGCTGGCCCCATAAAACCCCCCACGTGAAGCCTGACCACACTCAAAGAGACGCCTTCTCAATGTGGGCTGAACATGGAGAGGGAGGGGTGCAGAGAGGCCGTCGGGAAGCAAGACTGAGTGAGGGACTGCTCGGCTGACCCAAGCCGACTCTGGCTTTGAGAGAAAGGTCTGCAGAAGAACCCCAGCAGCTGTGCCGTGAGAGCAGAGGCCATCTCCCCCCACATCCCGGCCCCTCCCATCCTTGCAGGGAACACGGGGCACTCTCTCTCTTAGCTGCGCATCATCCTGCCTGCGTTTCCATGGCAACCTGCTCAGCATTGCAGTGTGGTCCCTCTAGACACCCTCTCCTCCTGAGGGCGGGGTTTGGGGGAAAACAGGTTGAGGGTTTGCAGGGACTTCCCCACTGAAGCTTGGCTGCTAGAGGAGCTTGGTGG
The DNA here is from genome assembly GCA_008086735.1 of Cheirogaleus medius. NCBI lineage: Eukaryota > Metazoa > Chordata > Mammalia > Primates > Cheirogaleidae > Cheirogaleus > Cheirogaleus medius. Next base: position 26,901,009 of record VBSM01000529.1, read on the forward strand.
GGAGGGAAGTATGCTCAGATAGGAGCTGTACCAAAGGAGCCATTTGCTGTCGCCGGTTAGAGGCCAAGCAGATTAAGAGTGGAGGTGCCTACAGGGATGGGGAGAGGCCAGGGGCGGGGCAGGCAGCACAGCCCCTGAAAGCAGTGTGGAGTGGGGAGCTGGCTACCCTAGCGGCTCCCTCTCCTACCACACCCAACAGTGGGTCAAGGAGGGGGTGTTCACCACCCCAGCCTGGAAATGGAGGGCTCTATTCCTCCTGCTTCACCTACTTATCTCCCAGGAAGTCTCCCTTGGGGGAGGGAAGGCCGAGAGGGCCAGGATCACCAGCGGATGGGATGGTTGGGGGTGAGGAGGAATGTCTTCTCTGAAATCGTCCCAGCTTCTGGGACACTGGATAGCTATCACATCCAGGAATCAATGAGACCACCAGGATGTCTGTCTGTCACACACACACACACACACACACACACACACAGAATCACGTTAGCTCATATGTATTTCTTTCACATAGACGGCATAAGCAGACATATATAGCATCAAAAATCACATCTATGAATACAGTAATCTAATTTATAAGATCATGTGTATGTTTATACAACAGTCACACGGGGTCCTGGCAGGTCCTAGTCACATGGACACACGACATACTCCGTTGCATACACTCAGGTCAGGCGCATGTGATCTTCACATCATAATGGAGCTGAACCTGTCACTCGAACACTACATCGTGCAAACCCACAAATGGTGTGTGACCCACCACACACGCAGAGGCCTGGGTAATAATGGTGGGTGTGGGGGGACGCTCCCTGTCCTCGGTTCCTAACTGCCACATCTTATCTAACACAGAAGAACAGATGGGCTGAGGGGGCTGCAAGTCACTCCCCCCCACAACCTCACCCCCAACACACATCCTCAGCCAGAGCCTCACCACCTCACGACCCCAACCATCCTCTTTTAGAGCTTCCGGAAGCTTTGAGCCATTTGGGAGCAAATCTGGCTTCTTAGATAAGACATGTCCAACCCAATGTGGGCCCGAGTGGGGGAATCACAGAATCCTGGAATGTCAGGGAGACTTTGGCCACCCACCCCCACCTCCGCAATTTCACAGATGGGGAGCTTGGCGTCTAGGCGCCAAGAGAGCTGGGACTAAACCCCAGGGCCACAGACTCCCAGTCCACTGACATGCTACTCCTCATTCCCCTCCCCATCCCCATGTATTTGAGATGTGATTCAGTAGAGAATAAGTTAATGTCTTCAGGGGGAGGAGAAAGGTCTTGCAATCTCAGAGAAAATCCCTCTACTGGCTTCGCATGTGTTCAGGCTCAAACCCTGTTCATCTGGGGAATAACTTTATGTAGCCTGTCACTCTAGAGAACCAGGTCCAGCTGCCTGCAATAATTCTGTGGACCCAGAGACTGAAAGACTCCAGGAACCATCTCATCTGTCCCATTGCATACAGGGGAGGGGCAGCCACACCTGCAGCAGCCCTCCCCATGGCACCTTCTGGAATGGCCCTGAGCCCTCTCCTCACCCTGACCTGACAGAGAGTTCAGAGCCCTTTTGGGCAGTGGCTTAGACAGCCCAGGATGGCCCTGTGTGGACCCAGCCTGTGCTTACATCACCCTCCTCATTGGTTCCACAATTTAGGGAACGTTAGATCTAGAAGGAAGCTGAGAGAGAGCATTTTTAGCTCCATTTTACAGAAGAGGAAACTGAGGCCCAGTGGGAAAGTGACTTTCCCAAGGTCCCATAGGAAGTGGTGGAGCCAGGACTAGCCATCTAAGGTGTCAAGGTAAGGTTTTGTAAGTCCACTCTAGAGCAACATGAGGAACAATCTGGAAGGGGGCAGGCAAGAGGCAGAGGAGTCAGAGAGGAGGCTGGTGCAATAGTCCAGACTGGATATCATGGCCCCTGAGATAGGGCAGAGGCTCTGAAACAAAGAGGGAAAGGCAGGGCTCTAGCCAATTCAGGGTACAGATAAACTAGGAGGAAGGAGGCCCCTAGGAAGGGCAGATCAGAGCCCCGAAGGCTGGGCCCAGAAGAGGAATTCTTCCCCACTTCCCACAGTCAGCCCTGCAGGGAACTGAGCCATCCCCCCTGAGCCCAGGGGGGCACCCTTCTAGGCTCTTTCCCAGAACAGCTTTCAGGGCCAGTGCCCAAGATGAATCTACCCCATCTATACATCCCTCTGGCACTAGACTCCCACCCAGGAGGGGGCTCCAGGCTGGGACACTGGCATCCTCAATGCCTGGGAGAAAAAAAACAGGGAGAAGGAATTATAGATGGAGAGGAATGTGCTATAGGGAAGGGGCTGAAGTGTGGAGGCAGAGAACTCACTTCACGTGGGGCTCTGCTGTGGGACCGAGGGTGACAGTAACAGCATCAACACTTCACTGAGTCTACGATGTGCCAGGCACAAGGCGGGTGCCTTTGCACACTCAATCTCATTTAACCCCTGGACGACCCTGCAAGGCATGTATTATTTTCTTCATTCTACAAAGAAGCAGACTCAGAGAGGTGAAATAGCTTGCCCCAGTCACCTAGCTAGTAAGTGGCAGGGTGTGGCTCTTGGGAGAGAACTTGAAGTCGTTCTCTAGGAACATGCTTTCTCTCCAGGCTTTGGATGCTTCAGCGATAAAATGAGCACATTGGACGAGATGATCTCAAGGGACCCTTCCTGCTCCAACATTCAGCAATTAGATGATTCACAGAGACCTTCAGTTAGAAGAGCATCTGGGCAGCTCCCCCGGCTCCAGGCACCAGGCGTCAGCCATGCCCTTACAGACTGTGGAGACAGGGACCCAGGAGCCCCGTCATCATTCATCTCTTCTCAAGGTGAAAGGTCTTCCTTGTGTCTGCCCAAGCCCTGACTGCTGGCTGTGAAGTCTCGGCAGATCACCAGAACGTCTCCTGATGACTCAGGCCCCTGCCTTGGCCTTGGGAGACTGTCCCTCCAAATCACCAGGCGTGAAGAAGGCTTTGAGTCTAAAGCTGAACCAGCTGGAATCCTGGGCGTAGTCCTCTGGAGCCAGACTCCTGGGTCCAACACCTCCATGACCTCCTAATCTTAATCCCCTATCCCTAATCCCACCCTTGGTCCTATCCTAGACCTCCTTGTCCCAGCCCAACTCCAGGATCCCCAAATCCCTCATTCCCAAGCACCAGGCCTACATTGCATGTTCCCAGAGGCCACACCCACCCTAGGACACTGATTACCTCAAGCCCCTTCCCAATCCAGCCTAGCCCTGTGCCAGAAACCATATCTCAGCCTGACTTCTGGAAAAGACCAGCCCACATGCTCCTGTCGAGGGCTTTATAAAAATCTATTTTAAGGCTTAGAGAAGTCCTCCACCCCCAGCCCCAACTGGAAGTCTCGATGAGCATTCTCCCCGATCCCCGGTGCCCCGCCCCCTCACCACCCCATCCAGCTGCCTATTTGAAGGTTTCTGGGGAAGTTGTTACTCTGAACAAAATAAGCAGGAAGAGATTTTACAACAAAACCAGCTGGTGTCTGGGCTGATGCCACAAAGTGAGGAGGTCTTGATGGGGAGGGCTGGCTCCTCTGTGATGCGGGGTCTATGTGTGGCTGTGTCACAGAGTGGTCACCCACCCTCTGAGCATAACCGGGATAGCTGTGTCTGAGCACGTATACCATATTGATCAGGATGTAGCTGTTAAGGTGTGTGTGAGTGTGGTTGTGTGAGATACGCCCGTACACGTGTGATGTGTTTCTGGGTCTGTGCGTCTGTACTCAGAGGACCGTGTTTATGTGATCTGTATGACTGGTTTTATTTGTGACTATGTACAGAGCAAATGACTGTATTGTGCTTTCCTGGAAATATGGGCGGCTTACCTGAGCAACTGAACCTTCTATTTATGTGGCTGTACAAGCCACCTATCTTTGTGTGTGTCTCACTTGTGACTTTGTAACACACACGTGTGACTATGTAACTACATTTGTGTGGCTACTTGTATTTAGGAGATTATAGCTGAGGCTGAGTCTTGCGGATGCGAATGTCTGTAAAACTGGTGTCACTTAGCACAGTGCCAGGAACATATGACTGTTTCATAAATGATTACTGATAATGAATAAGTCCACGCATGGAGGCAGCAGAGCATAAAGAAAGGTTAAGAGCATGGACTGGAAAGCCCAACTGCCAAGGTTTGAATCCAGGCCCCACCACTAGCTGTGCAGTCTGGGGCATCTGACTTCCCTTCTCTGTGCTTTGGTCTCTGCCTCATGGAGCTGCTCGAGGATTACATGAGTCAGTGCACACGCTGGACCTAGCACGGCAGCGTCTACAGGAAGTGCTACAGTGTAAGTGTCTGTGGGTGTGGGAGTGCAGACCCACCAGGACAGTCCCTGGGGACTGTCATTGCAAAGTGACCCCCACCCCTACCCCCACCCCTTGATGTCCCATGCCCCCTTACCAGGCTGGGGCAGCTGGAGTGTGCTCTTGCTCCACTGAGTCAGGCCCACGATGGCCACCATCTTGGCGCCCAGGCTGCTGCGCCGCTTCTTGGCAGTGGTGGTCCCAGTCCCGCCCCCAGCTTGCTGGGACGCACAGATTTCACCGCTGATGCTGGAGCTTCGCACCACGTTCCTGGAGGCCCCGGATGAGGCTGGGCCTGGCTCCCCGTTAAACATGGTCCCCGGGGCGGCAGGACCTCAGGCAACTCTGGAGGTGGGTGGGAGACAAAGGGATCCCATGTCGGACCTGGGTGACTCTGTCAAAGCTCCACCACTTCCTAGCTGTGTGACCTTGGGCAAGTCATTCGACCTGTCTGATGTTGTAGGGTTTAAATGAACAAATAAATGCCAAGGACATTCGTGGAGTCTGGCTCAATAAATGGGACTGTCCTTCTTAGCACATGGCTACGAATAACCTGGCAGGTGACCTGGTTTGGCCATGAGGACCAAGGCTGTGGAGTCAGATGGCCCGGGCTTGAATTCCAAAGGCCTCTATGCACTAGCTGTGTGACCTTGTGACCAAACATCTTAGGGTTTCAGTGAACACCTCAGCAAAACCAGAACTAAAAGCACTTACCTCATAGGACTGTTGCAGGAATTAGATTAGAAATGCATGTAAGGTGCCTAGAACAGTGTCAGGCATAGAGTAAATATTCAATAATTATTAGTGATTGTTATTTTCATAGCACATAATAAGAACAGGGAGAACGAAACCGGCTGTGGACTGTGCAGACCCCGGTGGAGTCCTCCTGCACAAAGGGGATGGTACAGAAGAGTCCCAAATCACCCTTCACTGTGCTTCTGAGAGGCAGCGCTGTGAGCATTCCAACCTGTTTCTTTCCAGTCTCCTTCCTATGTATTTTTAAAAATAATTAAACTGATACTGCAGATACAATTTTATATCCTGATATTTTTCATTTAACATTATATCATAAGCATTTCTCAATGACATCATCACTTTGTATAAATGCTTCAGTGCCACCATAATATTCCATTGCATAGAGCTAGCACAACTGACTTACCGTGTTTCCCCGAAAATAAGACCTACCCATAAAATAAGCCTTAGCAGGATTTCTAAGCATTTGCGCAATATAAGCCCTACCCCGAAAATAAGACCCAGTGATGGGCGTGGCTACGCAGCGCATCTGCACAACCCATGCATTTCGTCACAGAGCGGTACAGAAGACGAGCAGCCCTTCTCATCTGCCCCATTGTGACAGCTACTATCCCAGAGATGACCGGAAAGGTGCGGGCAGCCCCACCAACAAGGTCGGCTCCCCCATCAGGTCCCGGCCATCCTGTGCGTGCTGCAAGCTGAGGCTTTGAGGGGAAAATAACACATCCCCTGAAAATAAGCCCTAGGGTGTCTTCTTAAGGAAAAATAAATATAAGACCCTGTCTTATTTTCGGGGAAACACGGTACATATTTCAATACAGTTACCTCTGAGATCAGGCTCAAGTTTCTCCCGTCTCTCTCTTTCCTTTCTTTTAAATAATCACTGCAATAAATACCTTTCTACACTGATTTTATCTGCTCATTTCCTTAGGGTTGATTCCTAGAAATGGAGTGACTGGGTCAGAGGGTGTGGATACTGCTGGCAGCTTCCCCAACATCTGTTCCCCCTTCCTGCTTCCTGACAGAGGGCTACTTTTGTCCAGGTACCACCTCTGCCTTGTTTTAGAGGCAGATCCTTATTAGTTTAAGGCAATCTGAGAATGACATTCACCTTGGCAACTCTTACTTGTCCAAGGTTGAGAAGATTTGGATTCTATGCTTACAGAGAGGTGGGAGGTTCTCTTCCTATCTCTCCCTCTATCTTTCCCTCCTTCCTTCCCCCACTCCCACGAAGACCCCAACCCTAAGATGAAGCCAGTGTAGCTGGAAATAGCCCAGCACAGACAGAAAGGCTCTCAGGCCATATTTAGTCTACCAGTTATGTGAGATGATATATTTTCCATTGCCTAAGCCAGTTTGAATCAGAGTTCTCTATTATACTCAAAAGCACCCTACCTGATACCAAGAGCATAAATGTGTTTTGGATTCTTGAAATATATTACCAAATTCCTTCTGAAAATACAGAAATTTACACTGCCCATGAGCTGCATTCGACAAATATTTATGCCCCGAAAATTCCCAGGCCAGTGCTGAGTGCCAAGAATATAGCGGTGAGCCAGGCCGACTTGGTCCTGCCCTCCCAAAGCCTCCAGTCCAGGAGGGAGAGAGACAGTAAATAACTAATTATACAACTAAATATTTAATGAGGGTTATGGTAAGTGCGAGGGAAGAGGAGGACAGAGGGCTCTGAGAATCACTTTGGGGGAGGGGGGACAGCAGGCATCGATGGCTCTATTTTGAGCAGAGGTAGGATCTGCAGCTGTCAGCCTCGACAACTGGGCTTCGAAGGCCACTGCTGCAGGCGGCCTCCTCTGCTCAGGCAGAAGCCATAGAGCCAGCCTCTCCAGCCTGCCCTGCACCCAGCAACTTCCTCGCTGTGTCCCGGCCCCCAGTGCTTTTCCTTGGGCAGCTGCCCATCCCAGGGTTCAGGCCTGCTGCCCTGAGGCAGTCCGACTTTTCAAAAGGACATGGAAAGAAAGGGGAGGAAAAATGGAGGTGGGAGAGGATTAGCACCACTCAATGGTGGATGAGGAAGACAGTCCCCAGACCACTGAGAATAGTCACCTGGTCTCCTGGTTAGCATGGCTCCTGCCTGCCTGGCAAAGTAGAGCTGCAGAGGGGATGAGTCAAAGCCTGTTTTGCCTTCTTTGTGACTGTCTGGACGGTTCTCACACACCCCGTGACATTACAGAGCCCCAGATTATATTTCTTCATCCTCCATCAACCTTGTAGCTAATGGAAAGTCCCCCTAGACTTTGGCCTGCAATGATCTCTTCTCTTTAGTTTCCAATTCTGGTGCCAGTTTGTGGTGTTTTTTTCTGTTGTTGTTTTTTTATTTTGTGACGGTGGCAGGGGGAGCGGTATCTGCATGGTCTTTTGATGGCAGGCAGAAGACTGCTTATCTGAGAGTGTGGCTTTGCCACAGGGTCAGTCTTTATAGTATTTCTGTGAGCCGTGTAGTTTTCTCCATAGTGTAGATGAGAAAACTGAGTCTCAGAGAAATAAAGGATTTCCCCATCCTACCCAGCTAAGAAGTGGCAAGGCCTGGACTTGAACCCAAGCCTCCTGTTTCCACAAAGAAACAGACATGCTTGGCAGCCCCTGTCCCTGCAACCCAGAGCTCAACCAAGGTTATGGGCCCATCCCCCAGGCTTGGGCTCTGCCTTGGCTCATTGGGCTCTTTGAGAAAACTGCAAAGAAAGTGTCTATTATGAGAACACCCCTCTGGCCCAGGTTCCCACGGCTGGCCTGAGCATCTAAGTGGCAGCAGAAATCCCAAGCAGACCAGAGCTGGAGAAGCAAGTGCTTCCCTCCCATAGCCCTCAGGAAGCTTGAGAGCACCGCCCCAGGGGGTGAGAAGGGAAGGGGGTAAGGGACAAAATTCCTGATGCTGCCAACCCAGGGGCTCGTGTTTCCTCATGAATAATAAACGGAACTGACAAGCAGATGGTTTGGCATCCAGGACTCTGCACCATCCAGAGCAGTTTTCTCATCTTTAACCACCCAGGGATTACCCAGGGTGCCTGGAGAACTGATAAATGCTTGGGAAGGCCCAGCCTGCAGGCCACTCCCCAAGGGGACAGGAAGAGCCAGACCCACAGCAATGAACCCAAGGTCCTAAGGCCTGATTGACCCTCTGGTCTAGGAGTCCTAGGGCGCAGCCTGGGAGGGTTAGGAATCAGGACATGGGATTAGAATGTGAACAGATTCCCTGTGTGAACTTCTCTGGGCCTCGACTTCCCCATCTGCATGTAAAACAAAGGAGTCAGATTAGGCAATCTCTGAGAGGCCTTCTGACTGGGAGGACTGAGTCTATGGTGCATATTGCAGTGGAAAGCTCGGAATTGGGGCTCCAGTTCCTTCTCTGGCCGCCAGTGTAGTGCAGGAAGAACATGCCAGAGATATAGACAGGGCCACTATAATAAGGGACGTCCACTGCATAGCAACCCTGAGCCATCAGACCACAGGGATGGGACAGGGAGGAGGTAGAGAGGGGATAGACTGGTGAGGGGCTGTCAGAACACAGAACACAGCATGGCACATTAAATGGTGGTGGTTCTAAACAATTGCTAAATGAACTACATCCTTTGTGTGAAAGTCACTTTAACAATTCCCCTGCCTCTGAGCAAGACTGTCTCTTTCTCAGCCCAGGTCATGGCACCTGAAGGAAGGAACCCTCCTAGGATCTCAATGGGTCACAGAGACTTCACTCTGAAGTGCTCTCTGCTGACTCCCAGCTGCTACTACAGCAGTAGAGAAACTCTGCTATGATTTGTCCTCCAGGGAGAAGGGCTACTGCCCCAATTCCTGTCAAAACTCCATGCCAGAAGATACCTTCCAAGCTCCCCAGGAATAAGCCTAGTGTTTTCTTTTCAGAAAACACTCTCTGCCCTCTGCCCTGATGTTTCAGTACCCTAAGGGTTCTCCAAACCATCTCCTGAATCCTGACTACAGCATGTTTCAGGGTCCTGCCAGACCACCCTGGGCCCCTTGGTCCCCTTGACCATGTGTCTAATCAGATAATGAGCCTTTTTTTGAGAGTCAGAAGCCGCTCAAAAGCCCAAGATGAACCTATCTACCCACTCATTCAACAGGAAAGACCAAGGAATCTATCACAGGGTGATGGACTGTTAAGCTAGAAGGGATTGCAAATAACTGAGGCTCTTACCACCCCTCCCCATTCTCCACCCACAACAGACATTGCTAATCCATCTCTCTTTCCCATCAAGGTCAGACTAAACCTCAGAATCCCTCTCAACACAGTGTTCTAGCACCAGCTGATAAGAACCAGCTCATGAGCTAAAACTGACTTGTCATCTCTATTCCAGGCTGGGTCTTTCATTTTGCAGAGTGGGAAATCAAGGCCTAGAATGGAGAAGAGACACACCAGAGTCACACAGAAAATTGGGAGCAAAACCAGAGCTCTGGCTGGGCACATGGCTCACACCTGTAATCCTAGCACTTTGGGAGGCCAAGGTGGGAGGATCGCTTGAGGTCAGGAGTTTGAGACCAGCCTGAGCAAGAGTCAGACCCCCGTCTCTACCAAAAACAGAAAAAAATTAGCCAGATATGATGGTGTGCAACTGTAGTCCCAGCTACTCTGGAGACTGAGGCAGGAGGATCGCTTGAGTCCAGGAGTTTGAGGTTTCAGTGAGTTATGATTTCACCACTGCACTCCAGCAGGGCGACAGAACAAGACTCTATCTTAAAAACAAAACAAAAAATACCTTGAGCTCCAAACCAAGTCCCCTAGCTCCCAGGTGGTTCCATATCACCTTTCATGTGCTCCCTTCCCACCTCTCACCTGGAAGAAGAAAACACAAACTCACCGAACTGATGAATCAGAGCTTGGTGTTCCGCATCACAGGGCACTGTGCTCCTCCCAACAGCACACCCCTAGGGCATCTGTACAAGGTTTCAGTCAACTTCTGCCAAGACACCAATTTTCAAGAAATGAGGTGAAGGCAATCAGGGCAGGCTCCCAGGAGGAAGTGATATGATAAGAGGGTCTGGAAGGGAATGGGGAATTTAGAGGAGGGGCTAGGAAAGACATCTGCCCTCAAGAGCTTCCAGTAGCTTGTGGAATAAAAAGAGAGACTTTGGAGAGTCTCTCCAAAGTGACCTTGAGCTGTGGGACCTTGAGCAAATCAGTTAATCTTTCTGATTCTATTTTCTCCTTTGCAATACTGTCCAAACTCCTGGGTCCCCTAATCTGCCTTTAGGCACTTGAATGCCAAACTGCTAAAGTCCCACAACTTTAATATATGAGGGACTCATCCAGGACCAATTCCTCAGGAGCTCTACACTCTATTCTTCCTCCATCCGCTCCCTAACTAATGGGGTCTGTGTCCCTCCCCAGAGACTCTGTGACATGACTTGGGGGATCACTTCTAGCCAGCCATGTGACCCTGAGCAAGTCATTCAGCCTCTCTGAACCTCCATTTCCTCTTCTATAAAATGATTCTAATCACTACCTGGCCACACCTGACTCTCCAGGCAGGACCGGGGATCAGATGAGATGGTGAGGAGCAGGAATGCAAAGTGAATAAAAACATGTGCTTACAGGCAGACAAACCTGGAACCTGGATCTGCCGCTCCTTAGCAAACCCACTGAGCTACCACTCCTCATCCCTAAAGTGGGGAGGATAATGTCTGCTTTAGGGTTATTAGATAAAATACCACCAAACAAGGATTGGTACATGCTAAATGCTCAGTTGGGCAATTATTATTACTGACAGTGCCTTTGTAAATGGTGAAGGATTGGCCACATGTTCATTCTTATTGGTCTGGAGTCCACACCAGGTACAACCACTTCAGAGGATGGCCCAGAGACTAACAAGGTCATCTCCCACTGCAGCCCTGGGCGCGCCAGGGTAAGTGTGGGATTAGGGTACCCACACCTCTCAGTTGAGGTGGGAGGTGGCCCATGAACTGTGCCAGCATCTCAGGCTCCCGACCCCTTGCTGGATGCTGGCTCTGGCATTTGAGACCCCTTCCCCAGTCCCAACCCAGCACATCACACGTGCCAGTCTGTGCCTGCATCAGAGACCAGTGCCAGATGGTCAGTGAGAGCTAGGGAGGCGACAGGGGTTGGTATGTGGTGGGAGAAGTGGGCTGCACCAAGGAGGCACACACATGTACACGCACACAAGGGGAGACACAGGGCACAGAACTTCAAGTGTGTGATCACATACCATACAGACCCGCACAGATGACATGCACTTAAAGACACAATCACGTGTACACAGATATGTGCACACACACCCACAAAGACACTCATCCACACAAAGGCACACAGAAGCAGCCACAGGGACAGCCACAGGCATTCACAGACGCTCACGTGTGCACACATCTGCACACACGCACACACACCCTCCCCTTTGCCCCAGCCCAGAGGGGCAGGCAGAGCCCCACGGCTTCAGCGGGTAGGGAAGCAGAAAGTGCCTTACCCGAGTGGGGGGTCCCTTGGCTGAGGCGCACACACCAGCCCTGAGCAGGCCCTTGTGCGAGCTTGCACACACACGCTCACACCCCAGCCCCCAGTCTCACCCTCCTGGCCCCCATCCCTGCCAGACCGGACAAAGGAGCTCATCGGTGAGGTTTGTGGTGAGGAGATGAGAGGCTGGCAGGGAGCAGCTGCTGTCACCATGGCTACCAAGCTGACCCACTTCTCCTCCACCCAGCCTGGGCCACCCAGCCCAGGCGAGGCGGCGACAGGCAGCTTTGGGCAGGGTGGGCCCTCTCCCGTCACACACAGTAAAGGGGCAGCCCTCTGAGGGTGTGAAAAGGGACGAGCACCTTATCACACCAGATGAGGCTGGGTCCTGTGCAGGGAGTCGATACAGATTCTGTTCATCCCTTGAGGAGCACAGGGTGCTGCAGGCATGGTCCCCGCAGGAGTCCCTGGCTTCCCTCAGCAGGGGGGCCTCTGGCCTCAGGGAGCCACATGGGCCCTGGCTACATTTCAAGTCACAGTCCTCATGGCAATGCAGGGGGTGGTGTGGCCAGGCCCCAACCTGTGTCCCCCAGACTCTAAGGACTCGGGACACCCAAGGGTGAGGCAGACCCAGGGCCTGGTGAGCCCTGTCTCCTGTTCAGAACAAGGTTCCTGAAGGCAGGGCTTATCCCACACCCTCTAACTGGGGGCTGCCGGGGGCATGGCCATGCCTCCTTCCCTGGATAGGGTTGCCAGGGCCTTCCCTCAGCCACGGGGTTCCTGAGGACATGGCTGCGTGTCCTACTTAGGACCCGGGACTTAGAGGAACAACATAGCCTTTAGAGAGCTCTGTCTTGGGAGAAGACAGCCCACGAGAAAGCAGAATAAATCACACCCACTGGGCACCCTGCCATAGCTTCCTATTCCTTCAGGACAAAGGAGAAGCCCCTCACCAAGGCCCATGAACCCACGGGACCTGGTCCCTGTCTTCTCCCATCTCCCAGCTTGTGCCATGCCTCTTGCCCCTAGTTTGTATTCCAGCCATACTTGCTTTTTTTCATTCCTCAAAAGTGCCACTTTGTCTCCTATCTGCCTGGAATGCTCTCCTCCAGCCTGCTCCCACCTCCACGACTGGAGGACCCTGTACTTCCTGTCCCTCTGCCTTTGAACCTGGCCAATCCCTACTCTTGGCTCAATCCCAGTTTGAAGGTCATTTCCTAGGAGAGCCTTTCCAGATGAGGTTAGTTACTCCCCTGCACTCTGCACTGTCCCTGCCTGTTATGGGTTGAATTGCATCCCCTCCCACCACCAAGTTGAGGTGCTAACCCCTAGTACCTCAGAAGGTGGCCCTATTTGGAAATAGGATTGTTGCAGATGTGATTAGTGAAGTTGAGGTCATGCTGCAGTAGGGTGCATCCCTAATCCAATATGACTAGTGTCTTTATAGGAAGTTGGCCATGTGAAAACAGAGACACAGGGAGAATACCATGTGACAATGGAAGCAGAGATTGGAGTGATGCATCAACAAGCCAAGGAATGCCAAGGATTGCCACCTGTCACCAAAAGCTAGGCGAGAGGCATTGAACAGATTCTCCCTCATAGCACTCAGAAGGAGCCAACCCTGCCAACACCTGATCTCAGACTTGTAGCCTCTAGAACTGCGAGAGTATAAATTTCTATTGTTTTATGCCACTCGGTTTGTGGTAGAATACTTCGTTCAAGCAGCCCTAAGAAATGAATACACTGCTCTTCTCAACTTGTTCAGTGCCTGTCTCCCACATCCCGCCCCCTGGCTGCGAGCTGCTTAAAAATAGGAACCTTGTTATCTTCTTCACCCAGAATCTTTAGTACCTGGCGCAGGTCAGGCATATAGTAGGGCTCTATAAATATTTACAGAATGAATGGGTGGCAATCTAATACATTAAATAGCAGTATTTATAGCTGGATACTAGACTTGTGAACCATTTTTATTTTCTTCATGTGACATATTGTGTTTCCTAAAATTACTACTTTAGAAACCATATTAATGTTATAACAAAGAAAAAAACCAGAACTACATATTTTTATTTTCAAAATATACATTAAACTAACAGGCCTTTCCACCAATGTGTGTTTTGTGAAGAGGGAAAAAGTTCTGCTATATGCTTGATAACTGCTTTTTTTACTGATTAATTGATTGCTCCTCATGCCACTAGAGCACTCTCCAGAGTCACATTTACGGAGCTTAAGCTCTGGGGCTTTGTGGAGTATAGATTCTGGGTGGGAAGGATCCAGCCAGGGTACACGTCCTTCTCAGCCATCTCCACCATCCACTGTAGCTTGTGGGATCTGGCCAGATATGGCATCTGTCTGTCACCTGACATGGGCTGCTAAAGTTGGCACTTGAGAACACCACCATCCCTGGCCAAAGGCCTGCCCCCCAAACAGAAGCAAGGTACTGCCTTCAATGACCACACTGTCCAATGCTTCTCGAACTTAAGCATGCACACAGACCACCTGGGTATCTTGTTGAAATGTACACTCTGACACCACGGGTCACAGGTAGAACCTGAGATTCTGCATGTCTAACAAGGTCCCAGGTGATGCCCAGGCTGGTAGTCCATGGACCACCCAAGGCACTGAGAGTTAAAGGTAAAATAAATACTCTGGCTGTTCTGCAGAAAGAGTGAACCCTTCAGGATGGGGGAGACCAGAGAAGGCATCACAAGGAAATGCACTATGGAGCACTCAAAAGACAGGTGGGGTTTGGAGAGCCAGAGGTGGCCCTGAAGGAAAGAGGTGGAAACTACTGGGAAGGCTGCAGGGAGAATATGTCGTGTTCAGAGGCTGGTGACTAGAGCAGTGTGGCTGGAGGGGGACATACGTGTAACTATGGGGAGAAGGCTGGAAAGGTAGGCTGGGAGCAGCCAACGAAGGGCTCTGAAAGTGGGATGAGAAGCTTGGCTTTCATCCTGCAGGAGTGAAACTGACATGATTTAGATGTAATGTTTTACGGAGATCAATCTGACACAGAGTACAGAATCAGACAGAAGTCTGACAGCAGGCAGAGCAGCCAGGAGGCTGCTATATCCACGCAGGTAAGAAGGGCTGCGCTGCTTCAGACAGTGCAGTGTGAAGAGGGAAGGGGCAGCCAGGAGTCACGTGTGGGGTTACGGGATTGCCTAGAGTTAGTGAAGGGACAAAGTAGGGGAGAGGGAGAAAATGAAATCCAAGGTGATCTACAGGAAGGATGGGGGCTGACAGGTGCCATCAACAGGGCTTGAGGTCTGAGAGGGAAAAGCTGGCTTAAGGAAAAGATGAATCCCATTTTAGTTATGACGAGTCTGAGATAATACAGCATCTCCCACACGGAAGTGTTGGGCAGATAAGCAGATCCACTAGAGCTCAAGGGAGCAACATGAGTGGGCAAGACTTGGGTGTGCTTTCCAGAGAGAAAAGTAGGGTGTGGAAAGGAAGGAGAGTGCCCAGAGGAGAGCATGGAGTGAGGAGGGTCGAGAGGTAATATCCCCAACAGTTAGAAGTAGGAGGAAAATGGAATCCACTGAGGGAGGGAAGGTCAGTGGTTAAAAGTAGGAGAGGAACTCAGAGAAGATGCCATAAGTATACTGATGGGCAACCCAGAGGCTCTACAACACCCTGGTATGGAGACCAGGGGGAGGCCTGGCCAGCCCAGGATGAGGAAGGGAGGTGAGGAGAGCACCCTGACTCCTCCCTAGTGGGCAGAGGAAGCCCAGGCCGGAGAAAGAGCACCGCTTGAATGGAAAGTGAATTTAGAATGGAAGAAAAGGGGGCTGCATCCCCTGGGAGGGTCTGGGCTGTAACAGGAGCGGAAGGGCCCCAGGGCTCCCAAGTGCTTATTCCAGCTCAGCCTTAGCACAGGAAGGGCCAATCCCCACACACGCACACCCGCACACCCACATGGCTACAGAACCCCCACGGCAGAGCAGAGGTGGTCAGGGAAGAGGTCTTCGGATCAAAGCCTTATGGCAAATGAGCACATAATTTATCATCCAACAGGGGCCCTTTGGAGAGTGAACGGAGACACTACTAACAATCACACCACAGGTGAAAATTAGGACTGCACCAGGCAAACCCAGCCATATGGTCACTCTAGCTCTGGGGGATACCAGATCCCAACAAGATACCCACTTGGTTCCTCTGCTCCCACGTCCTAGATGGGGTGGGGGACTGACAGACAGCGGTAGGGACAGGCAAGCTTGTCCTGAGAGCAGGGGCCCCGCTAAGGGTGTTGGTGGTCAGGGCAATCTCTCCTCCTCCCAGGCCCACCCTCTCCTGAGCACCACGCCCCTAAGCAGCACCACGGACAGCGGCCGCGGCTCGCTCCCTGCCCGCCCCTCCCCTCCCCTCGCCAGGGCCGCCGCGAGGCCGGATCAATATTTCATGCGGGGAAGGGGCTCCGGTTACCAGCCCCGCGCCAAGCCGGAAGGCGCCGCCAGCGCCCACTGCCCGCCCTGGGGACCCTCCTCAGGAACCCAGCACAGCCTCGTCCCCAGCCCAGACACCGCCCCTCAGATGCGCACTGCATTCCCTGCACCCCCCTCCACCCCGACCGTATGGAGGCACAAAGATCCGCGTGCACACCACACACCTTCACTCGGCCACTCAGAGCCAGACACACAGCTGTACAAAGATGATGACGAACACAAAACAACAGGCACACACCACACCCAGTATGCAAGCCACCTAGACAGGCGCTCAAACACAGCACACACACACACGCACCATATGCACCACAGACACACATGGCAGGGAGATGCTGGTACCACAGACACACATGCACAACACACACAGACACGAGACGCCCTGCCACACACAAACTCACATGCTGCACAAAAACTCCCTCACAGAGAACCTCAGACATATCACATGAAGATATATTTACCACCGACAAACATACACATCGAACACTGTGCACACACAAACAACATGCTCTTATAGACCCTCAGACATATCTAGGAGCTATGCAGCTTCATTCACCAGGGATACATACATACATCGCAGCATACATCGAAACTTAAATTCTCTCTCTAATACACACACACACACACACACACACACATTCACCATGGATACACAAGCACACGGACCATACTCTACCAGGCCTCCCACCCTCTCAGTGCCCAGGCTGCCTCCCGCTGTGAACGTGGGACCAGGGAGGGAGCAGACAGGACTTACCTCCCTCCCATCTGCTTTCTCTGCTTTGGCCCTGGTCTTGGGCCCTGTGGATAAATCCACTGTGTCCTCAGACGCCTCTTGGGGATCTGCTGTGAGTCCCCAGGGACAGGCAGTCAGCACAAAGGGGCAAGTAAAGTGGGGAGCAGGGGAAAGGGAACGCTTGAGACTCTAAAGCCTCCTGCCTCGCTGTCCCTGGGCCCCAGGCTCTGAGGCATGAAGCTCCAGGGACAGCCTCACCCTCACCTGCGGCTCTCAAAGCCTCACTGCTCCCTGGGACTCCAGGACTCTAGGAAGCTCTGAGACCTGTGTTGTACCTGGGAACCAGGAGAACTGTGGAGTCTGCAGTTCCTGCTCTCCCTGGGAGGTCTCAAGTCCTGGCCTCAGAGATAGGGGGCATCTTACCCCTAGCCAGACACCCCGTCTCTATGAGCCCCTCTCAAGCAGGTTGTGAGGACAGTGGTACAAATTCTGTCTGCAAGACAATCATGGCAGAATTCTTCAAAAGAAACCCAAGCCAAGGCCCAATGTGAGCAGAGGGGAACAGACTGGCACAGCAGGGAGAAATGCCCAAATTTGTCAGGTAGGTGGAAGGACCTTCAAAACTATCTAGGCCAACCGTGCATATCTCTGACATCCCTGTACGACTTTCCAATTTTGCATTATCCAAATAACACTGAGTGCCACCTCAACAATTGCTGCCAAATCTGTATACTCCTGTATTGCTACTCATTATTTTCTTTAAATTGACACTTTTAAGTTAAATGCAACTATTTTAAATAGAAATTTTGTGTTGCTACTATAAACGTAACGCCAATATCACTTTTTTTCCTTTTTTTTTTTTTTTTCCTTTTTCAACTTCTGGCCAGGACAATATCACTTTAAATAGATAGAAAATGATAATAAATACAGTAAAAACAAAGCTATATTATTAAATTTTAGCTACATGGAGTTACTAGCCAATACTCCATGCCAAGTCTGAGATCTCCCCATTAGAAAAAGAGGGCAGCAAGTGTTGGAAAACTGTTAAAGACACACTAGCAACCTCACTGATACTTTCTCCCTGGGACAATCTCGGATTTGATAGAGTTGAAAGGGAATCAACTTTCTCACTATGTGCACTAGTGCTATGCAATGGCAGGTCTATGAGTCACTGAAAATCATGTTGGGTCCCAATCCACGTGCTAGGAACCTCTAGGCTTGTCCACTTCTTGCAGAAGCTTGGGCACAGTTTCCAGCTAGCACCCTATTGCCACAGTCCAACCTGGTAATAACAATCCTTTAGAAATTGCTCAGTCCTTTCCTATTTACCAATTGTCATCACAGCCACCATCTAACATGAGCTTAACAGCAGAAATTATCACGTCCATTTTTGAATGAGAAAAGTGAGGCTCCATAAAGCTTAAGAGACTTGTCTATAGTCACACAGCTACATAGGGTAGATCCACAAGTAGTAGACTTGACTCCCACCCAAATGCCTTTTCTACTGTACCTGCATCCATCTGTCCCACAGTTGGGAGCCCTTGCTCTAGGCTGGCCCTGTGCTGGGCAGTAGGACAAGAGGGAGGATGGTAAACTATTATCTGCCTGTAAGGCCCCCATAGTCCCAAAGGGCAAACAGGCAAATAAGTAGTAGAGATTAAAAGAGGTTAAAAGCTTTAACTCTGGAATCACATTGCTGTGTGTCCCTAGCTTATAAATGCTACCTCTCTGAACCTCATATTCCTTATCTCTAAAATGGGGACAGTACCCATCTTATAGGGTGTGAGGATAACATATGAGCACAATGTATGGCACATAGTAAATGCTAAAAAATATGTTTATTACCAGGGAAGTACAAAAAACAGAATCAATATAGATAAAGAATGACTGACTGGGTAGGGTGGGTAGGCATGGTATGGTTCTTCCCTGAGGAAAGGGATCGAGTTACATCTTACAGGATGAAGATGATTTTGGTAGGAAAAACTGTCTTCCTCCTCTCTCTCCCTACTCCAAAGAAAGGTGAGAAAATTAAGGGCCTCCCTCTCCCTCTTCTCAGGCCTCTGAATGACATTTGACAGGTTCTTCAGAGCCTGCTGTGGGCACTGCAGCCCTATGAAAACACTCCCCTTTAAGGCACAATTCCAGGTCCCTATTGTCTAGGTGCTGTCCAGATGGAAGGTTGGGGCTCAGACCCAACTGACTGCACTCACCTTGACACTCTAAGAATTCCAGCAGCTGTCATTTGAAGTACTTGCCCAGCTAACAAAGACCTTCTTTCTCTGAGGTGGGCACTGATAGCCATGTTCACATGTCTGACTTTGTGATCCTTCCTAGTAGGCTGCAGTTGATTTGACCAGGGCAAGCACCTAACCCATTCATAGCCAATCAGATTCTCACCTGGGAGTTTGGGATTGGATCTGCCATGCCCTGAGTTCTATCTCTGAATGTGGCTGAAACTGAGGGACACGATACGATACAGGAAGTATAGGTGGCTTGGTGCCTGAGAAAGCAGAGAAATCCAGCCTGCAGAGACAGAAAGGCAAAGATGGCCAGTGGAGCATGGAGAACGGCTGCTTCAAGTTTGCCTTCCCGGCGCTAATGCTTTTGCTTCCCCTCAGTTCCCAGGAATCCCTTGTGTCCTCGTAATAAACCCTTCTTTATTACTGAAGCTGGTTTGAGTGGGTTTCTGTATATAAGCAAAGACCTAATTAAGACAAGAGAGAAGCCGGGAGCCGGAGGTACAAAGATGAACAATCCTGAAAAAAATAATCACTGAGCCTGCGTTGGAGGAGCCCAGTTTAGTGGGAGACAGAGCGTAAGAGACGTAGACTCCGTACAGATGTGGGCTCACTCTGTCCAGGGAGGGGCGGGAGGGTTACAGGCTTCACAGCCAAAGTAGCAGCTGAGCTGACTTTGAAGAATTAAGGACGTTCTCCATGGAGACAAAGGAGGGGTGGGGAGGCAGTACAAGCAAGGGAACAGCAAGTGCAGATGCACAAGGACACAACAGCCTGGCGTGTTGGAGTGACTGCCGGGAGTTCAAAGAGCGGTGGGGAAGCAGGGGAGGTGAGGCTGGCCAGGCAGTCAGTGCAGGTCATAAGGGGCTTTGAATATCATGATAAGAAGCGGAGGCCTTTTCCTGTCAGCAATGGGGAGCTATTGAAGTATTTTAAGTAGCAGGACAGGACAGGGTCAGTTCTGTGTTTTAGAAAGATTGTTCTGGGACTGTATGCAGCCTGGAGGCAGAGAGGCCGGTTAGGGTGCTGCAGCAATGATTCATCTGTTTCCTTCACTCACGGAACAACTCTCTGTGCACCTACTATGTGCCAGGCCTAGGCAGAACAGGATTCCTGGCCCGACAGAGTTCATGGTCTAGCGAGAAAGAGCGACGACGGAAAAGCAAATCAAGTGTGCTGAGTGTCATGAAGTATGAGGTCCTGTGGAGGGGGGAGGAGTTTGTTTTCTGGTTTTTAGGCTTCCCTGTGGAAATGACGTTCAAGCTGGTATCTATGCGGAGGATAAGTAGGAGTTAGCAGGGCCCCAAGAGGGGGCGTGCATTCCAGGATTGGGGACAACACATATGAAGTCCTGCAGCTGAGGGAGAGGGAGAATGGTAGAAGACAATGTGAAAAGGTAGGCAAGGACCAGATCGCACGGGGCCTTGGAGACTGCGTCAGTGAGTCTGGCTTTTATTTCAAGAAGTCTTGGAAGGGTCTTAAGCAGGCAAATGACATAATCAAACATTTATCTAAAGAAGATCACCCTGGCTACAGTGTGGAAAATAAAACGAGGTGGGGCAAAAACAAATGTCAGGAGACCAGGGAGGAGGCTGTCACATAGCCCAGGTGAGAGCCGCTGGTGGCCTAGAGCAGGGCAGTGGGCAGCAAAAGAGCCCAGGGGCTGGAAACAGGGATTCAAGAGAGCTAGCGGGACTTGCTGAGGATTGGCTGTGGGATGTGGGGGTGAGGACGAGGGAGGTGTCCAGGAGAACTTCCAGCTTTCCAGCTTGAGCAAGTGGGTGGATGATGGCACCAGAGATAAGCTGGGGGCCCTGGAGGCAGAGCAGGTGCAGGCGGGGAGCAGGGGACCTGGGTTTGGACCTGAGGCTGATTGTCTGTGACGCATCTAAATGTGGTCCAGAAAGTGGTTAGCTCTGAAGGTCTTGAGCTCAGCAGAGATAAAGTCAAGAGAGTAAAGGAGATTACCTGGGGGGAGGGGCTATGAGGGGGAAATACAGGGAGAAGCCATGTAGGGCAGCTTTGAGGAGCCATAGCAGCAGGGACCTAGGGGCAGAGTGACCAGAGGCTCTGAGCTTGGAAAATCAGAACCATGAAATCCAAGGGTTACCTTCTCTTAGCCCGAGAAGCATCTGGCTTTGGCTCTCCTTCTCCTGGCCAAGCTCCACACCCTTCCCACTGCCCCTTCCTACCCCTGGGCAAACTCTAGCTTATCCTTCAGACCCGGTTCAGGTGGCTGGTCCTCCTAGATGGTGACATCCCTGGTACTGGCCTGTGCTCTGCTGTTGGACAACCTGGCTTTGAATCCCAGCTCTGCCACTTGATAGCTGTGTGACTTTGGAAACAACTTAACCTCAGTTTCTTCATCTATACAATGGAGATAATAATAGTACCTACCTCCTAGGGCTGTTTGAAGATGAGCCTGTAAAGTGATTAGCAGAGAACTAGCACACAGTAAGCACTAAATAAACGTTACTATTATTAACATCCCGCCCACCTTGGGACAGTTAGTCATGCCCTCCACCTAAGCATCCTCCACTTGGGAACTATTTGCAGGTCTGTGTCTCTCCTTGCCTCTTCCTACCCCTGCCTGATGTGTGGGGCTATATAATATGCAGGGCCCCTTGTTCAAAATTACTAAGAATTTTAAGACAGTGACAGCAGAACATTAAACCAAGTGTGGCGTCCTAGCCGCAGGGCCCTGTGTGACCACAGACTCTTGAAAGCAGCCCACCCCAGCCAACCGTGAGCCTGGCCCAGAGTTGGTGTCAGCCACAATGCAACAGAGCAAAAATGCCAACTGACGTTGAGATGGGGCTTTATGATTTCCATCTAGAATTTCACTGTCTCCTTCCCATAGAGAGATAGCATCGACTCCATGTCACAGCTGAAGACACATGAACTGCAGAGCTGGGACATGAATACAGGCCAGCCTGGTGCCAAAGCCTTGCCTCTTGCCCTCTTGCAACCTGGCCCCAGGGGCTGAGCTTCGTCAACAAGGCTGTGCTGCCGCTGGGCCCTGAGAGAGGGAGCTGGAGGGATTGGGACTGGCCTCCTCCTCCAGGGGCAAGCTGCGTAAACAACCGGCTCCCTGGGGCCGAGGCTGCCACACAAGGAAAGGGGTGTAGGAGAGGACAAAGGGTCACTCTCAAGAAGGCTCTACCACAGACTCCAGCCTGCACTCTGGAAATTTGACCCTGTTCCTTCTGCTTAAAATGCTCTAGGGGCTGCCATGGGCCTCAAGAGAAATTCCCAAGTCCTTAGTACCCTGCTAGACCCCCAGGTCTGGCCTGGCTGTCCCGGGGCTCTGCCCTCCCCTCACCATCACCAGGGCCTTAGACACACTGTCCCCCTCCCTCACCCCTTCTTTGCCTCCTCAACTTCCTGGCACCTTCACACCTCAGCTAAGATGTCATCTCCTCCAGGAGCCCTTCCCAGACCCCAGAAGGGAGGAAAACACCCCCAGTGACAGACTCTAGAGCCTCCTGGAATCCCTCCTTTCAACATTTGTCACGTATGTAATTACCTGCTCTGGGTCCCATCCCAACTAGGGCAAGGGCTACCTGACTCACAGAGCTTGGCACAGCAGAGGTACCCAGTGGACGGAAAGCATCATCCTGCAACAGAGGCAGGAGAGTCATGCATTCTTCTCCCCTTCTCTCCATGACGCCCGGACCCTCCTTTTCTTGTCCAGGCTTCTTGAGCTCAAAGTGTGAAGAGCCCAAACTTGTAAAGGGAAGAGAACCCCCATAGAGTATGCATCCTCCCCCTGCCAGCCCTGGACCGGGTGCTGTACATCCAGTTACTACACGCAATCCCCTCACCGCCTTCCTGATGTAGGGGGTAGCACGCGTATAAATTATTCCTATTTTCCAGAGAAGACTGGAGCTCTAGACTTGAGGCCACCCACCTGAAGTGGTAACAGGTTGGAAGTGGAGGACACAGGATTTGAACCCTGTTCTGTCTGATGCCCAAGTAGCTGGTCTCTTCTCTGCCTAAGACTGCACAACCCCTGTGACTCACCATTCCCAGCCAGAGAGCAGTTGTGTCTAACCCATACCCAGGTTCACACACCCCAGCCAGCAAAGCTCTCCTGTCTTGTCGCAATATACCAGTGTCGGAGACAACCCTCTGTCAGTGAGAGGCCATGTAGAAGTCACCCCTCCCCGGGGTCAACAAAATGCCAGTGTGAGGAGACGTACCAGCCAAACACTATGGGGGAGATACCCCAATTGAGAACAAAATGCCAGTACAGGAGACGCACCCTGCACCCCAAGTCAGCAGAATGCTAGAGGGAGGGACACTACCACAGTGCCAAGTGTCTCACACTGCAAAAGGCCCATGACGTGGGATGGGGGTGCACACAGAGAAAGTCCTCCAAGGTGATGCTCCCAGGATGGGAGGAGGCAGAGGCTGCGGCTGGGGAGTGGGGCAGACTCAGGTGAGAGTTCTCACATGGCACTAATGAAATCAACCACTAGTCTGCCCCCCCTACCCCACCTCCCCAGGGACCCTCCAGGCTCCAGCTGATGCAATGCCCTGGCCAGATAATTGTTTTCTTGCCTCCTTAAAGGGCCAGCTGCTATTGCAGCTGCAGACATCATCCAGACCCCTGACAGACCCCGCAGGGCTCAGCACCTGGGCAGGAAGACGGGGAGCCCAGAGAGTAGCAGCTTCAGGCCTGGGCTCCACAGAGTAAAATCCAATTAAAGTCCAGAGACTAGAAGTGTCGGTGAGCAAGGAGGGAAGGAGAAAGAATAGTTAAGCAGTGACACGGACCACATGCCCTGAGGGAAAGGGACCACGGTCCTCTGGGTCCTCAGCACTTGACTCCTGCACGCCTGCCCTAGCAAGTACTTGGCACAGAGGTGGTTTGTGAGTTCAGCAGTTACCTTCTGAGCTCTCCTGAGTGCCAAATACTGTGCTAAGCAGCTCAAATCCACCATTTCATTTGCTCCTTCCAGAGACATAGGAGATAGGTTTGTTTTACTGAAAAGGATTCAGAGAAGGGAAGTGATTTCCTCAATATCACACAGCCAGGAAGTGGCAGAGACTGTGTTGGAAGCCGAGTTTAGCTGACTCTGGGCTTCATACCCTGCAAAGGGCCAGGTAAGTGTAGAACCCCAGGGCTGGAAGTCCCTAAGGCAGGCAGCCAGACAGAGAGGGCAGAAAAGGGGTCTCTGGGCCCTAAACAAACTCTAAAAGGGCATGGTGATTGGATTAAGCACAGGTTGCCCTTGCCCCCTCTCCAGCAGGCCCCTGCCCAACACCCCCCTCCGCAGCCAAAGAATGCCCCATTAGGCTGCCCACATGCCCCCAGGGACAGTTGGCAGATGCCTGATTACAGTCTAATTGGTGGCTGGCAGCAACTATGGGGATGGCTGATTAACCTCTTAGTGACCAGGTCCAACCCAGAAAGACCCTCATCCTCCCACCACTTCAGGCCCCAAACCCAAGGAACCTAGACTTAAGAAGTCATCATGGGTAGAGGACAGGACCAAAGGGGCAGCAGTCTTCTTCCCTACACTCAGACAACACCTTTTAGGTCTAGGGTTGGACACTGACATTCACCCAGATTCCCAAGCCCCATGAAGGGCCACATTCAAACAGCCCCCAAGTGGCAGCATCAGCCAGTGCCCCTTGTTCTCTGGCCTTGGGTATGGGATTGCCCACCCAATCCAGGACCACAGGAGAAATGGGCTCTTCCTGAGCTTTCAGGACGAGGACACTGTGAAGAAACCCACTCCTCAGGACTGGGTTGTCCAGAGGGGATGGGGGTATGGGGTCCAGGCAGCCAGGAGGCCAGCTAGGGAATATATCCTCCCCATGAATGAGAGGGTGCCCACCAAGGGTCTTGCCAAGCCTCCCTGAACCCTGGGCTCCTCACCATGCTATTGACCACTGCTTTTCCTAGCTTCCCAGAAGCCCCTCTCTCCCTGCCCCCAAGGCTGGAGTGAGCGCCACCCCTTTTCTTTCATGGGGTGGGGGGTCCTCTGGGCACCACGATGGTGTCACGTTGGGAAGAAAAAGTGGCCGCTTCTCAACCAGGGCACAGGCAGGAAGGAGAAGGCAGGCTGCCTTCCAGCTCCCTTTCCAGGAGGGATTCTAAGCACTTTGCAAAATGCCATGCGAGGCAATGCTGTTGAAGACCAGGGCCCTAGGTGCTCTGAGCATCAGCAAAGAACTCAAGACTCTGAGGCCCCTACCCCATTTTCCAGGTTTCCCCCCACATCCCATGTCCCCCTCTCACACTTCAGCCCTCGCCCCAGAGCCCTCACACACACTGAGCTCATCCCCGGGCCCCCTGCACACTCACATCCCTACGTTGCGCTTCACGGCCAAACCCCCTCCCGTGGTCCCGCAGACCTCCGCAGCCCCCTCCCCACGTCCACTCCCAGGCGAGCAAGGCCTACTGACTTACCCGGAGGTGGGGCCGGGGTCCAGACAGGAAGGGGGGACTCCGCAGGCCGAGGCGGCTCCGCAAGGCGGGGCAGGTGCTGCCCCGGGACCCCGCCCCGCGGACCCGGCGGTAGGCGCGGCCCGGCCCCAGGCGGGCGCGGACTCCGAGTAGGGTAGGCACGCGGGGCGGGGAGGGGCGGCGAGACAAGCTCACGGGGGCATCGCCCGCCACAGGGCCGGGCAGCTCCACTCCGCCCGCCTGCGCTGCCGGCTCCGCAGCAGACACCGTTCTCAGTCGCCGCCGGGTGCAAAGCCGGAGCTCCGGCTGGCGGGAGGCGAAGAGGGAGGCGGGGCCTGCTGGGGGCGTGGCCTCTGTTGAGGGGGCGGGGCCACGTGGACAGGGCGGGGCCAATGGGGCCGACCCCTGGTAGTGGGCGGGGCCCAGGGAAACGGAGAGAGTCTGGGTTCGCCTGGTTGGGGGAGAGCTATGTTAACGCGCCCTTGAATGGGGTGAGCCTCGAAGGAAGGCGGTCTGTGGACGCCTCAAATCTTTCGATGCCCCTAGGACGCTCCTGCCTCCTGCCTGGCCCACCTCTCCACCGCCTGTTATTTCTCATCCGTCCTTCCCTTTGGAGCACCTCCCAGGATCTCACTGGCACCGCGGCGCCCCCTGCCCTACCCTGGGCTGGATCCAGGAACGTCAGATGGTAAGAGAAGGGAAAATGACTTATAAACATAAAGTCCACTTTACAGATGAAAAAACCGAAGCTCAGAGAGAAAAGACACTTAAGTGCCTGCTATGAAGAAAAAGACTTCATAATGTCCCTGTCAGACAGAGGATAAGGGAGTAGAGAGTGTCCTACCCTGAGACCCAAGTTAACCTACTTCCCCTGTCCCCTCTACTTCTCCTAGGGCAGTGGTTTTCAACTTGGGGCGATTTTCGTCCCCCAGGGAACATTTGATGATGTCTGGGGACAGTTTTGGTTCTCACAACGAGGGGTTGCTACTGGCATCTCACGAGAAGAGATCATGGATGCTGCTAAATACCCTGCGATGCACAGGACAGCCCCCACACCAAGAATTGTCAGGCCCAAAATGTCAACAGTGCTGAGGTTGAGAAACTTTGTTCTAGGGCCTGGCATCTGCCTAAATGAACTTCCAAGTGGACTTCCTGAGTCCTGGGTTCCTCAGCAGCTTGGGACTTGAGGGGGATGCTGTATAAAGTCTCTTCTAGGGTCATGCCTGTCCCCAACTTATATGTTTAACCTTCCGTAGGACTGGTCAATTCTACTCTTGGGCTCCAGTGTTTTAATTCCATTTATTTACAGAGAGGACAGACAGTATTATTAATATTTGCTAGAGGCAGGTAAAATGAGTAGCTGAGGTCATGAATTAAAATGTGAATGAGGAATGGGCAGGTGAGGAGAAAAAGGAAAGTTATTGGGATTAAAGGACCCTCCTGGGGACAGCTAGCTCTGTCTTCCACATACCCTTCATTCTATTTCATCCTTCTCACCTGGCCTATGAGAAGGGTAAGCTGAGGCCCAAAAATGTGGACTCAGCTTTAGGCTGGGTCCCACAGTGGTTGGAGGGGGAGCTGAGACTCGTGACTTCATTTACTTATTAAAGTTTTGTTATCATCTAATCTATATCAGGGCTAGGCCTAGAACTAGGGCCTGTGTGGTAGAATGGTTGCTCTGGAGCAGCAAGGGGGATTAGATTGGGAGAGGCAAGATGGAAGCCAGGGAAGCGCCTGGAACAATGAGGGAGGTAAGGACAAGGTGAGCGGAGCCTGAGGATGTGGGAGAGGGGAGAGGAATCGGGTCCCCTCTCTGCTCCTCCCGTGCCCCTTTCACAAAGACATGTAAGCCGGGGGCTCCCTTTGAAATCATAGTCCCTTTGTATATCTGATGAAAACTTTGGACTTTCTCTCCAGAGAAATGTACAAACCTACATTTTGCACATAATTCCAAGGTCTCCAAAGTTCAATATTGACTTCCAGAAAGATTAGGTGGGAGATGGGGGGGCTATTAATTCTTAAGTGCATATAGAAGAATAAACATGCAGGAATAAAACTCTAAACAAAAAATAATGAAAAGGGATTCACCTTCCCTGATACTAAAACATATTATAAAGTCAATATATTTAAACCAGTATGGTATTGAAGCAGGACTAGACAAATGGTTGGAACAAAATGGAGTATAGAAATGGTTTCAGCCACACAAGGGAATTCATTGTATGAAAAAGATAGCATTTCAGATGAGTGAGGAGAAAGACAAGCCTTTCAACAAATGGGTGGAATAACTGGCAAGTCATTTGGGAAAATAGAAGAAAGCTCTGTCCTGGCTGGGTGCAGTGGCTAATGCCTGTAATCCTAGCACTTTGGGAGACCAAGGCAGGAGGATCGCTAGAGGCCAGGAGTTTGAGATCAGCCTGAGCAACATAGTGAGACCCCATCTCTACAAAAAATAGAACCTTTAGCCAGGAGTGGTGGTGCACACCTGTAGTCCCAACTACTCAGAAGGTTGAGGTGGGAAGATCTCTGGAGCCCAGGATTTGGAGGCTGCAGTGAGCTATGGTTGCACCACTGCACTCCAGCTTGAGAGACAGAAAAAAAAAGGAGAAGAAAGCTGTGTCCTTATCCTACACTGAAATAAATTCCAGGTGGAGCACATATTTAAATAATAACACCATAATGCATCAGAAGAAAACATGAGAGAATGTTTCAATAACCTTGGAGATGTTAGACTTTCTAAGGATGATGAAACCTAGAAGCCATAAAAGAAAACATCAATAAATTTGACTGTGAAACTTCTATACAGAAGAAATGACCATAATCGAGTTTGAAAGACAAATAACAAACTTAAGGGGATAAATCCTTGCTCTCCACTCTGCTCGTTCTGGCCCGCCAGCCCCTCCCCCAAGCCAAGACCAGGACGCGCAGGAGGGACTGCCCGGGCTGTGAGAGTCGAGACCAAGCACATGGCAGAGGCTTCTCCCGCAGAGTCCTGGCCAGCGCCTATCTGTTCAGGGCCGGGAAGCCCCGGAAACCCCAGCCGGGCCATCTGGGTCCTCAGCAGGTGCCTTAGCACAGCCGAGCCAGTCCGCACGGAGGTTGCTCACCACATCCCTCACGTGGCCGTCCTGAGAACTGCAATCCTCTGTTCCAGCTCATGAGCTTTCCTGACGTTAAAGAGAGAATTTTTTTTCTTAAGATAAATAACAGCTAATTTTCGAGGGAACTAATCATATTCCAGGCACTGTGGTAAACACTTAACACAGAGTATATCATTTGACCCTCAAAACAACTCTTCAAGGTAGGTCCACTGTATTATCATCTGCATTTGACAGACAGGGAAACAGAGGCTTGAGAGAAGTGACTGACTTGTTCAAACTCTAAGTGATGGCACCAGGATTTAATGTCCCGTTTCTGGCCTCAACTGTTAATGTGATAAATCAAAGCCCTTGGGAAAATTCAATAAGACAAACTTTTTTGAGGTTTACCTTGATCCAGACCTTGTACCGGGTGGTAGGGATTCAGAATTGAGGAAAACTGTCATCAGGGGTGACAGGCAGAGAAACACTCCTGATACAGAGAATCCCAGACACTGCAGAGGATGGGGTTGAGGAGCAGGGAGGGATCCCAGAGATGATGTCCTTGGAGTTGAGTCTTGTGGAGTGAGGGAGAGGCGGGGGGCAAGACTGTACTTAGGAAGGCAGGGAGGAGGACAGGTGGGGCTTGGGGGAGCAGCAGAGGTCTACATGCCCCGAGTTTGGGCGATAGGTTGGGGATGCAGCTGAATAAAATACACCAGGACCAAGCTAAGGAGTTTGAGAACTTTTCCATGTTTCAGTTGACTTGGTCTAGGGGTGCCCTGCTCTGCCAGCCCAACCTGGCTCTTTCCTTCTAGATTCTTCCTACCCCAGTTCAAGGCATGCCTGGAAATCCGAGAGTCACTCTTGACTCCTCTGTCCTCACTTCTATCCACTTCATCATCAGGGCCTCCCTCCTCGAGGCTTCCCAGGTTCACCTGCTTCTCTCCGTCCCTACTGCCACTTCCCCAGTCCAGCCTGCCTTCCTCTCACTCCTGAAGTCAGCTCCTGCCGGTGACTTGGCCTCACCACCTCCAAACTTCCACATGAAAGAACTCCTTCTGAAACAAATCTGACCACATCCCCTCTCCTATTGAAAACACTTTTCATTGATTCATTCAGAGAATATCAAGTGACTGTTATAGGTTGAGCACTGAGGATACAATTATGAGCAAAACACACATAGCATTTAAAGCCTATTGGGGTGACAGACATCAACCAAATGATACCCCTGAATAATTACATAATGAAAACTGGAATTTGTGCCATGGGGTGGGAGGCCTGACCTAACAAGGGAGATCCTGGAATGCTCCTCAAGGCATCACATCTGAAGTTTGAAAAGCAGTCAGCTGGGTCAGTGAGCCAAGGATGGGGTAAGAGCTTATGCAAAATCCCTGAAGTTGCTTCTCTAAGTCTCAGTCTCCTTATCTGCATAATGGTGATATTTAAAGTTGTGAAGATTAAATGAGTTAAAATGTGTAAAGTCCTTATAAGAGAGCCTAAGACATAATAAGTTTTCCATAAGTGTTAGCTATAATAATAATAATTATTATTTTTAAAAGTACAGAGCCGGCCCGGCGCGGTGGCTCACGCCTATAATCCTAGCACTCTGGGAGGCCGAGGCG
>VBSM01000529.1:26931160-26948566 GCA_008086735.1 Cheirogaleus medius
AAAAAAAAAAAAGTACAAAGCCATTGGAAGTCTTTCAGCACAGGAGTTAAATGAGAAAGTAGCATTTTTAAAATGACACTCCAACTGCAGCGAGGCAAATGGATTGATACAAGGAAAGAGCATATTGGGGGGAACTAATGAGGAGACCTTTGCAGAGGTCCATTAGAGCCGTGGGGCATTTGGTCTAGGGAGGCCGAAGGAATTGAATTTTGTGGTTTGGGTGGTAGATACTACTGGGCTTGATGTTTTATTGGTGGTGAGAAGCCGTAGGAGGTGGTAAGGAGGACTCTCAACTTTTTGGTTCCAGCAGCAGGGTGGGTGGTGATGTTTTTCACCAAGAGAGGAAAGCCTGGAGGATGACCAGGCATGACAGAGATGCTGAGTCCAGTTCTGTATGTGTTAGATGCTAGTATTGTGGGACATCCCAGATGAGGGGCTGCATAGGCAGCTGCTTCGTTTTGGAGTTCAAAGGAGATATTGTAGCTGGAGAAAAAAACTGAGATTGTTCACAAATAAGTGATAATTGGACCACCCTCATCCCACCTGTGAAATGGCAGGAGGAAGGAGATAGATGATTTGTTTTTAAGACAAGGCCTTGCTCTGTCACCCAGGCTAGAGTATAATGGTGTCATCATATGGCTCACTGCAACCTCAAACTCCCGGGCTCAGAGATCCTCCTGCCTCAGCCTCTAGAGTAGCCGAGACTGCAGTCATGCACCACCTTGCCCAGCTAATTTTTCTAATTTTTTGTAGAGATAGGGTCTTGCTCTTGCCAAGGCTGTCGTCAAACTCCTGACTTCAAGTGATCCTCTTGCCTCAGCCTCCCAAAGTGCTAGGATTCAGGCATGAGCTGCTGCACCTGGCCAGTTAGATGATTTTTAAGGTTTCTTCTGGCTCAAACATGTGTAGGATTCCAAGTGTTGAGGTCAGTAGGACCCCAGAGACACAGAGAAAAATTGACATGACCTGAAAGATTTGGCAGAACCTCCTTGGAGACTATTTGTTATTCCTCCACCTATCTTTTACTGAGCAGCTACTATGAGCCACTTGCTATCCTGGGGATGAAGGGTAAACAAGACTCAGCCCCTGCCCTCAAGGAATTCACAGAAAAGGCAAAGGTCTATTACAAAATAGTATCCCAGGTGCCTTAAGGCAGGCTTGGTAGACCAAGCAAGGAATGCTTCCTAGAGGAAGTGACATCTAAGACAAGACCTGAAAGTCAGGCAGAGGCAAGCTGTGTGTGGAATCCAGGGCAGGGAGGGCTGTTAGTGTTGTTTCAGTTTTGATATTTTAAAGATCATCCTCCTCTTGCATTTTTCACTTTGGACTCTACCCATGTACCCTGACAGTCCATTCTAAGAACAAAGGCCCAGGCAGCAGTGGCTGCATTTTTTAGGTTCTATTGTATTTGCTTTCTTCTCCTAGATCCTGCTCTTCAGTGCTTCCCTGGCTTCATCTTCACACTCCCTGCCAGGGCTGGGAATTGGGTCCAGCAAGTGAAGTGCCTGGGGTACAAATGTAGGGAGGTAGTTGCTCTCCAGTCCTCAGTGTGCTCCCTGCCCTGCTCCTGCTCACACCCCGACTCCAGCCTTTCCCAGGGCCAGGTGCTCTGCTCTTTGCATCTTGCTATTCACACATGTGGCTTTGTCTGTTTACAATGACTCTCCATTTGCCTGAGAAAAGCCTGCTCACTTGCTGAGCTCAGATGTCACCACCTCCTGGAAGTCTACTGCTTTCCTCAATCATCCCTGCCCTCCTCCCTAGGCCAAGATGGTCCTTGTGCTCTAACAGCATGGTAAAGACTGCAGGGCACAGCGGTCAACAGAGCAGGCTTTGGCAGCAGAGCCCTGCTGTGCTGTTGATTATCTGTGAACTACTCTCTGAGCCTGTTTCCTTCCACATGTGTGAAATGTGGTGCTGACTTCACAGGGGAGTTGTAAAGATTAAATGAAGGAAGTGTATGCAAAGTGATCAGCAGTGATTGGTACATGGTGCTCAGTAAGTGGTAGCTATTGTTATTACTTTATGTATACTTCTTCTAAAGGGCTTGTGATTATAATTAGTTTCTGTGCCTTTGTTTTTACTATATCATAAGTTCCTCAGGGTAGGGAGGATGAAGGGCAGGGGAGATATTCATGAATGACATTTAGCAGGTATTAAGATATGTCTGCTGAAAAAAGGAAAGAAATGACAATTTCATGGGGAAAAGTTCTGGGCAGGAAATCTGGAACCTTGGGCTCCAATCAGTGATGGTACAGTTTCTGCCTCATTCACATCCACTTTAAGGAAAATCTGCCTAAACCACAACCTGTTGGGGTCATGCCTTAGACCACAAGGCCCCTCTAGCCTCTAGACTTGAGCACATGGGGCCAACACCTGAGTCAAGGGTCACCATTTCATATATTACCTGGTGACCCCTGACCAATGGCCTATGCTATGGTTTGAATGTGTACCATATGCCTCACAAAGATGGTCAAGGAAAAAAATAATACAATAATAAAATTTTAAAAAAGAATGTGTACCACAAAGTTCATGTGTTGGAAACTCAATCCCCAATGGAGCAGTGTTGAGAGGTGAGACCTTTCAGAGGTGATAAGGTTTAATTAAGGATTAATTCTATTAATTTAAATAAGGATTAATTCTATTAATGCAAGTATGGGTTAAATTGTGGCACAAGTAGGTTCCCGATAAAAGGATGAGTTCAACCTATTTCCTTCCTCTCTCCATCTCTTTTGCTCTCTCACTCACTTGCCCTTCCGCCTTCTGCCATGGGATGATGCAGCAAGCAGTCTCTTGCCAGATGCAGGCCCCTTGACCTTGGACTTCCCAGCCTCTAGAACTTAAGAAATAAATCTCTGGTTTTTGTAAATTACCCAGTTTCAGGTATTCTGTTATAGCAGCAGAAAACAGACTAAGACAGCCTAGTACAACAATCTGAGATGGGCCAGTTAGAGCCTCTCTTGAACCAAGGAACAGAAAGAAATTGTCAGGTGGCAGAGGAAGTTGAAGTAGAGAGGTCAGTAAAGCCATGTGCAAGCCCGGATAAGAGGAAGCAGAGACCAAGAGGAAGCAGAAGCCTGAGTGTCGGCAGAGGAGAAAGGAGCAATCCTATCCAGAGATGGGGAGGGGGTGAGGAGATAAAGATAGTGAGACCAGTGAGTCCTAGGCCTGTATCTTTCCTGCTGGCCTTTTAATCCCAGTTCTTACAAGAAACTCCTTTGTATTTGAGCTAGATTAAGAAGGCTTATGTTCCTTATAGCCCAATAGTCTTGACTCTACTGTGTTATTTTGGCAAGTCCCTGCCCTTTTCTGGGCCTCAGTTTGACTAGATTATCTCTAAGGTCCTCTCCAGATCAATGTTCTTTTTGAACATTGTATAGATGGAATGGTTTTTAGGTTGTTGGCAGCTGAGTTTAGTATTAGTTACAGAGTGACATCCTGGCTCCCAAAATAGCTTGGTGGCTGGTTAAAGAGCCTGTTAGAGGATCCAACACACACCTGGCTTTGAACCTGAGACCTGCTGATGCAATCTGCCTCCCTCTTTGATTATATCTTTTGTTGGATCACGAAGGAACTGAGGAACCAGGGCTGGTGTTTCTCCAGTATGTTTTGGCTGCTGAATGCCCTGCCTGCCCCCTTAATACGTTCCTGGACCCAGCAGCTCAGAGGATTTCATTGCCAGGCCTGCTCCAAAGAAAGTGCCACTCCAGGAAGAATCTGAACAAAGAAAGTTTCCTTCTTTGGTATTAAGATTCCTGCCTTCCAGTTGTTTGGTTCTGAACCTGGCCCTGCCTTGATCCTCCCAAGCTAACAACTATGTTGAAAATAGAACTTCCTTGCTTTTGTATGGTGCTTTGTACTTTTCAGAGCATTTTAATGCTTATTGTCTTATTTGATATTCACAGAAACAACAGGAAGGGTGGGCAAGAAGGAGACGTAGAGGATACCTATCACTTCTCCCATTCCATCCACCCCATTAACACAATTTATTTGAAAAGATCTTTAAAAATTATTTCTCTGCTCTTCTTAAAACAGATGGAAATATTGAGATTGAGTTTGATTAAGTGACTTGCCCAATTGGGATCACAGAACAGGTTAATGGCTGAGTAGGATCTAGAAGGTTTCCAATCACAGATCATACCTAAGTCCTCTTCTCAGGACTTGCCTAATCCCACCTTGCAAAATGTTAC
This sequence comes from Cheirogaleus medius, assembly GCA_008086735.1. Taxonomy (NCBI): domain Eukaryota; kingdom Metazoa; phylum Chordata; class Mammalia; order Primates; family Cheirogaleidae; genus Cheirogaleus; species Cheirogaleus medius. Next base: position 26,935,351 of record VBSM01000529.1, read on the forward strand.
TGGGGATGGCAAGGGACCTCAAAGAAAAGTAGTGTTCTTGGCACTTATGCCCTTTTGGGGCCTGCAGGGGTTATTCATAATCTTAACCCTCCACTTTATACAGAGACTTAGCTACCCCACAGTGGCTTGGGTAGTACCAGGAGGCCATAGAGGTAAGCTAGGTGGGATGTAAGGGTTTGGTAACAGCTCCTCAGGTATTGGCAAGGATAAGTGCTGTTAGAAGTCTCGGTTTTTGTGTTTTGATTACAGAGCACTTGGTGGAGGGTAAGACAGAAAAGGTTGAAAGCCATCAGTGTATCCTTCCATCAGCACCTCTAAAAAAGATGAAGAGGTAATTGTCTCTGCCCCTCCTCCCCCCCTAAACTCTACTCTGCGCAAGGACATCCTTTCCTGGCCACTCTGTTTTGAGACCCCTTGCCAACTGTACCCATTGCTGCACTCCCACCTGGTCATTCCAGAGCCCATCCTTCCCAGCCACAACACAGAGTCAAGTTATCTTGAGAGGCAAGCAGTCAGCTCTCCACAGCCCAGGTCTAATAGTTAGAGGCAGGTGTGGAGACAGAAGGGAGTAGGCAGCTTCACCTGTGCTTGCTCCAGGGTCAGCCCTCGCTCCTTTCCCAATGCCCCAGCTGAGAGCTTAGTGTGCTGCTCTTATGGCATTGCCCAGCCCAACAACTGCAAACAGCCTAGCTGGGAAGTTAGTAATTGCAGTCAGTCTATCCCATGGCCAGGGCAACACTGCATCAGCTGGGGTGAAGACAAGAAAACAGATGTGCTTGGAATTTCAAACAGAGGGTTTTTATTTCAGAGGACTGGTTAGGAATGTGTTAGAAGGCCTGAAGTAGCAAAGAGAGTAAGGTGGGGTAGAATACAGATTGGTAGCTGCAATTTCTACTACCCCAAAGCCTGGAGGATCAAACAGGAGGGTGTTACTACACCCAGAAGTGCACTTCATGCTGACACTACTGCAGTGCTGTTTTTGCAATGATGCTGCTAGCAGAACTGAAGCCTGCAGCTACCCACTGCTGCCCTTCCATACCACCACCACTACTGGAGCATGTAAAGTAGTCCACCACCACTGCTGGAATTGCTTAAGGTCTCCAAGCCCATAACTGCCAGCTGCTACCAGAGTTTCCAGCAGAGGCAGGTGTGGAGGCCGGTGTGACCCCCTTTCAACTCCTGCTTCCTTGAGTCAAACCAGAGTAGATGTGGTTGGATGGGACAAGAAGCAGAAGCGGGGTCTAGAAGTGAACTCAGTAGAATGCACGAGGAGCTTGGCAAGAAGGCAAGTAGTGAGCATGGAAGGGAGAAGAAGGCATCAAGATCAGTATGAATGGAAGAAATCAGAATTTTGACCCCAGAACTGCCTTGCTTAAGCTCCGCTTTTGAGCCTCCTTCTGCTTCCTGGCTCCCAAACCTTTGCTGATGGAGTCTGGATGCTGGGCTAGCTTAGGTTCAACACCAGTCTTGCCATTTCTGAGCTGGGTGACTTTGGATAAATTAAATCTCTTCTTTAAGTTTTCTCATCTGTAAAATTAGTCTAATAAAAGCTATCTCATTGAGTTGGTTTAAAGATTAAATGAGATCAACATATGTTAGCTTACACATTACCAAGGCCTTCCCCCAACCTTTTACAAAACTTTATTTCGCATCTAATAATAATTACCATAGTGATCAGTTGTTGAACAATTCCTCTGTGCCAGGCAATATGCTAAGGGATACAAACATGATTTTCAAGCCAAGAAGGAGTCCCTGGCACCTTCTTACTGCAGAATTTTCTCTCTCTAATGACTTAATTCACATTATATTATAGAATGTCTACTATGTGCCAGAGAGTAGACTGGCTTACTTACATTCATTCATTCAACAGATGTTGATTAAGTACCTACTATGATCCCAGGCACTTACTAGGTGTTGGAGATACCAAAATGCACTTAGTCCTGAACCTTGAAGGACTTATAATCTACCACTCTGTAAGTATTATGTAATGAGTGTATATTCTTTCCTTGTGTGTTCCTTGGTTTGGGCAACCCCACCTTTGGCTCCAGACACTACGACTGACAGTTTCTCCTTCTGTTGCTCTCGCTTGACCTTGGAACCCTACCTTCAGGACATACCTTTGAGTTCTCACTCCCCATGTGGCTACCAGGATTAAGAGAAGAGAAAATTTTTGCATTCCCAGTCTCTGCCTGCTGGGATTCCCCTCCAGAGGGAAGGAACTTACCAGATGTCCAAAAGGTAGGTGGATAGCTGCTCTGGGTTTTACCCCATCACACTTTTGACACTGCTCTGTCTTAATTCACAAATAGTCTCCTAATTGTCAAGCCAATGGATTCTTTGACCTTGTGCAGATCTTTTGTCCCTTTCTCTCTTTGTGGTATCACATACCACTGAATTTTCTTTACATCTTTCACCTCTCTAGCTCAGAGAGGTTAAGCAAATAGAGCAGGGACTCAAACCCAGATCAAGCTAACTCCAAAGCACATGCTATAGCCAATACTCCATCCTGCCTCCCAAGGTGGACCAACAGTTTAGACCTGTGCTGTCTAATATAGCTACATGCTATGGTTTCAATGTCCCTTCAAAATGCACATTGAAATTTAACTGCCATTGCAACAGTGTTGACAGGTAGAACCCTTAAGAGGTGATTAGGTCATGAGGGCTCTGCCCTCATGAATAGATTAATGCATGGTGATGGGTTATTGAAGGAGTGGGCTCCTGATAAAAAGACAAGCTTGGCCTCCTCCCTCTCTGTCTCACACATGCCTGCTTCCTTGCCATGTGGTATGTTATGCCATATTATGACGTGGCAAGAAGGCCCTCGTCAAATGCTGAGCAGATGCCTGTGCTATGCTCTTGGACTTTCCAGCCTACAGAACCATGAGCCAAATAAATTTCTTCATAAATTACTCAGTCTTTGGTATTGTATTATAACAGCAGAAAATGGACTAAGATACCACATGTAGCCATTTAAATTTAAATAAAATGAAATTTAAAATTCAATTTCTTGGTTGCACCCACCATCTTTTATGTGCTCAATAGCCACATGTGGCTATTGGTTACTACAGTGAACAACACAGATATAAAGCATTTCCATAATTGCAGAAAGCTCTGTTGGCTAGCACAGGTTTTGTCCTCTGACCTCTTCTCTTTACCCTCTTTCCCTTTATTTATTCTCAGGGAGTGGACAGCCATTGTTTGGTCTGTCCAATCCTCTACTTTCACTTTTCAGGGAAGTGTTACTTTATCCTCTGCCCTCCAGCACACCTTTATTCACAGGGTTACAGTGGATACAACTATGATTATACATAACCCTGCCACCCCCTCCACAACAATGTTGTTAGGTTCGGTGGTTGACATTTAGCCAAAGCTAGCCCAAGCAGTAGCTCTTCCTCTCCAGAATTTGGAATTCAGTCTAAGAATCTAGTCACCTAGATGATCTTCTGAGTGGAGGCAACCTGGCATCCATAAGTAACCATGTTTTCTATGATATGGATTGGGAAAACTGGTTTTCAGGAAGAGAAAGAAATTACAAAAGAGTTATGCGTATTGGGGAAAGTTGGATCTAAGCATTCAAAGGGTGTCAGGGCTCTGTCTCCCTCACTTTTTTTGAGGTCTGCCTTCCTCTGTGATGTGTTCATGCTCAGGCAGACACTCTTCATGAGATGAGAATAATGGCCACTCTCAGACACTCATGGCCTAAGATCTCTAAAAGAAAAATCCTATCTCTCCTATGTCTACATTTCAAAACTTTAGGAAGGCTTTGCATAACCTAGTTTGGGTCATGTGCCCATCTCTTCAGAAACTGTAACCTGTCCTAGCAAGGTTTCCTAGAAAACAAAGCCTGAAGAAGGGATTATGTGCTAAGGCTTTATGTGGGAGGCGCAGTCCCAAGGCAGTGAGAACGAGGAATAAAGGAAAGCAGGAAAAGATGGAAAGCAATGCAGGAAATGTGTGCTGGCTACTTCACAATGAGCTGTGAAGAGACACAGCTATTCTCTTGACAAGCACACCTACTGGCCAAGCATAATATCTCCAGACAGGTTGTATGGAGAAATCACGTCTTAAAACAGTCCATCAGAGGAAGGAAGGGAGAGTGGATTGTTCTATCCTGCTCCTTCTCATTTCCCATTGATCAATTTGCCCCAAGGGTAGCTAAATTCCTGTACTAGGTTGCTTCACTGGCCCCTTCATCAGCTGCTGATGAAGCCAGATCCCATGATTTATGAAGTGGTATGTCACCAGGGTCTGAAATTTGAAGAAGAAGCCACAGATCCCACGTATGCAACTTGTTGGCCTCAGGCAGCAGAACTTTGAGGCCTCACTCAGACTTGGTCAGCAATGTCTCTGGTTGAGGTAAACCAAGTGGCTAATGGTCTGGGAGCCAAATGCCCCTGAGAGACTCTGAGGAGGCACTGGGCCAAGATGTGGGGATCATTATGATTGGTCAGATTGGGTCATGCGCCTAGCCCTGTGGCTGATGGAGTATAGGAGATACACTATGGTAGGAAGCATCTTGTCCTCCCTCCTCTCATGTCAGTTCAGATCCTCAGGAAATGAGACACCAAGACAAGATAAAATGCTATAAATTTATTATGAAAAGCCCCTGTGAGAGAAAATGGGAGTATGCAGGGGAAGACTGAGAGAGCCATCACACAGTGATGCAAGTCTGACCCCACGTGAAGGAGAGAGGGAAAGGAGTTCTAGGTGGAAGTGTCTTAGACTGCAGTGAGGTTCTAAGGAAAGTTTGGCAAGGCTATTGAGGAGTCTTTGAGTCAAAGTTATCCATCAGAAGAGTATCACTTATTCCAGGAACAGGCCTATCTTAAAACACCTGTTGTGCTCAGTCATTGGCTAGGAGTTGCCTATGGGAAGTAAGACCTCAATGTGAAGGGCAATAGATTTCATAGCTCAGGATGGATTTCAGAGCTCAGGAGCTGGACTGCTGGTAAATTAAAATTCCCCTAATCAGAGATCTGAGAAGTGCATTCTTGTGGCCACACACCCTCAAAGCCCAGCCTACATAGAGATGAAGAAGGATACATTCTACAATCTAAAAGAAAGAAGAAAAGGTAGAATGCCATTACCAGTTGAAAGGGCAAGGGGCATCGAGCAGGTAAGAGAACAAATGTCTACCCCATAACTTACAATGTCTCTCTGGTAATTGAAATTTCATATATCCAAACCTGAAATCATGACTTCTCCACACTCTGACTGTTCATCTGGAGACGACCATCTTCCCAGGTATGAAACACCCTTTTATTCTTGTTCCCCACCCCCTCCTCAATAGCCAATCAATGGTCCAAACCTTTCAATCTTACCTTGGCAATATCACCTCTGCATTTGTATGTATGTATTTATTCATTTATGAGACACAGTCTCGCTCTGTTGCCAAGGCTAGAGTGCCTAGCTCACAGCAACCTCAAACTCCTGGGCTCAAGCAATTTTCCTGCCTCAGCCTCCCGAGTAGAGGGGCCTACAGGCGTGTGCCACCAGGCCCAGATAATTTTTCTATTTTTAGTAGAGACGAGGTCTCACTCTTGCTCAGGCTGGTCTGGAATTCCTGAACTCAAACAATCCTCCCGCCTCGGCCTCCCAGAGTGCTGAGCTTACAGGCATGAGCCACCACACCCGGCCATCCTCTTCCTTTTATTCTCATTGCTGCTGATATATTCAGGCCCTTATTACATCTTGCCTAAACTATTGTGCAAATTTCCAACTGGTCATTTTGCAACTCTATTCCATCCTACTCTCTCTTCCAGATTGCCTTTAAACATAGTATTGACCATGCCACTCCCCTTTGTAAAAACTTCTACCATTGGGAATATAAAATGGTACAGCAGCTATGGGTAACAGTATGGTGGTTTCTTGAAAAAAAAATATTGAATTATCATATGATCCAGCAATTTCACTTCTGGTTATGTACCCAAAAGAGTTGAAAGCTAGGACTCCAATAGATACTTGTATACCAATGTCCATGGCAGCATTACTCATGTAGCCAGAAGGTGAAAACAACTCAAATGTCCATCAATGTATGAATGGATAAACAAAACGTACTATATACAAACCAAAATGCTATTCAGCCATAAAAAGAAATGAAATTTTAGTGTATGCTACAACATGGATGAACCCTGAGGACATTATGCTAAGTGAAATAAGCCAGACAAAAAGAACACATATTGTATGACTCTACTTGTACATGGTACCTATAATAGCAAAATTCAGAGAGACAGAAAATAGAATGGAGTTACCAGAGGCTGGGTGGGGGTGGGTAGAAATGGGGAGTTAGTGTTTAATGTGTAGAGAGTGTCAGAATGGGATAATGGTAAATTCTGGTAATGGTTGCCAAACAATGTGAATATGTTTAGTGCCAATGAACTGTACCCTTAAAAATGGTTAAAATTGTTTAAAAACAAAACAAAAAATTTCCACCACTAACTTCCCATAGCAGAAAATCCCAGAGCCTTAATCTGACCATAATATATCTTTCCATATGATTCTTCTTCCTTTCCCTCTTGCTCTATACTATTTCATCAACTGATCCCTTGCTTCTGTTTGCTCTTGTGGCTGCCTACACATGGTATGCTCTTCTCCAATTCTACTCACTTTTCAAGACTAGTCTTTAAATGTTACATCCTTGTAACATCTTGTAACATCCTTGTAAATCTTTCCTGAACTACCCCCACTATTTCGTAGTAAGTAGAAGTAATCTATCCCTTTTTTGAACTCCAAAAGCTCATGAACTTTATCTCTCTTTAGCACTAACTGCTTTTCTTTTGAGTCAATGAGAAAGTGGGGTGTGGCTTGAGGAAGTCCAGCTGGCTGTCTAGACAGATCCCTCTACAGTGCTATAACCTTAAGGAATTTACCATCAGCCCAGAACCTTGCAAAATCAAAAGCCTAATTTATAAAAAATTTTTTATTTGAGAGACACGGTCTCACTCTATTACCCAGACTGGAGTGCAATGGCCCAATCGTAGCTCACTGTAACCTCGAAATCCTGGGCTCAAGCAATTCTCCTGCCTCAACCTTCCAAGTAGCTGGGACTATAGGCACGTGCCACCATGCCTGGCTAATTTTTTTTTGTAGAGATGTGGTCTTGCTGCATTGCCCAGGCTGGTCTCAAACTCCAGGCCTCAAGCGGTCCTCCCACTTTGGCCTTCCAAAGTGCTGGGATTACAGGCGTGAGCCACTGTGCCTGGCTGAGAAGCCTTATTTTAATAGTAAGCAGAGAGTGGAACCATCTCTCAGAGGAGCTCTTGTATTCACTAAGCTCACATAAACTGATATTTATATAAAATGGAATCCAACTGATTAATTTACAATAAGAAATACAATTATCAAAAGAACTGGAATCCTATAGATGGCAGATCACTGAATTCTGTCCCAACTGGCAAGATATTTGCTGGGTGAGCATAGTATCACACCAGGAAAGCATGTTGATCTTAAGAAGCATTTCTTAGCTGAGGCAGGGTGAGACACCCTCATCCACTACAGGGATGACATGGACAAAGAAATCCTAATGCTCAGGTAGGCTTGACTGAGACAGGGCTTAGAGGGGCAATGGTAGTGCTAGCCTCTATAACTGCTTTGTTTTGGGATGTCATGGCTGATCAAGGTCTTTGGTTCACATAATCTCTCTCCAAATAGGATACACAATGATTAGTTGACAAGATTGATTAGGCTTCTGTGTATTAAATTACAATCATATCTGCCTTCTTGAGATTCTTCCCATATTACCTGGATCAGAATTTGGTTTGTTTTTTGATCATGTTTGTAGACAAGCTCTTAGCTTACTTCCATGGATAGCTAATTTCATGGTTGTATTAGTCAGCTTAGGCTAGCTAGGTTATATTGCAGTAACAACCAACCAAAACAATCTCAGTGGCTTACAGTAACAAAGGCTTATTTCTTGTGCACCTGACATTATATTTCATGTGGGTCAGCTGTGGCTCTGCACATCTTCCTTCTGGGACCAAGGCTGAAGAAGTAGCTCTATTTGAGATCTGCTTCTCTCATGGGAGAGGAAAAATAATATGGCAGAATCATGAGATGGCTCATAAGTTTCTGCTCTGAAGTGGCTCGTGCCATTTCTACTCACATTTCATTGATCAAAACGAGGCCAAACTTGATGACATTAGGGTGAGAAGTCTCTCACTCTAATCTTCTAGGGACAGGCCAGATACGGAGCGGCAGAGAATATTGATAATAATACAGACAAGTCTACAGCAAGGACTAATATTCAGCTTGTAAGTACCAGTATGATTGTTGTTAGTTATAATATTGACTATTAAAATATTGAAATACTTTAATACTATCTAGTAAATAGTTGTTATTCCAAGCCTCCTGACAACTCCCTCCCTAGAGGTCCTCTGGGACCCACTATTCACAACTGGCAACTGAAGGGTTAAGACCTAGCACAGTAGGATACTTATAGGACACTATGTGGACTTCTAATCTGTTTGATCAATGCTTGAGCACTATTTGTTAAAAACACTTAATATCACTTTTGGCTAATTTCTACTAATATGTAGATTTTTATTAGTTTAATTCTGAGGGCAACCTGATTTCTAGGCTCTTGAATGGAAACTGACTGTAGCCCCTATGTGTAGTCAATACTTAATAATTAATTAAGTCAAGTATTAAGTCAATACTTAATACTTAAATCAATAATTATAACAATAATCACTAATTTGTGCTGCTTCCTACACAATTTTACATATCTTTGGCAAGTACAGTATATGCAGTATTTTTGCTCTATAGGTATTTGTAGGAAAACTTACCTAGCTTTTCTCCTCATCTAAGTTTATCTTTCTCCAGTTGCAACATACTATTTCTCATTTTGAGTCTCTCTTATTTTTATTTTTTTAGAGACAGAGTCTCACTCTGTTGCCCAAGCTAGAGTACAGTGGTGCAATCATAGCTCACTGCAGCCTTGAATTCCTGGGCTGAAGCTATCCTCCTGCCTCAGCCTCCCAAGCAGCTGGGACAACAGGCACACATGCACCACCAAGCCTGCCTAATTAAAAAAATTTTTTGTTGTAGAGATGGGGTCTCGCTATGTTGACCAGGCTGATCTTGAACTCCTGGACTCTAAGCAATCCTTCCACCTTGGCTGGGAGGACAGGCGTGGGCCACTGTGCCTAGCCTGAGTCTCCCTGTTCTTAATTTTTTATGCTATTTCTCATGTCTGAAAATGTCATCATTATCTCCAACTTATTTATAACACTTGTATTTTTGCAATTTACAAAGCATTCTTACATTATTTCATTCAATCTCCTCAACATTCCCAGGAAATAGGAATTAGATCATTTTACAGATGAAGAAATTGAGACTTGGTGAAGTCAAGTGTCTTATAGTTAGGTTTTGTTCATTCATTCACTAAATACTTACTGAGTGCCTGAAGTGAGATTTATTGAAATTAGATTTGAAAACATTTTCCTGAGTTCAAGTCAAGGGTTTATTGTTCCATTATTCTCAATTACTTTATTACCAGGGTCATAAACCCAAAGGAAACAAATGATAATAGTGTGTTGATTTTATTGTGATTTGTAAAATTCAAGGATACCATCAGCAGAGGCAGTATCATTTCTCTCTGTGCTTGCTACCTAATGCACTAAATGTCTCACTGTAGGTGATTCCATTCAATACTTATTTGATGAATGTATCTACAGGTTTTGAAGTTATTCAAATTGGGTTTTGACATTTACTAGCTGTGGGGCCTGGATCAAGTTACTTAACCCTTTCAAGCTCCAGTTTTATCATCTGTAAAATGTAAATAATACTAATGCCTTTGGACTAAGTGGCTGTGGAGATGAAAGAGGTAAGTATGAAAAAGTAAATGTCCACTGTAGCTGTGGTTTTCAACTGTCTTTGATAAAGTGTTAAACTCTGCATTCAAAATGAGAAAGACAACTTCTACGTCGACATAAGGTTACAAGCTAACCATTATTGCTAGCAGCTATCTTCTTTAACAGCGTGCTTAATAAGCACGCCTATGTCGTCGTCCCCCAGCTCTTTCTCCCCAAATTAAAAAAAAAAAGAAAACCTTCAAAAACTATATTCACTAAAATTCAACTGTACACACCACAGCAGACAGAGACCCACAAGGATAGAACGCCCTGCGGAGGTCACCAAGCAACGCCTCCGGATTCCCTGAAAGGAGGCGGGGCCCCAAACTCTCAGATCTCATTCTGTCTCACGCGGTAGCCGTCCCTAAACAATTCTCGCGAGACTTCAAGCAACTCCGCTTCTACGCATTACACGATACTGAGAATCGAGGCGCCAGGAGAGGGGGAGGGGAAGTGGGGAGACGGTGCAAACGGCGTGGCCGCCATCTTGTTTGTGCCCCCGCTTTGCGCGCGCTCCGTTCTCCGTGACGCACGCTTCCCCCTCCCCTCTGCCGTGCCCGGGCCTCTGCATTGCCGGACTCCGCAGGAGCGCGGGGGCGGCTCCTGTTCTTCCCTGGACTTCTGAGCAGAGGCGTGTGAGTGTGCGGGAGCTTCTGTGGGCAGGAGGGTGAGAGGGGAGCGGCGGCGGGGGGAGGGGCAGCGCTTCCCGCCCTTGGCGGAGACCTCACTTCCCTCGCGCGGCCGCTGCTGTAGTTCGGTCCGGCCTGCCCGCCGCCATGTTATGTTCTCGCCGGGCCCGCCGCTGTCGCCGCCGCCGCGCTCGTGGGGTCCGTGCGCCTAGTCGGCCCGGCCCGCGGGCTTTCTCCCATTGGCGGAAGGCGACGGCGGGGGGGCTCGCTCGTGATTGGTCGGTGGCGGGGAGGCCGCGGACCTGGCACCTTATTGGTCGCGCCGGCTCCGGCCTTGGGGGTGATGAAGGAATCGGAGGCTGCGGGGTTAAGCGCGTGTTTGGCTTGGGCAGCTGGGACAGTGACCCCTATTCGCGCAGGCATGGGTTGGAGGCTGGGGACGAGCCTTAAGGGAGGAAGAGAGGGTGATGGCCTGCCTGGTGCTTTGGGGGTAGCCTGCGGTATGGCTCGGAATGAGGGACACTCCTAGTTTCGGAGGTCACCTCTTTGGTACATGCACAGCCCAAATGAGGGTGTGCAAGCCCCTGGGGTCCCAGGTATGGAAACACCGAAACCCGAGTTACAGGCCGAAAAGGTCTTCGAGATCCCAGGGTGCTGGACTTGGAGTGTGACCCAGCTTGAGAATGACCCTGAAGGCCATGGTCTGAGTGCATGGTATAGGAAGAAAGGCATCAGGGCTGGGGACACATTTGAACGATAGAATCAGATCAGGGATTTTGCTGGAGAGTGCGAACATTTAAACACTGAGGCTTTGGTGAAGCCCTGGAGTCCAAAGTTACCTGACCTGGCATGTGATGTGAGGAGCAGGTAAACAGAGAGAGGGATCCTACTGGATAGGTATGCCCGATCTTAATTAACTGAATGCCAAGCCTAGGAGGCACAGCATTAAGTAGTGTCAGATCTAATATGAGAAAGTGCCATATAGAAAGCAGTTTTGGGAGCATTTTCTGGCTTGGGAAGTATATTAGGAGAGCAGTTATAGATTGAGTCTCAGGACCGTGCAGTCAGTTTTGAGATGTTAATATATGAAATTCTCTGTTCTAGGAGGAATACAAGTCATGGCTCAATTTCCAAAGCTACATTTCTAGCAAATGTTAGGTACTTAGCAGTTATTTGTTGAATGAATATTGTTAGGTTCCCCTCTAAGAGGAAGGTAACTACCTAGATTTTCTGGATCTTGGCTCATTTATATCCTTGTATATGTGCCTAAAAATACACCTGTTCTCATATGCCCTTTTAATTTTTTTTAAAAAACATACGCAGCTTCAAGGAGAGAGGGAGAGTCCTGGTAACACTGTGAAGCCTCTGGGTCCAGTTATGCCTGAAGATAGCTTGAGTTTTCCATTTATGTAAACCAATAAATTATCTTTTTTTACTTGAACTTGAGGTAGATTTCTGTCACTAAAGCTAAAAAGTTCTGACTAATACAGCCTCCACTTAATGTTTTTCCACAGTGTCAAATCTGTTCTTTGTTGTCTCCAATAAAGATTTGAATTCCATAAAAAAAAAAAAGTAAAAAATAAGCAGCTCCAAATGAAAATAAACTACTGCATAGCTTCTTGCATCTTGCCATAACAGGATTTGTCAACATTTTCTGGTTCGTTGATTCTGGTTTGTTTGATTTCTGGGTGTTAAGAGTATATTTAATAGGAGAGTATAATTAATAAGAATTTGCTGTACTTTTCAGGGATTCAGACCACAGAATTGTAACCATATAGAATATGGGTTCTTGAAGTAGATACTTAAATCATATCCCTTGGTTTCTTTTTTATTTTATTTTATTTTTTACTTTTTTTTTTTTTTAGAGACAGTGTCTTGCTCTTGCTCAGGCTGGTCTTGAACTCCTGACCTCAAGTGATCCTCCCCCCCTTGGCCTCCCAGAGTGCTAGGATTACAGGCATGAGCCACCGCACCTGGCCCATATCCCTTGGTTTCTATAGTGGAAGGGAAGATTCACAAAGTAAATAGATGGATTTTTCCTCAACCCAGGTAAATAATAGGGAAAAAATATGCACAGAAACTAAGAATCTGCATTCTTTAAAACAGTCTTCAGAATATTGCTGACGTAGTCTTTTTGTATATGGAAGTATTAATAATATATGCCAAGCACTGAGGAACTACCAAGTGCATAGTGTAAAGAGCTCATTGGGGAGGTTTTTCAAGCATCACCAGTTCCTTATGTCTCCAAGTACTAGGACCTATCCAAAGAAGGCCTAGTTCCTTCTTCAAATTGTGGGATACTGATTTCTGAAACAGGCTTATCCTGAATGATGTGTAGAATTAAAACTGAATGTGACAAAATATTTGCCATTCCAATTTTGTATGGAAACTTTTAAATCAGGTTTTGAGGGGAAACCAGTGAATTAGAAGTCTTGATAGCTTTATGTCTTGGTGTGATTAGGTGAAGGTCCCCCTTCCTCCGCTTTATTTGCAATAACATTGCAGTGTGAAAGATAGAGTTAAAGCTACAAGTGGAAATAGTGCTTGCTGTGCATTTTGTACATTGGTCATCTCAGCCTTGTTTGGCTCAGTCATGAAGTTAACCAAATAAGAATGTGATGGCATCTATAGCTTAGTTTCCTTTTTACTGAGTCTAGACAAGGTTACAAAAACAAGCATATACAAAAATCTTTTTTATTTAGCAAGCATTTCTTTCTTTCTTTTTTTTTTTTTTTT
>VBSM01000529.1:26957221-26973438 GCA_008086735.1 Cheirogaleus medius
AAAAGTAGGAGGATGTGCATAGGTTATATGCAAATACTGCACCATTTTATATCAGGGACTTGAGCATCCAAGGATTTTGGTATCCACTAGAGATCCTGGAACCAATCCCCTGTGAATATTGAGGGACGATTGTATTCACTGATGTTCTCCCTTTGCCATCTCTCCTCCTTTATCATTATATTTCCCTCTTGGGTTTCTGGTAGACTTTTTAGAAATGCCACTGTCCTTGCCACTAACTTCATACATTACCTGAAAATTTTCCTAATTGGATTAATTTGTGTTTTAGAATGAGTGTTCTGCCATGGTACTAATCTGTGATTTCTGAATTACCAGTAACAATGACAAATGCCTTTTAGAAATTCTGCAAACTATTGTTTGGCCTTCGGCATCACTCTTTGTTAGTGTTAAAGAAGCTGCATTTTCTTTGGGTTAGCCCTACCCAGTTTTCTTTTTCTTCTGTTAATGCCTCAACAGAAAACTGAAGATAGTCATAACTTTCCGACCTTGTGCACATTGCTTTTCTGGTTTACTGCCATAGGATACTGTAGCAGTATCTTACAGACATCTTTGATGGCCAATCAGAAGCAGTTAAATTACCTTAAATTTTTTAAATGGAACTCAGACAGCCAATAAGGAATCCTGTGGGTGGGAATTGTAACAGCCCTTTCACTTGGTTTTAAGAACAATTCTAAATTTGCAGTATCCTGTTTTGGAAGCACATGATGCCCTAGTGCATCTGCTATATGCATTTGCTGGGCATTTCCAAGCCTTAAGTTCCCCGTAGTTTGAAGGCTGAATCTGACCCCTGTTCTGCTTCTCAAGGTAACTTTAAAACAGGAAGTGTACAAAAGAGGTAACTGATGACGTGAACAGCCAATCGTGGCTTTGTGTTCTTAGCTGATAAAGCAGCTCAGCCAATGGGACCACTGTGGAGGCAAGGTTTGGTGTCAAATAGCATGCTAGATTGAATGCCTTTGACTGTTAAAGTGGAAGGAGGTTGCAGGGCTTCATTGGAGCCTCGGAGTTTTTCACTGAGGCAGGGGTCAGCTGAAAGACAAAGAAAAATGGCGAATAGTTTGCTGGGGGGTGGGGGGACAGCTGTTCGGGTTTTCACTGGAGTGGACATTCCAGACTCAGGTTTCTTCATCTCCTGCTGCCTTTTGTTTCCTCCGTCCTTTTGGGGGGGAGGGATAGGAGTGACTTTAATTCTCCCTGTCCGAGGAGATATAAATAACTACATTTAAAATTAATGCAGTTCCCGGTAAGTTTAATTCTTTGTTTTGTGTTGAAATGATAGAAACTGTTTAGCTTCAGAGAGTGTAGACAAGTTGCACTGTTTCAGAAAATGGCCACTTTACATTCCATGCATACCTTTTGGTGCACCTAGAATACCTTGCTCTGTTTAGATTTTGCATGTCCTTCAACTAGGATTTCTTTTCCTAGTTCAGTATCGACCAGATCAGGTACATGAAGAAAGGATAATCATTTTTCAGGGGCACACAGAAGCAAAGCACTTTCTCTTTGCATTGGGTAAACTTAACTGTTTTCCAAATAATTTTCCTTTGTTCAAGTGCACTGAAGCTTTCCTACAGAATAAGCTGAGTTATTGTAAGAGTTTTTCTATTTCCATGCACTTTGTTGACGTCTGTATTTTCAGAGATGGAAGCAACACTATTGCTGTTTGAAATTTGTGTGAAAATATGATTTGCACTGATGCAGGTTCTGATGGTGAAGGCCCACATGCCAATGTGAAATTCTCCCATAACTTCCTTGATTTACCTGTCTGCCTCTAGATTCTAATAAGTACTAATTAATTTAGGAATAATCTTTGTTTTAAAATGCACATTTTAGCTTAGAATGCTGGTTAGAAACATACTTCTCCACTTACATTGACAGTGACAAGAGCAAATCTTTATCCACCAATTTCACACATTTTGTCAGGTGTTGATTTGGTTCTTTAGAATGATGTGAGCAAAATGCTTTTCATTTTCTGTATGAAATATTTAAAATCCTAATTTACCTGCAGTTTGTGAATAGGAAAGTTAAGAGTACAGGCACCCTATCTTTTGCCCTTGATATATATTTTTTTCCCTTCTTTAAGGATATGAAACTAATGTAGGTTGCTAATCAGTAATCAGCCAGGTCTTGTGAATAGTAAAATCTTCAATCCCATGTACTAAGATCTATAATACACCTGATTTTAAAAAGCAATTCTTTGTTTTCTTTTTATTTGCAAGTACGAAATGAAGGTCATTGGAACATTTCTGCAGCAGACTCAGTGTGGAGCAGTGAGCCAGCAGCACTCGGTCTCTGGATAGGGAAAAGGAGCAGGCCTTGTTAGGGAAGTTTCAAGGGTGTTGATTTGCCTTCCCTAGCTTCTCCTCTAGTAAAGGATTTACCTGAAAGGATTGATAGGGATTTACATTTTGGGCTTTTTGGGTTACAGTGGTATAGCAAGCAAAGTTCCTGGCTGCAGGCCTCTGTCGTTGCTGGCAAAAGTGACCTTGAAAAACTGCCGAGGAGTTGAAAGATTGAAGGACAAAGTTTGTTTATACAGATTTAGACTGAAAAGCTCTATTTAAGATGAAAAGAAACTATACTTCTGATGTTGAAGTTGAGTGGTTAGTAGGAGTATGTTATAGATTCAAATTAGGAGTTTTCAAGCAATAAGACAATAGGGCTGCATTCATTCTCTCTCCCACTCTGCTCAGTTCCCTCCCCCTAGCAAAAATATTCTAAATCCTTTTGGTATGATAGTTGAGTGAACTGCCCAACGGATTCAGAATTCCTTGCATGCTACCTTGTCTTCTTTGTAATCTAGTGGATTCTTATTGAAGGATAGTATTTTAGGAGTTCAAATGGTATTTGTGAAACTTCTTTTGGGAGATTGGAATACTTACATAAGAAAATGTTCATTCTAGGAATTTAAGTCCTAACAGAAAAGAGTATGTGTTCAGGATTATATTTTAAGAGATAATTATTTTAAGTTTATTTTTTACAAGTCATTGATTTATGTTACCAATGATTCCAGGTTTTATGTATGATTTAAAAAACAGTTGTAGATACTGAATGACCCTGTTGGCCCTGGGAGAAGGCCTGGAGCAGGGAAGGCAAAAGTGAAGGTGGGGCACAGTATGAGACCCAGGTAAAACTCTATAAACTTAATAACTTTATGGGTTTAGCTTCTTGGAAAGATGCCCAGCCACTGCCTCTAGCTGAGGTGCTTCATAACCTTTTTAGGGTCATGGACTCTGAGAGTCTGGCCCACTACCTGGATGCACATGGGCATGCCTGTGCAACAACTCAGGTGACTAAGGTGTTTTCTAGTGTATTTAAATAGTGTTTATATGATCTCCTCATATAACACTTTAGCCAGATAAATGTTCTCCAGAGAAATGAAGAAAACTTTACTTCCAGGAAGAGCAAAGATCTTCTAGGGCTATCACTTGGGCTGTAGGTGGCTATGTATATGGGTGGGGAGGCTTTGCTGGTGTCTGAGATTGGGACATTTATTTGCTGTGATTACAGTCTTTGAGACAGCATGGTATAGGCCATTTCAAGTCAGGAGACCTGTGTTCAAATCCTACTTGGCTCTATCACCAGCTTTGTAGGCTTGGGCAAGTCAGCCATTTAGTGTTAGCTTCCTCACATGTAAAAATGGGACCTAAAAATAGCACCTTCTTATTTAGTGGTGAGTCTTGAATGAGATCTTGTATGTCAAAGTGCTTTGCAAATTGTGAAGTGCTACAAAAATATTAGTTGTTGTTAATCCAGACTATTGGGGGATGAAATGTTTATGAAGATAGATGTGGCATCAAAGAAAAAAATGCCAATATTTTAATATATTTACAAAGGAGTTTGTTTAAACCTGACACATCTCTTTTTAAACTTGTTCCACATGCCTTCACCTGCATATTCCTATTTATGCTGACATGACTGTATCTATTTAAAGCATACATTGAAACCATCAAACCTTTACCCATCAAGATTCCTATGAAGGAATTTTGACCCCTTTGTCAAAAATGGAGGGCCTTACAGAATAGGATGAAATGGGAAGCTGATTTAAAAAAAAAAAATCTTATTAGATTTAAGAACCTCTCAAAATAAAAACTGTGAGCCTGTTCTGATTGGATTCTGAGATTTGCATTATAAAGCAGGTAAGTTGTAATGGTTGTAGATGTTTACCAAGCAGAGGTTACAGTTTTAGTTTATGCACCAAACATTTATAAAGTAAACTGGAGTCATTTTTTTGGTTTGCTTTGTGGTCATCCTTTCTGTCAGTTTCCAAGCTTGAGAGGTAGTTACACCTTGCAGAGGAGTAGCAAGTAAGTTAATGTTGGGATGAATACTTTAAAAAAAAAATTGGTCTGTCATCAAAAATCTAAATTCTGGCATAAATTTTACACAGTTGATACTTATTGTAAGATACCTTTCTAACATGAGTGGTGGAAATTCATGGGGATTTCTTTCACCCATTTTACATGCATAGTGTTGTCTATTTTTAGGACTTCCTTTTTTTTCCCCTGGGGTGGGGTTGATATTTTGTGATCTATTTGATTTCCTGTCCTATTAAGTCACTTCCTCTCAGACATGGTCAGTCAGCATTGGTATCTACCTCCTTTGTGTGCACTGAAAGAATAATATTCAGACAGAATGAGGTTTGGCAAAATTGACGTTTGCCTTATCAAATAAAATTCCATTTCTAGGGATGAGTATATTTAAAAATAGCAATCACGGTCACTGTGGGCTTTTGTTCCTAAAACAAGATGAGGTCTCCTTTTAAAGAAGCTATATACTTTTATGAGGGCTTCAGTAATCCAAAAAGCATTCTTAAAGCTGATCATGAATAAAATGATTCTTGCCCATCCCTATCCCCCAAAATATGTGCATACAGAGTTCGAATACTACCAAATTAAGCCGATGGGAATCATTTAGGGATCTAGTCTAGTTCCCTTCTTGTAAAGTGGGGAAATTGAGGCCCAGTGAGGTTAGGTGTTCTAATCCAAGTCTTACAGCTTTTTAAGACTGGCCAGTGCAAGTTCAGAGATATGACTCCCACTCAGTTTGTTACATGTTTCTTTTATTCCTCTAGTTTGTTTTTACTTTTTATTTTTCATATTTCTCTTTGTTTTGGTACATCTGTGTAGGTTGCAATTTGGACACAGAAGGAACAGAGAGAAAATGGGTCATAGAAGAGGTTCAGAAGTTTTTATGTGGAGTCTATTAGTTAGAAAGTCTGCTGTGGCAGCAGACTTAGTGTCCCCTTTGGGATCTGAGATCTCTTGCCTCAGCCAATTGCTTATTCAGAAAGCCGAGAATCAGCTAAGAAGCTAATGGTGCCCACCTGTCTGAGGTATCCCAGAGAGCTGGGTTACTTTTATGCACATAAGGAAGTAAACTAATATATGAACACAACATCTGTATGCCAGTTAGTGGTTTTGTTTTTTGTTCATACATTCAAGAACAAGAACAAGTTGGGCCTGGTTCTTCAAGTGAGTCAGACTCCAAGGTCATTTTAAGCATTTGACAAGACTAAAGTAGGAATCATTTTCTATATATGCTCCAAATAATATCTTAACTATATCAACTTTATTCTTTCCCACCAGCAAAGTGGCATTTCTATATGTGCTCGTGTGTGTTTTGGTGGTTTTGTTATTTTGTGTATTCTTTGATAGACCACGATATACTTGAAAATTCTTAATTTTTCTCACCACCTTCATATATTTAACAAAAGTTACAGTTTATTGAAAGAATGAGGGCTTGAATGATGTAAGTTATATAATATTTAAGTCCTGAAATGTACTGTAACTGAAAATTATAATAAACACAGCTGGATAGTATATACCTCATAACTACATTTCCCGAAAGTTTAATTTTCTTTTTAATCTGTTCTTTTTGCTACCTCAGTATTGTGCCTAGCTCTTTAGAACTTGTCAGATTCTATTTGTGTTATCACCCTTAACTTCCTGCCTCTCCTTTGAGCATCCCAAAGCCAGGCCCCATTGTTTGATAATTGACCAAAAGTTTTTCTCTACTGGGAGTATTTATTATAAATTAAATTATAGACCAGCACCTGCAATGGAAAAGGGTAGTTGAAGGATAAGAAATGAAGGTAAATTCCAGTATAAAGGAAGAACTAAATAAAAAAACCTAGTAAATGTTTAACTTTAAAGTGACATAACATAGTTTGTGACCTTGTGTTCCTTGGTTCAAAGGAAGAAAGAAGACTAAAATAACCACAGCAAACCAACAGTGCTAATTCACTTGGTTGTCCTTTTTTCTTGGAAGTACTATCATTTTGTTCTGTTTACATAGTTTCAAGTTACATAGAAAACTAAAGGGAAGACCTGCTTGATTGGAAATATCCAGACAGAATGAATTTTTCCTTTATCTACCTAAGCTGTATAGTTCTTACTTTCAAGGAAATCCTACAGTTGGATGCTGTATGCACTTCCTTTCAGTAGTTCACTATGCATCCATATCTTTATGTAGAGACTTAATAAATGTATACAAATAAAATTTTACTCCAGGATCTAACAATCTGGTAGGAGAGACTGATGATGTATATCAATTATTGGAAACTTATGGAAAGTACATGCAAAATGCACACAATTCACAGGAGGAGAGACTGGCTTAGGCATGAAAGGCAGTTTAACAGGGTGTTGGACTCAGGTTAGGGACAAGGACAATTCAGGCATAGGAAGCAGCAGGAGCAAGGTCATGATTCATAAAGTGCAGCTTGGGCCGAAGAGAGCAGTAAATGATCTACTCTGCTTAGAGCAGAATGAGATGAGTTAAGGACAGGAAGAATTGGTAAAGTATGGAGAAATCGGCCGGGTGTGGTGGCTCATGCCTGTAATCCTGGCAAGCTGGGAGGCCAAGGCGGGTGGATCGTTTGAGCTCCAGACCATCCTGAGCAAGAGTGAGATCCTGTCTCTACCAAAAATAGAAAGAAATTTGCTGGACAACTAAATATATATAGAAAAATTAGCTGGGCATGGTGGTGCATGCCTGTAGTCCCAGCTACTCGGGAGGCTGAGGCAGAAGGATTGCTTGAGCCCAGGAGTTTGAGGTTGCTGTGAGCTAGGCTGACGCCACGGCAGTCTAGCCTGGGCAACAGAGTGAGACTGTGTCTCAAAAAAAAAGAAGTATGGAGAAATAAATTGGATCATATGTTGGAAGACCTTGATTGCCAGGCTAAGAAATTTGAACAGTCTCTGCTTGACATTGGTGACCATTAGAGATTTGGGGTAGTTGACTGATGTGGCATTATCAGAGCTGGGCTTTTATAAGATTTATTATGCATCCTTAAGTAGAATAAATTTGAGACACTAGAAATTGTGAACAATGCAGTCAGTTCACATACTAGGTACACAACCCTTACAGTGGGATTGTTAAGAGGGTTAAAATAGGCAGTAATATAAAGGGCTTAGAACTGCACCTGGCACACAGTAATCACTAATGAGTATTAGCTATAATCAATATCAACATCATTTTTATTATTATATGGAGGTGATGAACAGAGGTAGTGGCAGTATGAAGAAAAGTCAGAAGATGTATACTGTTGGACATTGTTATTACAGAATTTAGCAGTTGATTAGAATTGGGGAGCAAAGGAGAAAGAAAGAGGCTCTGAGATTTCAAGCCTGGGTGACTGGAGGGTACAAAGAGAAAGTTAGGAGGAGCAGGTTTGGGGAAAGAAGATAGATTTGATGTGGGGCTTGTGGAATTTCAGTTCCAGGTAGCTTTCCAGTTGGAGAAGTCCAGCAGGCAGCTTGTACATGCAGAATTGGAGCTTTGGAGAAATATCAAAATTGGTAATGTATATTTGGAATTTCAGGTCATGGAGATTATAGCTGAACTGGGGAGATGAATGGGAGAGAATCAAGGGAGAGAACAGATAGAAGAATAAAGCTACATGTGAAAGATGGAACACCAAAAGGTCTGACTCTAAAGTTGAGAAATTCAGAAATAAGCATGGCGGTATCCTCTAGATCAGTGTTCTCTAAGCTTTTTTTGATTGCATACTCTTATCTGAGTGTGCAGCTCCCATGTATGAATTAGTATGCTTTACACTATAAAGTTACTTGTTCATTTTATGAATGTTAGTTTAGTTAAACTAGAGAATATCTATAACTCCCTCAACCATGCATACATAACAGGGTAAAGGTGTCATTGTTAGCTTACATCTTCCTCAGAATACTTTAAGTACCATGTGTGATATATGATCTTGTGACAAGTTAAATTAAGTGAAGGCATCAGTATCAGATCATAGGTTAAATATTCAAAACCTAATATTAACATTTTCTGTGTGTGCCTTGATAAGTAGATTAGAAATACTGCCCTAGAATCTAGTGGCCTTCACTTGCTCTGAAAATACACAGATATTTCCTTGAGATTAGTTTGTATGTACACACACACACACACACACACAACACATCTCCGTTTGATGCAAAGACTAGATTTTGTTTTTTGAGTTTCATTGGGCTTAATCTTACTGATGTTAGCTTTGTAAAGCCCCAGTGGCAGCATCCTGCACAAAAGCCAACCAAAGACACATATGTAGGAATTTGGCAGCATTTGCTTAGCAAGTAATTTATAGTCACATGATCATGATAGCACCAATGAACAGCACATACAGTTAACTACCAGGAATGGTACTGGCCTCTTCTGTAGGATTTAGCAGAATTTTTAATATAAGGCACCTATATTTAGCTTCTAGGCTAAGTGTGTTGTAATTATTTTCACTCTAAAATAAAGGCAATAGGAAACTTTTCACTAGAGAAATAGTGGTAAATTTCCAGCCATCTTACCTGGTTATTTATATACTGAATGCCATGATTATTTTCTCCTGGTAATTATGGTTAAGCAGTGTAATAGTATGCAATGTTTATGTGAAGCATAGTACTTTATAGTTAATGAAGTGATTTCATGCTCATTCTCTTATTTGGTATATACCTAATATAGGTAGGACAGAAGACTATTATCTCCATTTTGAGGATGAGAAAACAGGAGGCAGAGCCTAGTGACACAAGCCATTTGCTCCTTGTACCACACCTTGTTACTGTGTATGAAAAACAATCTATAGCTCTGTTCATCTTAAAGGACTAATTCCTCCTTCCACCTTCCCTTTTCCTGTAGTTGCTCCTCCCCTAAAAGGCACATATCTTTTAAAAAATGGAACTTTCCCAGAGTTCTCATAGACTCTTACATTATATGACTACTTAAGCTGATCATGAAAGGAGCAAATTGAATTACCTTTAAATTTTTGTCTAAAAAGGTGATCATAGCCAATTTTCTTTTGAGAACAAAGCATAGTACGAATAGATAGGTCCTGTTGAACACTACCAGTGTTTTGGGAAATTGTCTTTCATGAATCCTAAATTTACTAAGGTCAGATGAGTAATTGAAGGACTTTTTCCAAATATAGACTTTTAGTAGGTATTCTGTGGTGTTCCTTAGCTATATGCAAATGCACACTCTGATAGTATGTATTGGGCAGCTCCCAAATTTGGGTTCTTGTCTTCAACCACAGAGATTGGTGTTTTTAGATGAGTCATGGTGTTCTTAAATAATCAGTTGCTTTAGATTTCCTAGCTGTGATTTATATAATAATCCTTGCTTTCTCCCTAGTGAGGTAGAACAAAAGAATTCTGATTTCTTGGAATGATGGCTTGATAGTTAAAAGAACATCATCACCATGTTCTCAGTGTAGCAATGGCTACAATTTTGAAGCACTCCATAGAATTTAACCAGATGATTCCTCCTGTAAGTGTACAGCTGTGGAAACATCTCCAACAGGGGCCTGGGCTAAGACTGTTCTTCTGAACTATACTGAAAAGATAGAAGGCCCCCGGAGAGTGAACTTGATCTACCAGACCTCTCTGTCTCCACTGTTGGTGACCAGATGGTCAATTCCCACTCCTTGGAGGCAACTGCAGTTTAACACCTTTGAAACCTTAACCTTTCTTATTTGAGCTTTCCACTTTGAAATGTGTGAGAATCTGGCATCTTGGCATTTTAGAGTAGTTTTTCTAGGAGAATGATCAGAAAGACTAAAGGTATTAATAAAAAGGCTTTGTGGATTTCTGTTCCAGCCTGAGAAAAGCTATAGATAAGTTCTTAAGGTTTTGGTCCTCTGTTGAGTTATTAATTCTCAAGTAGGAGAAGAACATTTGGTGAAAGAACACAGAACTGAGAATCAGGGGACATGGGTTTTAATTCAAGCTCTGGCATATACTTGTGCTGTGACTTTGGCCAAGTTCCTCAGTCTACCTGGATAAAGTTTCTTTATGTGTCAGATGGGAATATTAAACAAATGAGATAATTTGAAGCTGCTTTAAAAAGCATAAAGTATGTAGAAATGTAAGGGATTAGCATAACCATTTAAGTTGCTTTGCACTCCTTGAAATGGTCTTTACATTCTCAGTTCCTGACAGCTGTATACATAGAGAGAGAAGATTTAGGTTTTGGTTGCCTTGGAGGATTTGTTTCTTTTTCATGCTTGCTCCTTTCTCTCTTTCCTTTCTTTTTCTTTTTCTTTTCCTTTTCCTTTCCCCTTTCCTCTTTCCTTTTTCCTCCCTCCCTTATTTGTTCCCTCCCTCCCTTCCTTCCTTCCTTTCTCTTTCTTTTCACTCTTTAAACATTTAAATCAATGATAAAAGACACTAAGCAGAGTGCAGAATTCACTGTATGTCTGTGAGTGAGCAGAATTGATACAGCCAAGCTCATATTGACATTCTTATAACGTCCTCTAGGTTTTTAATTGAAAATTCTCTCCCCTGCCCCAATTTTTAGACACATTAACTCACCAGCATAATCCTCCATTTTTCAGTGGCACCTGTGATTAGATAATTGTCTACATTTGTGCTACATCTTCTAAAGTAGAACAGGTTTCTCTCCATCCCCATTCTTTTGACTCTTCATTGACTTACTGCACAAAAGTTATTGCACTACTAAGCACAGATACGTAAGAAGGAATTTCCCCATTTGCCAGTTTCAAAGAAAAGAACCCAGAGGGAGGCCTAGGATACTTGGGGTCTTAAAATAGTTCTTGAGGCTCTTGTGTTTGTTCATTCAGTAGATGTGCATTGAATCCCCACTATATATAAGTAATGTTTGCATTGAGGATGTGCCAGAAACAAAGACAGTTACATAAGAACTGGGGAGAAGATAGGAGCATGAAAATTTTAGGCTTAAAAAGTAATATGCCAAAAAATATGCCACACAAACAAGTCTAAAAATAGTGAATAAATACACTAATTGTGAAAATAGATTTGATTGTGTGCCAGGAGTGGTTTCTTTGGGAGAAAAAAAATTTAGTCATCACTGATTAGTGAATGTGTATACAGTATTTAGTTTAATTTCTTTACAACTGTACTGTAAAGCAGCAGTCCCCAACCTTTTTGGCATCACGGACCGGTTTCATGGAAGACAATTTTTCCACGGACTGGGGTGAGTTGTGGGTGGGTGGAGGGTTGTGTGGAGGTGATGGGTGATCCACTTCCTAACAGGCCACGGACTGGTACCCAGCCTCAGCCCAGGGATTTGGGGACCGCAGCTGTAAAGGCAAGCTTTTTACTGATATTATTCCCAAAAAACTTTAAACATTGGTTTCAATCTATGAGATAGTCTCAAAGTTCCTGCTTTCCAGAACATATTCCCTTCACTTCAAAATCTTGGATAGAGATAGAAACAGGCAGAACCCTCTTCAGAGCTCAAAACAGAAACTTTTTTTTGAGACAGAGTCTCGCTCTGTTGCCTGGGCTAGAGTGCCGTGGCTCACAGCAACCTCAAGCTCCTGGGCTCAAGCAATCCTTCTGCCTCAGCCTCCTGAGAAGCTGGGACTACAGGCATGTGCCACCATGCCCGGCTAATTTTTTCTATATATTTTTAGTTGGCCAATTAATTTCTTTCTATTTTTAGTAGAGAAGGGGTCTTGCTCTTGCTCAGGCTGGTCTCGAACTCCTGACCTTGAGCGATCCTCCCACCTCGGCCTCCCAGAGTGCTAAGATTACAGGCATGAGCCACCTCACCTGGCCCTAAAACGGAAACTTTTGCTTGGGCAGTGGGGCCAGGTTGGGTGGCAAGCTGCCTAGACTATAGGTTTCCTTTGCTCTGCAATAAATTATAAATAAGATTCCTTCCACAAGAAAAAACAGTCACATATTCCTAGCTCATAAAAGTCTGAGGTGTCCAAGGAGACATGGTCTAAGAATTTAAATGTTTTTGGATGAGTCTGCAGGGAAAACCTGCATAGCTATTGATCACTTACATCCTCAGGGATTTGAATTTGGAGCATTCTTAGTCATTTCCAGTTTGAGTTCTTTGCTTATTTAGAACTAGTACATTTGTTCTAAATTTAATATTAATAGTTTAAAGAGCTTTAAAAATGATCAGTATTTCATGTTTATAAAAGAGATAAGAGAAGATTTTTCTCTATTTTAATATGTATTTCTGTGCATCGGAAACTGGGATTTTAAAGGAAACATGTTAAAGACAAAGTAGTCTAAATTATAGAGTGAAAGAAGCTGGTTGGGTCACTTACCTATAATACATAAAGTGGATTGATCTAGGCTTGGTACTCCATCTGTGCCTACCCAGGCCAGTAGTATAGATGTCTTGTCTAGCTGCAAACAGGAATGATGATATGACGCCGTCTGGCATTTGTATGAAGCTTGGTATTTTTTGAGGTCTTTTAACATGTATTTTCCCACTTTTGTGCTGGGACTGTCTTGCAGGGTGCTGCTATAGGTGAATAGAGAAGTTCCTAAGAAATTAAGGGATTTGCCCAAGATCATAGACATATAGCAAGTTAGTTTGTCAGGGAGCAAGAAACCCCAGGTCTAATACATTTTCTTAATGTATTTACCTTGTACTTTACCGCCCCCCACTGTTCTCAGCTGAGTATTCATAGGTACTGCTGACCCATCTAGAGACTTAGTAAAGGGGAAGGATAAAATAGAAAAGAGCGCTAGCACTAAAAGAGAGACAACAGAGAAATAAAAAAAAAATGCATATATGATAGAGCTAAGGATTTGAGTCAGTGATCCAAGCTGAGACTGCTCATCTCCTGAACAGTTGGAATATACATATACCTTAAAACAGTACAAAAGGTGGGAATGAATAAGTTGTAATAAATCAAGAGCGGAATTTTAGATCTTTTGCATTTCTGACTCCACCATTTATTGTATTGTGATCTTGACCAAGTAACTTAACACCTTAAGGACCGCTCACGAGTTTTCTCCTGTTTTGCGCGTCATCTGTTAAGGACCGCTCACGAGTTTTCTCGTTTTTTTACTGTAATTAAAATGATTTAAATAACGTGCAGTTTGCCCAAAACCATGCGGTTCCTGGTGTATGTCTTAGCGATTTCTATGCGATATGAAAGGTGTTAAGATATCCATTCTCAGCCTTTTCTGTAGAATTGTAATAATACTGATTAATTTATCACTGAGTTAAGTGAAGATCAATTGAGGATAATATGTGTGGTATGTAGTTTGTTAACTCTAAAGCTCAAAGTTGGCATCTCTGAAACATTCTTCACAATCACACTTCTCACCTCTCCTGGACACACACACAGAACACTGGCAGATACCAGGCAGGAGGCTATTTGTGAATCTCCGAAGGGACCCAGTAAGCAAAATGGCTCTTTGTTTTAGGATACAACTTAGGCTACAGCTACTCTTTCTATCTCTAGCTCATGTTAGATTCCCTTTCAGACTTAGGGCTTGAAAAACCAGTTACTCACCATTCTTCCTGCAAGAATTTATTTACTCTCATTGCTGGAGAGTCAAAGAGATTAACAGATATTTTTGTGGGGCAGAGGGGACTGGCCCAGTTTACTTCTAATGGAGGCTAAACAGGTGAGGGAGGCAGGGGAGCCACATAACAGCTATGTGATCTAGGACAAGCTTCTCAACCTCTGGTGCTCAGTTTCCCCATCAGTAAATACAGGATAAATAAAATACCTAACAATGCTTTACAGCAAGGCCTAAATATTATCTGACCATTTTTCTTTTCTTTCTTGTTTTTAGAGAAAAGTCTCACTCTGTTGCCCAGGCTGGAGTGTAGTGGCATGATCACAGTTCACTGTAAACTCAAACTCCTGGGCTTAAACAATCCTACTGCCTCAGTCTCCCACCACGCCTGGCTAATTTTTTATATTTTTTGTAGAGAAGGGGTCTTGCTGTGTTGCCCAGGCTGGTCTTGAACTGCTGGCCTCAATTTATTTTCCCACCTCAGCCTCCCAATATGTTGGGATTACAGGTGTGAGTCACCATGCTGGGCCTTTGACCCTTTCTCTTTAAAGGGCCAGATAATAATTTAGGCTATGCAGGTTTTAGGGTTTCTGTTGAATCTACTGTTGTAGCATGAAAGCAGTCATAGACAACATAGACTAATGAGGTTTGCTGACTTCCAGTGAAACTTTGTTTGCAGAAACAGGCTATAGCACAAATTTGGGCTGTGGCACAGATTTGGCCTGTGAGCTGTAGTTTTCAGACCCTTGCTATAGACAGTATTTCACTATTTTGGTTCTTTTTCTCCATCATGCAAAAGTACTGATAGTGTTTTATTGCTGTCATATATGCAGGGATGGTTTAAGTTTGAGCATTAATGGAAGAATGAGAAAGAAAGTGTGTGAAGATGTTGGATACCATTTTCTGTTCCATAGAAACAAGTTTTAGAGAATGTTCTTTTCATGCCTTTCCATCACTTTCATTATTTATACTAGTTACTGTGCCTTCATTTTTCTCTAGTTGTACTACAACTTTATTATGATCTGGCCCCTGTTTCAAAGATTCTATTGTAGTAGATAGCAAACAGAAACATGTTTTTGCTTTTGAAGGAAAAGTGGCTCTCCTGTGAGTTTGAAAATTTGTCCTTTTGAGCAGATCTTTAAGGAGAGCAGTGTGCGGCCAATTCCAAGCCTTAGTCTTTTGGGGAAGCATGGTTTTCTAGTAGGTGTTTTGAAAAACAGCTTTATACTTAGCCTGTTAGAAATAGAAACACGCACAGCCTCAGACATTGAACTGTCATTAATCAGAGCTGGGGAAACTAAGGCTATACCATTCATTCTTGTACTGTAATAGTGGGGACTATGTAATAGCCTACCAGTAAGTATGACCATCTGGTACCCAGCTATGTAAGGGTTTTACCTTAAGTAATAAGGTTTCTGGAGCTAAACTCAGTACTTTCTTGTTTAAGTAGAAACCTTAAATGAACTTAAATAAAGACTACTGAACCCTCTATTCTCTCTAGTCACCCTGCCTTCTCTTATATTCGTTCATTTATTGCATCATCAAGTACTGAAGTGTAGGAGTTCCCTCCCAAGCCACTGGAGACCCCTTTGGTATACGTGTTCGATATACATCATTCCTGGAGTGGCTTAGTGGACTGGCCTGAGGCCATCAGCTAGTAGGCAGCAAGCAGGCCAGTGCACAAAGGTAGGTCTTTAATTTTCAGAGCAGTGCTATTTTTCTCCTTCTGAAATTGTCAATTTCCCACTGGTTTTATAGTGGAGAACGTAACCCTATTTGAGGCTTGAAATGCTTTTTAGCATTTCAAGTGATTGATTAGTGATTGATAATGACATATATCCTAAGGTCCATCTGTATAAGCATGAGAACCAAATTGTCTGTGAGTGGAATTGTCATGTTTTGAAAGTTTCAATTCTCATTTAGTTTTTGCTTTTCTTTGTAGTTTGGAAGAATATCTAAAATAGCAGGTACATAGCTTAAATCCTACTCCTTTCTTCCTCATCCATCTGTTTATTCGTATTGATATTCTTGTTTTCTCTATATCTCTATATCTCACCCACCATTTAAAATAGAACATCCCACCAATTTTAGCTCATTCAAATGAAGAAAACTGGAACTAACTTCAGTAAATACCTGAGCAGTGTTGGAATATAAAATGCTTGTGATGGTGTTGCCCATAGGGCAAAATACAGGCATACCTTAGGATATTGAGAGTTTGGTTCCAGATCACCACAATAAAGCAAATATCTCAATAAAGTGAGTCACACAAAATTTTTGGTTTCCCAGTACATATAAAAGTTACATTTACACTATCATGTAGTCTGTTAAGTGTGCAATAGCATTATGTCTAAAAGGACAATGTATATACCTTAATTTTAAAATGCTTTAATGCTAAAAATTGTTAACGATCATCTGAACCTTCAGTAAGTCATAATTTTTTTTTTTTTTTTTTTTTTT
>VBSM01000529.1:26984422-27010821 GCA_008086735.1 Cheirogaleus medius
CACCTCGGCCTCTCAGAGTGCTAGGATTACAGGCATGAGCCACCGCGCCTGGCCAGAAACTCTATACTTTAATTAAACAACTCCAGCCCCCGGTAACCACCATTCTGTTTCTGTAAATTTGACTACTTTAGATACCTCACATAAATTGGAATCTTATAGCACAAATGGTTTTGCCCCGCTGTAAGCTAATGTAAGTGTTCTGAGCATGTTTTAAGGTAGGCTAGGCTAAGCTGTGATGTTTGGTAGGTTAGATGTATTAAATACATTTTTAGCTTAGAATATTTTGAACTTATGATGGGTTTATCGAGACATAACCCCATTGTAAGTAGAGGAACATCTGTATTGGTCTTTTTGTGACTTTAGCTTATTTCACTTAGTGTGATGTCGTCAAGGTTCATCATTCATACCATGTTTTGTTTATCCGTTCATCTGTTGATGGACATTTGGGTTGCTTCTTCTGCTTGACTATTGTAATAGTGCTGCTTTGTACATGAGTGTGTAAATATCTCTTCCAGACCCTGGGCTTTGATTTGTAACCTACTTGGTTTACTTTTCAAGTTTGATTGCCAACAAAGCAGATTCTGGTGTTGACCAAATTTTAGTACCTAGACATCTAGTTTATCAGAAGTCAAAAGAGAATTACTTTGAGGGCTTCAGTTTGGGTTCAGGTTTTGTGGGTGAAGAAAAAGATGAATAAAGAGGGAGTTGTCTTTACTCATTTTTCTATTGATGACTAACTAAAATTTTTCTCCCGTGATCCTTGAAAAAAATCCTAGACCTCTGCTGTGCTGTGTCTTTTACATCAGATGCTTAGAACAATGTCTGGCGTATAGTAGATGCACAATAAATATCAGAATGAATCAGACTCTTCTACTTCAGATTTAGTGCAAAGCAGTATCAGTTCCAAGTTTGAGTGAAAATGAAGTCTAGTTAAGTCAGGGTGATTTCCCTTTATTATAACTCTTATTTTCCCCTCTGCTCAGGACCACAATATACGATGCTTGTTTATGGCCAAATGTTTTAGTATTTAGTCTGTGCCTTTCCAGAGCTCAACATTACTTAAAACCAAACTTTGTGAGATATGTCAGAGCCTCTTAGGTTGACACCTAAAAATGTCAAACAGATTTTTAAAAATCCATCATGTTTAAACTATCCAAACATAAAACATAAATATGAGAATATTCATAAGATGTTGTA
Source organism: Cheirogaleus medius (assembly GCA_008086735.1). Classification (NCBI taxonomy): domain Eukaryota; kingdom Metazoa; phylum Chordata; class Mammalia; order Primates; family Cheirogaleidae; genus Cheirogaleus; species Cheirogaleus medius. The sequence continues at coordinate 26,985,620 of VBSM01000529.1, forward strand.
GTCTCTCTAAGACTGAAACACAGATTGTTCCAAAAACAAGTAATGGAAGTTTGCTAGGTGATATTTCATGATGTATTGGAAATACTAGTCTCAGTCATTTTGGTCTGAGTCCTGCAAAAAATTTCTCTTTCATTTCAGCTTGCTCTCATAACTATTAAAAGCTCTGTAACTGTCCAAAAATCCAGGTGATATTCAGCTAGGGTTGAAGTTGGTTACAAACCATATCAAAATGATTGTGTACCAAAGTGATTATGTAAAATACTATATTCCTGCTGAGTAGAGCTCTGAGAACAATAAGTAGCAGACTTCTTGGTATTGAGTTTTACCCTACTAGGCCTCTTTAAAAGTGGGGAGGACAAAGCTAACTTTGCCTTCTTGGGGACGATGATGCTGAATCTTGAAAAGAAAAATCTAATCTTCCATTAACTTATTCTCTGCATCCCATTCAGCCTTCAGTTAGCTGTAATTTAATGCCTGGGTCACTTTCTTTTAACTAACAGTTTCATCTTTTCATTCCTCAGTGCCTCCAGATTGGATGATGACATTTCTAACATTACAATCAAATCAGATAACCATTTAAACAAGAACTTGGTGCTAAAGATTGCTGCACTGTTACAAAATAGGTCCTGTGCTGTATGAGCTCTTCCTGTAGAGCAGTGCTTCTGACACTTTGTCTGTATGGTCCACATGAGGGAAGATCTTATTAAAATATTGATTCTGATTTAGTAGGTTTGAAGGGGAGCCTGAGATTCTGCATTTCTTTTGAGTTCCCAGGTGATGCCATTGCTGGTCTAAGGACCTCACTTTGAGTAGCAAGGCTTTAAAACAGTGGTCCTTAACCCTCAGTTGTGTCATAGTCTCCAGGGGAGTTTTCAAAAATATGATGCCAGGACTCTACCACTTAGAATTCCTGATTCGGTTGATCTGGGAAGAGAGCTCAGGCATCTTGTTTTTCAAAAGCTTTCCAGATGATTCTGACAGGCAGCCAAGGTTGAGAATCATTGCTTTCAAGAGATTTACAATCTTGACTTTGCTGGAGTGCCTGACTAGGTAGGCCTAGAAAAGATTTCTCATCATAATTTGAAACTCTGGATGTTCCTTAGTGCAGCCTGAGACCCACTGACTTTTCTTTGGCTCCAAACTCTCATTGAATGAATTCAGATTTGAATTCATCTTGAAACTCAGCAGTTTCGGATGGCAACATTTTTAATATAGTTCTTTGGTTGTGGTAAGGAACATGAGAAAGAATACTCTGAGAGAGAATCTGCTCTTCTGCTTACCGATATTACTCCCAAAAGTAGAAAAAACTGTATGTGTCAATTGTTGTTCTACTTGGATCAGCATCTGGAGAAGAAGTTAAATATTACATCAGTTGCATGATTGCCAGTGATGTGGGGAGCATGAATTAAAAGCCCATTTAGTGGGCCTCAATCTACTGATAGTGGAGGGACTCCCCTCTCCATCAAGCTTATTATAAACCCTTTCTTGTGACTGGAAAGCTAGGATAGGATCATAGAAAACTGGGGATTGTTGGTGGCGATGAACCACACACACACACATCTCAAGATCCACTTTTCACGTACTGCCTCTTGAGATTTCTAGGTTTGGGGAACATGGAAAGGTAGTTTCTCACAAAAGAAAAGGTTAGGGGTAGGGGGCTTAAAGCAGAGCTTTTTTGTAAATTTCTGCCTCATTTTACACCTCTGCAAGGTGAAAATGATATAATCTCTTTATTCTTGACTCTTTCTTGTTGCTTTTGATTAAAGAATAGTCTCGTAGAGGCTGAGCAAGGTGGCTCACACTTGTAATGCCAGTACTTTGAAAGACTAAATAAAATGGGAGGATTGCTTGAGGCTAATAGTTTGGGACCAGCCTGAGCCACATAGCAAGACCCTGTCTCCACAAAAAATTTAAAACGTAGCTGGGTGTGGTGGTGCATACCTGTAGCCCTCTCTACTCAGGAGGATCACTTGAGCCTAAGAGTTCAAGGCTGCAGTGAGCTGTGATCACACCACTGTGCTCCAGCCTGGGCAACAGTTGAGACTCCATCTCTTTTAAAAAAAAGTCTCACAGAACTTCTAAAGTAATATTTTATTTGTTCAAGTTGGAGAAGGAGGTCTTATTTATCAGCTTTGGCTTTGGTTAAGTAATCATGGAACAATCTTGTGAAAATTATAATATTAAACAACCAAGCCAAATGAGAGCATACATGCAAGAGAGTGGTCATAATCTTTTCGTCATAATCTTGTGCTATATGTGTCATCATGGGAGGCCTTCCAGAAGAATTATCATCCCCAGTCTTCTCTTTGGCATTTCTGTGTAGCATCATCATCATCTTCTGTGATATGCCACACAACAAGGAAGACCAGTGATTGATTTCTGTGATTAAACCTTTTAAAAAATTTATTTAGGATCTGACCCCAGTCCAGCATCCTTTTTCCTCCTTCTCCTCTCTGCACTCAGGTCATATATCTGAAACTTAAATAGGCTGGGTTTTTTGTGTGTCTGTGCTTCTGTGCTTGCTGTTCCCACTGTCTGAATAACATTCTCATACTTTTTCAACAGGCAAATTCTCAGTATCTGTTACACACGATCCAGATGTCATCCCCTCTGTGGAACATTTGCCAACTCCTCTCTCTCCCTGCAGCCCCTCATTGCTAGCTGGTTATTCCCTTCCTTGTGTCCCTGTGGGGTTTTACACTCCTCCCCACCCCATATCAGATAGGGGATTATAACGTTTTTATGTGACTGTCTCTGACAAACTATAAACTCTACAAAGGTAGGAATAGATTTGTATCTTTTGCATAGTAGTAGGTATCATACATTCAGTATTAGTTGAGCTGCTTGAAGGAGTAAATCAAACAGGAGGAGAAAAAAATAAGAATAGAATCAATATACCCTGCTGTCTCCTTTTGGTGAAATTTTAATAAGTTGGACTTCTAAGTCTCTGGCACTCCAGGGTTAGTTTAGTAGAAGCTTCTTGGAAAATCTTGATACCTAATTTGGAAAAGGAAAAGATGAAAAATTGGTATTTGCAGTTTGTAGAGCTGAGTGGTAGCCAAGGAGCTTGTTGGGTTTGTTGTGAGACATTAGATGTCTTGGTGTACATTTTATCCTAATAGTTGCTTCTTTCTGTAATCATAAAATGGATTCTGGGAAGACTAGTGATGTTTTTCCAAAATGCCTTCTTTGACATGTATTTGCAGTTTTCTGTTGGTCTGAGGAAAATAGTTCACTTATGCTTGTTAATTACATCAAGTCTCAAATAATAGCTGCTGCTTCCATAATGTGATGATGCAAATTCCCAGGTGAGCATATTGGGTTTGGTGAGTCATATTTCAGACCACTTATAGAATCAATCATTTGACACCTAGTCCCAATAGAGATTTTGCTGATTTTAGCTAATCTCTGCCTTTGCACCTTTGTCTTCATTGCAGCTCTGAAACTCAAAATTGATTTTTATTTTTAGAATTGCATCCATCATTGGGCATGTGTTTAAAAATCAGTAGTTTCAAAATAAGACAAAAAAGGGCCTAAATGGCAAATAATTGAGTAGTGCTGGTCAAAAAGCTTTTTCCTAAATCCCATCCACGGTGAAGTTATGTGGTTCTTCCCACTCCAATTCTGTTTGTTAAGAAAAAAGTAGCGGAATTGTTCCTAAAAGGCAGCTAATAAATTCACCCTGACCCTTTTCGCAAACCTCTCTACCTCTACCCTGAAGCAGATTTTGGAGACTAAGCCATTGCTGCTTTGATGAGAAAGCAGTCCCTCCCCCATTTCTATTGTCAGGTTAGAGCAAAGGTCATAAATGGCCAGTTTCAGCTGTAAAAAACTGTGGGTCACTGTGGTCAGGTATTGCTGGCACTTGCCCTTATAATCTCTGAATGGAAGGAAAACTGGCAGTTTAGAGGAATGCCCAGAGTCAGAAATCTCATTTTAATTTGCATATTGCAGACTGGTAAACTGTTTTAGGAAAAAAAGAAACTATTCATAATATACCTCTATATTGTGCTGAGGCAAAGAACCTGATATTGTTTGGGGCTACCTTTCATGAGGGCACTGTTAGAGGCCATCATAAGTTTTTCCTAAAACCCTTTAATTAATTGAAACTGCATGGATAAAGTAAAGAAGAATTTTGCTCTGGAGCTTGCATTTTCTTCATTTTGCCTACCTCCTCTCTTGCCATATTTCCTAAACCATGCAGAGTGTTTTCTGCTGCCTGTTGTGCTCTGCCACCCTGTTGATTGTCCCACCATTTACACACCTCTTGTTGCCATTTCAGAAAGATTTCCGAGTACAGGAACTCCCACTGGCTCGTATTAAGAAGATTATGAAACTGGATGAAGATGTGAAGGTGAATTCACGTTCATTTTTCTTATTCATAGTGAAGCTAAAATCATGGGTAGGTTATTGCTCATTTTTCTAGGGTTCACAGTTTAATTAAACAAAAACAAAAATATTGTTACTATCTGTTGCTTTTTTATTTCCTGTCTAAACTTGTTCATTGAACTAAAAGCAAAAGTTATTATAATTTTTATCTCTGAAAATTAGGGGGTATCCTGTTGTTTTCCAAATGTTAAACAGATAGTGTTTATTTTTTGAATCAGGTGATATCACCCACTTTTCATATTGTAGTCTAATTATGTATCATTAAATCAACAGGACAGTGCCATCATCTTACCATCTTATTACAATCTATAGTTTGTTGATCTGAGCTCTAATAAATTTTTGATGACATTGTACCTTTTCTAACCTTTTGCTCTGAGTTTCTTTTATATGAATTATACTTACGAGAGGGTTTACTTGAGATTGACCATTTCTATATTCCTCCTTTCCCTTTATAAATCTCAGAGAAAGAGCAACTCTGTCTCTTCACCACACAAAATTAAATAGTCTGTTGTATTTACACAGAAAGCTATCAGTTCATAGCAGTTTTCTCTTTTATTAGCTCCTTTCCTTCTCATAGTGAGACTTGATAGGATAAGAATTACTAGTTCCATTTTACAGATATAGAAATAAACACAAAGAGGTTAAGTGATGCACCCAGACTGATAGAACCAAGATCCCAATTCTCATTTACTGCTTCTTTAACTCCAGAGCTCTTCCTGTGGCTGTAGCCTTGCACAGACCACCTACCTCGCCAAAGGTATAGAGCCTTGTTTGACCAAGAACTTGAACTTTGAAGTCAGACACATCGAGGCAGCTTATATTGCTAGAGCGCTTACTATGTGCCAAGCCCTGTGCTCGTTACATAGATTATCTCATATGATTCCCACAACTGGAAGATTGTTTTCTTTTTCAGTATGTGAAAAATCCCAAAAGGAAGGGAAGCCTGAGGTTTTACCTAAATCCGTTGACTCTCAAGCCCACATTATCTTTCCCCATATTGTCCCTCCTTTGATTAGGACTGAAACGCTGCCCCTTACTGGCTCTATGGCTATGGGCAACTCACTTAACTTCTTATAAACCCTAGTTTCTTTGAAAGGCTATGATGAGTGTAAGAAAGTGCCTTGCACAGGGCCTGGCATGTGGTAGGTGCTAGATAAGTAAGTTACCTGTTTTATTCCTTACTTACGGATTTCTTTTGCCTTGGAATCTCTTAAGACCACCACCATCTTATTTTCTGACCCTTGCCCCATAGTCCCATATGAGGCAAGAAACAAATTGACTGGTTTGAATGACATGCTGGTGATTGACAGGGAGGGCCTACATCTGTTGCAGATGATCAGTGCAGAAGCCCCTGTGCTCTTTGCCAAGGCAGCCCAGATTTTTATCACAGAGTTGACTCTTCGAGCCTGGATTCACACAGAGGATAACAAGCGCCGGACTCTACAGGTAATATTGCAGATTTACATCGGGAAAACTGGGGCAAGCAGCGCCTTTAGTTGCTTCTCTTGTGTGGCTTTGGACCAAAGATTGTTCTTCCTTAGGCCTCTGTCAAGCTGACATGTAATTGGCATCTCCACTGTTGAGAGGCAGACATACCTTATAGTCACGGTGGTAGTATCTCCCCACCAAGAATTTCCAATTCTCTCATGGTTTTCACAGCTCAGTGACTAAACTCTCTTCACTTGATGAACCTTCACTATAAACAGAGGTTCAAGTAATAGAGTATTTACCTGTTTCTAGATGTTAACAACTTCTGGTTGGAGCCTGGAGAGATTCTAGGAAAGGACAATCCCAGGAAGAATCAACAATCTCACTAATTTCATTAGCTTTTTTGTTCCTTGTCTGCCTTCCTGGGAATCCTTTTCTTCTTTTTTGTTTTATTTTTTTTTAATCCAGCAAATCAACATTCATATTATATGTAGAACCTTTGGTCATTGTCTCTAGAAACCCTTGCCTAAACAGCCAGGCCCTACCTCTTCGAGAAAAGGTCTCCTGGGTATAAGAGGAAGGGTGTGACAGACATAAAACAGGGATAGTATTTTAACAACAAAGCTAAGAAAGTAAAGTATGTTTATTCCGCTTGTTTCTCTTTAGCTACAGAATTGAAAAATGAATGTGTTTATTCATTTATTTTACAAATAATTATTGAATACTTACAATGTGCCAGGCATTGTTCTAGGCTCTGGGTTAACAATACACAAAACAGACAACAATTCCTATTCTTGAGGAGCCTGCATTCTAGTGTAAAGATTTATGTACTTTATGAAAATTTTAAAGCAAGAAAAAAACAGGAAAAATATTGAACAATGCATGTTGAAGTCACAAAATTTAATTTATGCTGCTGTGCAGTAAGTCTGTGGATCTAGAGAGATCTAATTAAAGCTACCTTCAAGATCAATTCAGATTAAAAAATAAAATGGGCAAAACACTTGATCAGCCTTTCAAGAAAGAAGATATACAGATGACCAATAAGCCTATGAGAAGGTATGCAGCATCATTAGTCATCTGAGAAATACAAATTAAAACCATAATGAGATATTGCTTTACACCCATTAAAATGGCTAAAATAAAAAGACTGACAATACCAAGTGTTGTTTTTTTTTTTTTTTTTTTTTTTTTTTTTTTTTTTTTTTTTTTTTTTTTTTTTTTTTTTTGAGACAGAGTCTCGCTTTGTTGCCCGGGCTAAAGTGAGTGCCATGGCGTCAGCCTAGCTCACAGCAACCTCAAACTCCTGGGCTCAAGCGATCTTCCTGCCTCAGCCTCTTGAGTAGCTGGAACTACAGGCGCGAGCCACCACGCCCGGCTAATTTTTTGTTTCATTTTTAGTTGACTGGCTAATTTTTTCTGTTTTTAGTAGAGATGGGGTCTTGTTCTTGCTCAGGCTGGTCTCGAACTCCTGACCTCGAGTGATCTGCCTGCCTTGGCCTCCCAGAGTGCTAGGATTACAGATGTGAGCCACCGCGCCTGGCCAATACCAAGTGTTGATGAGGAAGTGGATTGTCTGAAACTCATTTATTGCTGGTTGAAATGTATAGTGGTACAATTACTTTGAAAAAATTATTTGGGACTTTCTGATATTATCGATTCCTACTTTATGACCCAGTCATTCCACTCCTAGGTATGTGCCCAAAAGAAATGTGGACATTCTTACATAAAAATATTCATAATAACCTTATTTATACTAGCTAAAACATATAAATGGTATAAATAACCTTATTTATACTAGCTATTTGAAAACAAATAGCCATCAATACAGGAATATATTGGGTCATTAAATATGAAATGTCCGATTTCGAATCAAAAGTGTAGCTTATTATATCTCAAACAAGAAGCAGTACAATCTAAGTATGTGTTAACTATTGACAGAGTTTTGCCATGTTAAAAGTAGCTTGTTTATGCCACCAGCGAAGAAGCCTAGAGAGCGAGTGACAGTGAAATTGCAAAAGGCGTTTTCAACTGCTTGTTGAGTATTGAATATTTTTCCTTGCAAGAAGTGGTCCAAAGCCTGGAAGAACTGGTAGTCAGTTGGTTCAAGATCTGGTGAATATGGTAGATCACAAAGAGTTTCCAAATCCAGCCTCTGTAGTTTGAGCAGCATTGTTTGCGCAACATGTGATCGAGTGTTATCTTCCAAGAGGATTGGCCTGTCTCTGTTGACCAATCTCAGCTGCTTAATCACAAGTATCCTCATCATTTCATCCAATTGATTGCAGTAGACATCTGCTATAATCAATTGACCAGGTTTCATGAGGCTATAGGGGATAATAGCAGTGTTGGACCACCAAACAGACACTATTAGCTTTTTTTGTTAAATACTCGATTTTAGACTGTTTCAGCACTTCATCATTATCCATGCATTGTGCCAAATGCTTGCAATTGTCAAAAAGAATCCATTTTTCATCATACATCACAATACAGTGTAGAAATGGTTCGCCTTTATGTCGTGACAGCAAAGAAAGGCAAGCTTTGAGACAATTTTTCTTCTGACGTTTGTTTAATTCATGCAGTAGCCTCTATCCAGCTGCTTTGCCTTGCTGATTTGTTTCAGATTGTCCAGTAGTATTGGGATAGTATCATCATACCTTGCTGCTAATTCACTCGTAGGTTGAGGTGGATTTGCTTCCACTACAGCTTTCAGCTTGTCATTATCCACCTTGGTCTCAGGTCGCCCACGTGGCTCATTTTCAAGATTAAAATCACCAGAACGGAATTTCTCAAATCATCACATACTGTACATTCATTAGCCACATCCTTCCCACACGCTTTGTGGATATTTCAAGCTGTCTGTGTTGCATTGCTTCCATGACAGAACTCACATTAAAAAATAGCATGAATTTTTTACTTATCCATGGTTTCACAAATATTGCTCTAAAAAAATTAGAAAGATAATCAGAAGCCACAACATGCATTTGAAAGACTGAGGATGTACCTTCACAATAAAAATAAAACAAGTGTCAAAGTGAAATGTCAGTGATACCAGCTATCAAACTTAGTACTCAAGGAAATCAGACATTTCATACTTAATAACCTAAATATAAACAAATTCTGATATATTCATAAAATGGATTACTGCTCAGCAATAAAAAGAAACTATTGCATCATACAACATGGATGGATATCAAAGATAGTATGTAAAACAAAAGAAACCAGAGAAAAAAATTACACAGTGTATGATACCATATACTGTCACCATCTACAGTGATAGAAATCAGAGTTGTGGTGCCTCAAATTTATCAGGGTTTGGGGCAGGGGAGAGTATTAACTGGAAAAGGTTATAGGGAACTGTCTATTTTCTTATCTAGGTGTTATCTACTTGAGTTTGTCAAAATCCATCAAACTGTTATTAAGATTTCTGTATTTATTGAAGATGAATAGTAACTCAATAAAATATTATTAGCACTAAAAGCAAATTTAAAATTTTAGAAAGATCAATTTAAGTATATCTATGTTTCCAAAATGCTCTAGAACATTTTGTTGTTTGGAGGTGATTATAATATTTTCCCCTTTATTCTACCCATAGATAAGCTATTTAGATAGATTTGAGTAGGTGACATTATAAAAAAAAATGTGACACTCTTAAATGAGTCCTGGCAGTCTTAAGATGTGCCCTGCTTCACTTGGGAGGGTTTATTATCAAGCTGATGGTTGGCAAGAAGGGTAGACTAGAGTTTTGCATTTCAGTGGCTTGGGGCCATAACAGATACAAGGGAAGGAAAAAACAGAAAATTTCCATCCTCTCCTGTTTTGCTTGATGAGTCACCTTCTCTTAAGGTGTGGTATATAGAGGTTGCCAAGGATTTCTGTTAGTGTATTGACTTTTCCCCCAGCATTTTATTGTGAAAATTTCAAGCATAAATAAAGTTTACAATGAATACCTGTATACTTACCACCTAGCTACTACCATTAACACTTTACTATGTTTTATTTAATTTTCATTTTGTTTTGTCATATTTATCCCTCTATCCATCCTTCACGTCATCTATTTTTTTCTATTTTTTCTCTCTTTTAAAAAAAAGTTTTTTTTTAGAGACAGGGTCTAATTCTGTCACCCAGGCTAGAGTGCAGTGGTATGATCGTAGTTCACTACAGCCTCGAACTCCTGGGCTCAAGCAATCCCCCCACCTCAGCCTCTGGAGTAGTGCTACCACGACTGGCTAAGTCATTTATTTTTAAGTGCATTTCAAAGTTTACTTTTCCCTAAATACTTCAACATGCATATCATTCACTAGAGTTCAATGCTTTTTCCTGTTTTGCTTTAAAATTTTCAGTAAAATACAAAAATCTTAACTACATAATGTATTGGTTTTTATTAAAAATCTTTTAATTTTCTCACTGAAAGATAAGGAGTGGCACACTTGGAGAGAAAACCCCATTAGAGTAGGCCTTGGTTTTTGGTATCATTAGTCATATGACTCCTGTGTTCTCTGCCCACACCAGCCTCTGTTCTTGGAACTTCAGTCTTCTAATATTCGTATCACATGAAACTACATTTAAGCCATGGATTTCTCATTGCAATTTTGAATTGCAGTAAAAATCCAAAATAAAAATCGTAGCTTTATGGGAACTATTAACACATATAGATCCAGTGACTAGAAAATGTTGCAAAAAATTGTTGAATTAGGATTTCATCTAAGAAATTCAAAATAGATTACAACTACTTGTGAACCAGAGACAAAATATTATTTATCGCCTAAAAAAGGTTGCAAGATTGATTGATGCCTTGCTTTGTTAACCACATAATGACCAGAAACCTGTCTGTTGAGATTGCTAGATTTGTATTAATTTAGCTGAAGGATGATAATTTGACATTTGTGGCCTTAGTTGGGACAGGATCAAGCAAGAATAATAGTGGTTGGAGGCTCAAACATCCTGTTTTAAAGCATGAGTTACTATATCTCTTCTTTGTTGATATTTGTCCACTAAATCCAATCATTTGAAGTTTATGAGAGTTTGGTTGTACTTATTTCAGCTATAGACTTGGCCATGAGTATTAGTTTGGCTTAAAAGTTGTCATCGTATCTTACTTGGAGGGTGTAAAGCCAGGTGAACTAGTTTCTCCCCAGGCTAATTTTTCACTCTGCTTTTCTTTGTTACAGAGGAATGATATCGCCATGGCAATTACAAAATTTGATCAGTTTGACTTTCTCATCGATATTGTTCCAAGAGATGAACTGAAACCTCCAAAGCGTCAGGTGAGCTGGGAGGGCACTGCTGTTGCTGCTGACTGAAGAGCACTTTGCACATGGTGTCAGATAGGCTCCTTCTCTCTCAGCACAAGTCATTTGCTGTTCCTTTTGCTCCTCTTCTCTAGACCAGATTCATCCTTAATGTCACCTTCTGTTACTCATTTTGGATACTTTTAACTCAGTGCCTCTGATACAATATTTCCGTGAAAATAGACAAGATGAAAATTAAAAACTTAGTTTCAAATGGTAAATGAAGTTCATTTCAAGGTATCTTAGGAAGTCTATCAGAATTCTTCATCTGGGATGGGAGAATATTCCCAGCAAGTTATAGATTGTAGATTTTTAAGAAACAGCTTCTCTGGGGTGTACAGTGGTATTTGGAGTGAATGAACTTAGTTTTCTGTTATTCTGTGTTGTGTTTCTCTATAGTGCCCTGGCTGCACACTAGAATCACCTGTTGAGGTTTTAAAAAAAAAATCAGTGCCCAGACTCTACCCATTTCAGCTGAATCAGAATCTGTAATGATGGGGCCCAGGAATCAGTACTTTTCAATAAAAACTCCCCAGATGCTTTTAATGTGCAACCAGATTTGAGAACCACTACTTAAACTGTCTTCTAAGCAATCACAAGAAAGAATGAATGTCTCCCTTTTCCTCTCTTCTCCCTGCCCCTCTCCAAACCAATTTTAACACCTTGGGTGCATATAGCTCTCAGTGATTGTAAATAAACCCCAGTCCTGTATAATAGCTCATTGTTTAGGCATGCAGGTTGCATGACTCACTAGGTGCAGTAGAGACACTTGGGAAATAATGACAGAGTCTCACAGGAGCAAAGCTGTGCCTTGTTCTGCTTGCTTTACTTTGTTAATAAATTTTTAAGTGTTTTTAACGAATTATTTCTTAGTATATTATCCCTAGAAACAGAGTCATTCAGTGATACCCATTTTCCCCATGCTGGCCGATATTAATAAGCAGTCAGAGAAAGTGTAGGAGAAGTGGGCATTCTAATCAACATTTATAATTCTGACCCTGTATGGGGGCCTTTGGATTAGCAAGCCCTTTGTCACTTCCTTACTAGAGCAGAGTGTGCCTCACTGCGTCTCCGTTCTTTCTGGGCAGTCTTTGCTACTGTAAACATCCTTGACTGGAAGCTGTAAGGTGTTCAGAGGAGCTTTCAGTCGGATGTTTACAGCGGCAGGCTGCCACGGTCATCCCCAGCTGCGCATTGGCTTTGAAACATTATAGGTTCGTGCCCATAGGCTCAGTTCCTCCTCTTGGGGTGCTTCCCTCCTCTCTGAGAAGTCACAACCACAAGAACTCAGACCATTTCTCTTCCTTCAGAAGAAACAGTATCACACACCTGCTTTCCTTGGTGGAATTTTTTTTCTCCTTGTGTCTATCAGAAGTCCCCTTTAAAAACATGATGGTGAGTTCTCTAATGAAATCAGGCTTTGCTCACTCTCATTGTGCTACCTCCTTGTTCTCTGTGGGCTGAACAGACCTGCTGAATAGACTGACTGGAAAGAGAATGGTCACATCCTGTCTTCCTCCAAATTCATTGGTGCCTATGGCTCTCTCAGCGTGTCAGACAGCTCCTTGTTCCATCCTAGCTGGACTCAAAATGCTGTGATCCATCTCCTTTAAAGTGTGTCTAGCTGAAACAGCTTCTTGCTGCCTGGATTTAGTTCCTTGTAGGTGTTCAAGCCATTGATTGGCATCCTATTCAGGACAGCTGCTGCTTGGCCTTTAAGGTTGAGATTGCTGCAAGCCAGCCTGAAATTCTAAGATAGCATTTTCAATCCTCTGTAGACACGAAGTTTTCCCAAGCTACAAATTGGCTGGCACCTCCTAAAGTCCTTTAAAAGCGCCTACTCTCCAAAACTCACCCTTTCTGAAGGAGGCAGCAGTTCACTCTTGCTACTGAAGCAAATGCACTTTTTCTCCTTGTGGCTGGCTGCACAACACTGTGGTGATGGCTCTGGGATGTGATGCTGCTCATTCTCTGGCACTGTTTGTCAGACTCAGCTTCTGAAAAGATTGCAAAAGCAAGCCCTCTGGTTGGGGAGGCCACTACTAAAGTTGAGCAGTGCCCCATTCTGGATTGATCCTTAAGGGAGTGTTCTAGCACTTGGGGTGATCTTCCACTGCTGGGAAAAGGAACTAGCCAGAAATATTGAGTTGTGGGTCTAAGGCCCTTGGCTTCTCAGAGATGCTTGGGAATTTCTCTTATTCTTCAGGGAAGTAAGTAAAGATTATTTGAAAATAGAAGGTAATTGAGGCCTGACTTCTGCCCCACTAAAGCTATGAGTTGAAAGTTCCTGCCCATTGAAATGTCATTATCTTTTCACCCATTTCTAAACCAAGCATCATTCCCTTACTGGCTTGACTTCCATTGGCAGAATAATGAGTCTTCTTAATGCAGAAGAGCCTTAGATATGCCTCCTTCTGTTCCAGTGATTTGATAGCAGCCACGTCTTATCCTAAAAACACTAACATAGGTACCACTACTTGATAGTCACAGTGTCCTAGACACTGCCTAGTTAACACACAGTCTAAGAGGATATAGTAAGCAGTGCAGAAGGAGCTCTTTACCTGCTCTCACAGCTTTTGGCAAGGGGTATTTTGACTTCTGGGAGGGGTATTTAAAGGATTTGCTTTTTGTCTGGCAAAAAGACCACATTCAATGCTAGATCAGCTTTAGTCAGGGATAACTGGGGACAGAACAGTCACAGGTCAGGGCTAGGTAATGTCAGTATCTCCCTGCTCCCTGATTTCCTACAAGTGGTTCTGGGGCTCTCGGTCCTCTGTACTCTCTCATTACCCAAGAGCTTTTCCAAGTTAAATCTGGACTTTAGCGATTTGTGTTTTTTATAAAATAAGAAGGGAGAACTCAGTGGAAAATAAATACATTGAATCTGTTTCAACAGCTTTGAAAAGTGCATGTGTCCTCTACTTCTTGGCTGAAAAGGGTATCAGTATTTTATCCCTGCCATAGCCAAGACCTGGTTGCTAGGGTGACCTTTATGCATATAAATGCTGAGAAGTTGGAGTTGAAGTGGAGCTGACATTGTCACTCTTAAATTGTTCTGGAAATTGAGACGTAGATGAAAATAAAAGGGGATTTCCTTTTTTTTTTTTTTCGCCTCAGTATAATCATGTTGGTTAAAACTGTTTGGGTCTGAAGCACAGAATATATTAACCTAGAAGGTTGGTTTATGTTTAAGGACTTGCTTAGAAACCCAAAATGTTACAAGTATCTCCCTAGGCTGAGTGGATGGCCATCAGGAAACCTTGTCATGCAGAGACCCACGTTTCTCAGAAGCTAGGTATTGACAGTACTAGTTTTAGTATCTTGGCCCCCAGTCACCAGGCAAACAAAAGAATACCCAGCCCCATTTGCAGGGGACACCAGCTTCTCCCCACACTAGGGCCACAGAGTTCTAGAGGTGTAGCATAGGAGAATTTAGGACTCTTTTGTATTGGTAACAGCTGATGGGTTCAAGAGACTTTGTCATACCACCAACTTGGATTCAGATAAGTACTTTCCAGCCTCTAACTGTCTGCCTGTCTATCTCAATCCATACATCATTCAGCAGGCACTTACTGAGTGCCTGCACAGGAGTAGTAGGGATAGTTGGGGGCAAGAGAGAGATGGGGTTTATATTTTAGCAGGCCAGGCAGTATATTTAACATGCCGGTACAAAAAAGTGTAATGAGGACAGTACTATGGAAGCACAGTTTGGGGCACCTAACCGAGTGAGGGCCTGGACTCAGTACCAACTTGGTAAATGTCACTTTGGGGAGCTTTGAAGCAGTCCACAGGGTCTCTCTGTACCTTGAACAAGTATCTTTTCCTCTTTTCTGGAACCTGGCTAACTGCCCAAAACAAGGAAGTGAGCAAATTTAGCTAATATTTTTACTTAGCTAGCCCAAAGTGGTTGTATGTTTTTGTTGTTTTTGTTGTCCCAGGCAGGGTCACCACGTGTCACAGGCCACTCCGGATCAGACGTCGATCTCTGTGTCAGTGGTCAGGGGCCGACCAACTCCAGACCCTGTGGGCTGTAACCATGCTGTAGTGTGTGTAAACATCCTACACTCTCAGCTGTGAGCTCAAGGTGGCTGGGAGAGGGTTGTTTACTCCTTCTGCCATGGAAAACATCAGCTGAAGAAGGAGCAGTCTCTTCACTCGGCAGATCGGACAGAACGTGACCTCCCTAGTCAGCCAAGGCAGTACCCCAGTGGAGAGCTGTCCATCAGGCCCCCTGGGTTGCGCTTCTGTGGCTAAGTACAACCAGAACCAGATGTGACGCTGGATAGACATTTCATCAGTGACCACAGAGCTTTCGATGTGCTGTGAAAAGCTGGGTACTTGCCTACCAGTGCTCTCAATCCTGACATTTGATTCTGAAATTCCAGCCTAGGAAAAGTCCTGTTTCATTTTAACCTGTTCTGTCCCCTCCTGAGGTGGTGGGTATAAAATAAGAAGAGTGCTGCCTGTTTGGGAGATTGGGAGCTGGCCTGAGAGGCATGATGTTTGGGTAGCATCTTCCCAATGCTTGCAATTAGCACTATTCTCAGATCACAAACCTTGACAGCATTTATTGACAGGCACTGCTGGTGCGTGGTTTTTAGTTACGATAACTATTTGCCCGTTTGCAACTCATCACGCAAAGGGTGATTACTCAGTACTTGAGAAAATTGGCTGTATGTTTTGTGAAGCCTATAGAAGAATCTGTTATTTTTAGTTTGATTTAGCACAACTGGTCTCTTCGAATTCCACTCTCCTTTGGCTTCAGATGTGGAGAGCTCAGCATTCAGCAGGCAACTGCACATGGCCTGTTTGGGGAAAGAGTGGAAATTCACTGTGGCAGCTGCTGAGTTGGTTCTTTTTCTCTTACCTGTCTCTTCTTCCACCCCACAGGAGGAGGTGC
The DNA here is from genome assembly GCA_008086735.1 of Cheirogaleus medius. NCBI lineage: Eukaryota > Metazoa > Chordata > Mammalia > Primates > Cheirogaleidae > Cheirogaleus > Cheirogaleus medius. Next base: position 27,001,625 of record VBSM01000529.1, read on the forward strand.
GCCAGTCTGTAACTCCTGCCGAGCCCGTCCAGTACTACTTCACGCTGGCTCAGCAGCCCACTGCCGTCCAGGTCCAGGGGCAGCAGCAAGGCCAGCAGACCACCAGCTCCACGACCACCATCCAGCCTGGGCAGATCATCATCGCGCAGCCTCAGCAGGGCCAGGTCTGTGGGCTGCAGAGGATGCCCACCCAGCAAGAGAGTCCCTGCTAGGTTTGGGGTGAGGAAAGCTTGACTAGGTTAGAGAGGGAGCCAAGTCATTGCAGAGTATGGAAATTGAAGTCTGGAAACCTGAGCTTTTCCCCAGATTCAATTGTTGAGGTGAAGTGTCACCTTAATTTCTCTGGACCCTGTTTTTCTCATAGGTCAAGTGAGGACAGTGCAGTGAACAAGATGTTCTTTGGGATCCCTTTGAGCTAAGAAATTATAGAAGGAAAAAAAAATCTCTATAATGCCCCCATGAAGAGTAGTGGGATCTCTGTAGGAGGTGTTTTAAGTGGACTCCATACCTGCTGTCTGTATCTAGGCCAAAATTGTAATTTGTGCAATTAAGGGGAAATTGGATGTCGTTGCCTGCTTGCACACCTCTCTCCTCTTTGTCATTTCTCTGTCCCATCATATCTGTGTCAGGTAACCTTCTCTTTGTACCATAGTAGAGAGGATTCTTTCTTTCCTCAGTAGTATTGTTGTGAGAGTGATAACATTCATGTTTTGGGGGGGGTCATGAGAGACTATAAAGAGCTATGTACTGTTAGCTCTGAATCTAAATTCTCTGTCAACCATTAATGTATTTCTTCATCAAACATTGAGCATCCTCTGTGGATAAAGTCTTGTGAAGTCCTGTGCTATGTACTGGGGATACAAGCATGAATAAAACAGTCCTTATTTTCAAGGAATTCACAATCTAGTTAAGGGTACAAATACTTAAAGCTTATACCACCATGTGGGAAGTGTAAGGCGTTCTTAGGATTATGTACAGGGAGTTAGGGGAGCACATCAAAAGGAGAACCTAACAAAGATGTGAGGGAGGTGGTAGAAGAGGAGGTGGTCAGAGAATGTTCCCAAAAGGAATAATATGAGTCTTAGAGGGAACAATGGAAGATAATCAAATAAAGCGTGAAAGGATGGTATTGCCAGTAGAGGGCATGGCACAAGCAAAGATTTAGCAGTGGGAAACAGTTCCAGGGAGTGATAGGAAAGTAGAACCGGCATAGGGGAACAGATAGGCAAGGAACACATCCTGGATAGCCTGTGTCTTCTAGTATGGAGCTGGGTTTGCCTAGAAGAAAAAAAATTGGGGTAGAGGTAGATTTAAATATGAATTATGATCTTAGGCTTTATTCCCTATTCATTTATTTATCCATACAACAACATTGAGTGCTCGCTCTATGCCAGACACTGTGCCTAGGCAGGAGGGGTTCAAAGATGATTGTAGCTCAGTCCCTGCCTCAGGGTGTTCACTGCACCATGCTGCCTGAGGCACCTTTGGGTAATGCATGTGCCTCTACAGTGGTGAGAGCTTTACCTGCCAAAGGCTTTATCCCTTCACAGAGTGAACTTCAAGGGAGTCTGCCAAGCCTGGCTCTGATTGGCTGATCATCCTAAGAAGCTCATGGCTGTTGTGCCCTGACAGCAGGGCACACCATATGTGATTTGACAGCTGCCATGCTAACACAAGCCCTCATTTTCCTAAAGTGATTTAGAAATACCTTGGAAATCCTCTTGGGAAAATTGGGTTGATACAGTACAGTGATGAGTTGGCAGCATGCATGTTTTTTTTTAGTCAGCGAGAATTTCATCTGTCCTCTTCTCTGCTCAGCTTGGAGCTGATAAGGCTTGTGAGGATGGTGAAGTTGGACCCACCCAGCATCTCTTTGGCTGTTGTTACGCTGTCCTGCTGCTGCAGGGTGGCCTCATGCTGTCACACCTCCCTGGACCTGTAGTGATAGCTGTTTCAAATTGAGTCCAAATATCCTTTGCAGGATAGAATATATATTAAAGCAAAGTTGTAAGGAATGCATATTTTGGTAAAGTGAATCCTATGTTTTTTGTCATAAATTGGAAACTTATTTCTGGAGGTTTGGGGATAGTCTGAGTTGAAAATTGCGGTATAAGAATGGAAGAGATGTTTCCTGTTGTCCTAGCCTACTGTGTGTACTTTTTACTCAGAACACTCTTCTCATCTTTCTCCCTACCCTCCTCCACTTTACAGGAATATGAGGTATTAAGTATGAAATGTCCGGTTTCCTTAAGTACTAAGTTTGACAGTTGCTATCCCTGACATTTCACTTTGATGCTTCTTGTATTGTTTTTATTGTGAAGGTAACATCCTCAGTCTTTCAAACATAGGTTATAGCTTGTGATTATCTTTCAAAAAAATTTTTAGAGCAATTTTTGTGAAACCACAGATAAGTCAAAAATTCGTGTTATTTTCAAATATGAGTTTCTTCGTGGAACCAATGCAATGCATACAGCTCAAAATATCAACAAAACGTCTGGGAAGGATGTGGCTAATGAATGCACAATCCGTGGATGGTTTGAGAAGTTCCGTTCTCTTGATTTTAATCTTGAAAATGAGCCACGTGGGCTACCTGAGATCAAGGTGGATAATGATGAGCTGAAAGCTGTAGTGGAAGCGAATCCATCTCAACTTACGCATGAATTAGCAGCAAGGTTTGGCGTTACTGTCCCAACAATATTGGACCATTTGAAACAAATCGTCAAGGTAAAGAAGCTGGATAGATGGGTTCCACATGCATTAAACAAGCGTCAGAAGAGAAATTATCTCGAAGCTTGCCTTTCTTTGCTGTCACAACATAAAAGCGAATCATTTCTATACTGTATTGTTACATGTGATGAAAAATGGATTCTTTTTGACAATTGCAAGCATTCGGCACAATGGCTGAATAAAGATGAAGCGCCAAAACACAGTCCAAAACTGAATATTCATCAGAAAAGCTAATGGTGTCTGTTTGGTGGTCCAGTACTGCTATTATCTACTATAGCTTCATGAAACCTGGTCAATCAATTACAGCAGATGTCTTCTGCAACCAGTTGGATGAAATGATGAGGATGTTTGCAATTAAGCAGCTGAGATTGGTCAATAGAGACAGGCCAATCTTCTTGGAAGACAGCACTCAACCACATGTTGCACAAACAATGCTGCTCAAACTACAGAGGCTGGACTTGGAAACTCTCTGTCATCCACTGTATTCACCAGACCTTGAACCAACCAACTACCAGTTTTTCCAGGCTTTGGACCACTTCTTGCAAGGAAACATATTCAGTTCTCAAGAAGCAGTTTAAACGCCTTTTGCGATTTCATTGTCACTTGCTCTCTAGACTTCTTTGTTGCTGGCATAAACAAGCTACTATTAAGATGCCAAAACTGTGTCGATAGCTTAGGCGCATACTTTGTACTGCTTCTTGTTTGAGATATAATAAGCTACACTTTTGATTTAAAATCAGACATTTCATATTTAATGGCCTAATAGTAATTTCTCCTTACCTAGTGATCCTTTGAATCTCATCTATAGTTCCCAGAATATGTTCCCTTCTCTTGTAACTATAGATGCATAATTGTAATGTTCAGTAGACCTGTGCATTCTGAATTAAGAACATCAGAGTAGCAACATCAGTTGAAGTCCATGATTCATTGAGACTCCCAGAGTTATCTTATTGAGGTGATTCTTAATTCAGAGTGGGGAGAGATCACGTCTGAATCAAGGTCAGGGGTCGGTAGTACAAGTGTAGTTTTTAAACTTGGCTCCACCCACCTTCATCACTACCACCACCAGATGAGCCAGATATGCTGGGTTCACTGCTCTAGGTAATCTGTAAAAGTCATATTTAGGGCTGAAGTTTTGAGATTTGAGGGAATGATTAACCCTTTTGACAAATTCATATCTTTACCATCTCTCAAAAGAGTATGTTTCATAAGACTACAATCCACTAAGTGTGTGTGAGAGACAGGATCTGTCAAGCCATATACATAAGACAGAAATGTCTTAAATCTGAGACTGCCATTTCTAGAAAGTTAAGGTTCTTGCTTTATTAAATTCTGTTGATCTGGGTAGGCTTAGTTAAGAGTCTAGGTTTTAACGGTGTTTACTCTCTGTGAAGCCATGCTGAGTCCAGAGCAGCCATCTGGCCAGTGTGGGCAAGAGTCGCTCTGTTGCCTGAAGGGGGATGAAAGCCTTGCACAAGGGCCAGCTTCGGAGATGTGCCCATGTGCTTTATTTTCCTTTAAATGTCTTACATATGTAAGGAGTGCAAGGAGGGCCCTGAACTTACTAAACTCCTACTGACTCCACTTTCTATTTAGTTTTGCCCTCTAAATTCACCTGTTCCAGACTTGACTTTGGCCATTTCCCAAGTGAACTGTCATGGTTGCTTTTGATTTTTTTCTGTACTGTATCTGCCTTGCCATTACCGAACGGGCTGTGAAAAGCTGCAACATTTGAGGCGTAGAGATTTATGTTTGGGGCCCGGGCAGATACTTTGTACTATGAGCCTGGAAATCTGTTTGGCTTTCCCATCATTCATTTCAGAGAGTAACTTTAGTACTGCTCTAAACCCAGAGGACTCTGTAGTATTATAATTAAGGGTGAGATGAGCTTAACCATTAATGAAGGGGGTTTGCTTCTGGTTAACTGCTCCTTATTAACCTCTTGGCAATCCTATGGGCTCTGAGCCAGAGCTTATGCAGCTTTCTCATGACTTTTTCTTCTAGACCACACCCGTGACGATGCAGGTTGGAGAAGGTCAGCAGGTGCAGATTGTCCAGGCCCAGCCACAGGGTCAAGCCCAACAGGCACAGAGTGGCACTGGACAGACCATGCAGGTGATGCAGCAGATCATCACTAACACAGGAGAGATCCAACAGATCCCGGTAAGCCCTGCCCTAGAGGTATGCATGGCTCCCTTCACAGCTTTATAAAAGGAAATACTTAAAGATTTTATATATACATACACACAATTGTGTGTGTGTGTGTGTGTGTTGTTTTTAACCCATATTCTCATTATCTCCGCTAGCACAACTTGCTTTAACTATGTTTACTCCGTGCTTTCCTTTAGTCCAGGTTCAGGTTCACCACAGTGAGGTAGCTCCTCTCTATTTCCCCTCTCTCCTGCTATGCAGAGAAATTATTGTAACCACCATCCCGTGCCAAGGCTCAAAGGCCCTGTGAGGCAGTCCTGTCTTTTGATTAGCAGAGAATAAGAGGGTGGTGTATAGGGAAGGCCATAAATACACTTGTTGCATATTCATGAGTCAGTTCCCAGTGGAGCCTGCAGCAAAGTGTATTTTTGGCTTTCATTTAACTTATCCATTCCTTCACTGTGGACTGCTGCTTCCTGTGTGCCTTGAGGGATTTCATTTCTTAGATTTGTTGGCTTTTTTACTTGTACTTGTTCTTTTGTAAAATATATCCTTGTCTTAACACTTGTCTGTATATTGGTCATTTTGCCACCAAAAACTAGAAAGTGAGTGAAGTGGAGCAATCCTTCTATTTCCTGTCCCTTACCCTTCCTGTTGTAAACATGTAGGCAGGTATGGACTCATTTGGAGTTGGCTAACCACTTCCTCTTTGAAAAAAGCTTGAAAAGTATCCTCAGTTCAATTTAGGAACTGTTTTTATTAATAAAGTAATAGGCTAAAAGAAAGCTTAGGACGGTGGTGTGTGTCTCTCTCTCACACACGTACATGTGATACCCATCAATTCCAGGTGACTGAACTCTGTCTTGCCTTATTGTTTCAGCCACCAACCCCAAGACCTCTTGAATCCTTCTCATTTTTTCATGTGAAGGCACAAAAACAAGTTCATTTGAGCCAGAGAAGAGTTCCCACTTTGCAGAAACTTTAACCCTCTGGGGCACAGAGCCTTAGCCCAGAAGATTTGTTGCAGAATTCCCAACCTCATCATCAGCCTTACTGAGACCAGTGAACCTCATTCACTGGTCTCAGACACCTTCTGCTGGAGTCTGCATTTCTAGACTCTTCAGGCATCTTATTAATAGTGCTTGTAATAGTGATGAGCTTCAGGAAGGAAACTTTGCTTTCTTTTAGAAAACCCAAGGGGCAGGCTTATTTGCTCTGTATTTAATGTAAAAAGCTGTGAGAATCCTTAGGCTGAGGGGCGGAGCCTCCCCAGATGTCTTAACAGAAGCCTAAAAGGAAAGCTTCTTGCTTCTGTTAAAGAACAGCTTGGAACCATTTGGCTCACAGCTTTTCACTCACATTTGGGTTTCTGCAAGGAGCTCTTCCCAGCTATAAAATGTTAAGTCCCTGTGGCTATCAGTACACCTTCTCCCACTTCTGGAACAAGGCTTTAGTCTTTGATCCTGTGATCCCTGCCTGGAGTTCTGGTGACTCATGGGACCAGCCATCATCACTCTCAGCAGATGAGGTTTCCCAAGCATCCACCCCGTTGCCCTTATCCCCACAAGCCACTTGACATTATTGCCTAGCAGCTGCATGATAGGATTTGGTGGGGAATTCAGGCTTGGCACCACAACTTCCCTGCAGCTCCTCTTGGCATATTCTCAGGAAAGAAATGACTGCAGGTCACAATATTCTTGCCCTGTCTCCTTTGAACCAGATTCTTAATGGGTTTAGATTTTGTGTTTCTGCATCTTGCCTCACGTGGACCATTCTGGAGTAGTCTACCAAGAACTTCAGAGTTAGTTTTTTATTGGTAGTTTAAGTCCTTTGAGGTTGGAATTTTCAGAGAAGCAATTTGATTTAACATTGCATGCAGGAGTACAGCTTCATCCCATCAGCATTTTCCTCACAGAAGTAAGATTCTTGTGATGAAGTCAGCTCTTGAAGGTTAGAGGGAAATTTGCTCCAGGGTAAAGAGGCAAGACTAGCCTGTCAGCTTCAAGAAGCTCCCCCTTGCAACATAGACAGGCTGGGGAGCCAGGGAGGATGGTTTCTGGGGCCCCCAGATGGAGAAAGACCAGATCTGCCCATGCTCCCAGAACTTCTTTGATTTGATTCCCCTAAATCGGGAGCGTGAATGTCTGCAGTCCTCTGTTAACCATTATCCCTGCCAAGCCGTAGTTCCTCTCACGTTGTAACTGCTTTGGTCCACTCTTCATCCCTAGCTCAAAGCACTAATACTTTCATGGTACACTGGAGCATTGAGAGCCTGAGGTAAGGCTTTTAGCACACAATTAAATGCAGCATGTGGTATTATTGTATTATCTGAGATTTAATTGGAAGCATGAGGGACTCTAAGGGCACTTTTGTAGCTTTGGTTTCCCATGATGGGGTTTTCTGTGAAAGGCTTATTGATTCTGCTTCCCTTTGGGAGGTGTTTGGCCAGAAGCTAGTGCTGAACACCAAGGATCCTGAAAGTCCAACAGACCCCCATTGGTCCTGGCTCTTGGGGACAGAGATAGGAAAGCAAGCCAGCTCCAAGATGTGCAGGATGGGGCTGGGCAGCACGAGGGCTCTGGTGCGGAATGATGGATGTCTGCTTTGGGCTCCTAGTGGACACTGGAACTCTTCACAGTATTAAGAAGTATGGAGATGGAGGGGGAAGAGGCCCACACTTAAGGTACAGGTATTCCAATAATGTCGTACAGGCTTTGAGGTACGTTCCTAAAATAAACTGTAATCAAACAGCCAAGAGCCAGCGAATGATGAGCATGCAGCCATGCTGTTCTCATGTAAGTGACAAGATCTCCTGGGAGTTTTTCACAAAGTCCACTCAGGGAACATATCTTCTTCTGTGTTATGTGTCTTGTGGGGTGGGGATTTTGTGTTTTTGCTTGTTTTGACCTCTGTTTAAAAGGAACTTTTTTCAGGGTAGGCTTCTTTGGAGAGTTTGAGGGGTAGAGGGCAATCACCATCTCTGGTCATGGAAAGTGTGCCTGGTTGAGATTGTGCTCAGTCTCTTATAGCCTCTTTGTCTCTGCCCCTGCCCTAGGTGCAGCTCAATGCCAGCCAGCTGCAGTATATCCGCTTAGCCCAGCCTGTATCAGGCACCCAAGTCGTGCAGGGTCAGATCCAGACACTTGCCACCAATGCCCAACAGGTATGTGCCCCAGAGACACAAGGCTTGAGTTAGAGACCAGCAGCCGCTGGTTTCTGGCCCAAAAGGAATGTGCAGCACAGGACTTGCTTGCCTCCTCATGCTTCAGCTAAAGGCACCCACCCCCACACCCTTTATATCTGTTCTGTACCCCAAGGGACAGATGGAGGGGTAGTTTGAAGATTGGATTCAAAGTGTGTCTCTTACTGTCTAGTTCTCGAGGCACAAAGAAATGCAAGTCAAGGGAAGTCTTGAGGGTGCCTGAGAGAAGCCTAATACGTGTGCATGCACGTCAGACCGCAGCAAGCATTTGCAGACTGCCTAATCTTCAGGCCGAGTTTCCATCTTTAAACCCGGATAACTGTCGTGTTCTTGCACCTCCTGTGGTCTTTGGAAAGCTTGCTTAGATTTTACCCTGACTTCCTCATGCGTCCCTACCCAGAAAGTTTGCCCATCTCCTCTCCTCCTGTGCCCTACAGGATGAAGGCTGTGAGTCACAAAGGCTGAGGGGGATGCCTCTCAGGGGCCTGGGGGTGTTGAGGGACATGGGCGTCACTGGCGGAGGATGGGGGGAGGTGGTCAAGGGGAGGCATTGTTAATGGATTCTTTTGCCTCAGACCCAAAAAAAGCAGCGATCGTTTAAGAGCTGGACCCGTCTGGCCCAGTTGCATTTCTGGTGATGTATCTATTGACAGTGGTGACAGAGCTGAGTTTGTAGAGCAAGTCTCCAAAGATCTCATTTGGGAAAATGAGAGGAATGAGCCAAAAGCAAGCCTTCTGAGTTCCATATAGTCTCTGGGATCGTTAAAGGGCCCTTTCCATACCCACTCCCTGGCCTACCATAAGGACTTGGGCTTTTCTATAATTTCCTCAGGGCTCGCTGACACTGAGTCACATCTTAAGATTGGTCATACCCTTGGGTCCCCCGATCTTCCTCTTTTTTTAATCTTGTAAGATTCTTTCCTGGGATCCAGAAAACTTTTTATGGCATAGGAGTGGGAGGAAACGAGAAGAAAGGGTTCTTTGGTTTCTCAGAGGTCACTTTGGGGAACAGAACCAAAGGCAGAAAGTGGGGAGAGGAGTGGGAAAAGGAAGAAGTGGGTGCCTGAGGTCACTTAAAATCTCCGTAAAAACAGGTTGTTGTTTTTTTTTTTTTTTT
>VBSM01000529.1:27010921-27045886 GCA_008086735.1 Cheirogaleus medius
TTAGTAGAGATGGGATCTCACTCTTGCTCAGGCTGGTCTCGAACTCCTGAGCTCGAGCGAGCCTCCCACCTCAGCCTCCCAGAATGCTAGGGTTACGGCATGAGCCACTGCACCTAGCCAGGTCTTGGCTTTTGGTTTCTTTACGGGGCACCTGAGAAACCAAGTGGCCAGTTGGCCCTAACCTTCCTAAGTGGCTGTGTGAGCTTGTTCTCCTCCCTTCATGGGTCTTGGCTGTAGTAAGTATTAAATACTGAGCCCCCTCATTAGCAGGGCCCATGTCGAAAATGCAGGTTCAGTATAGTATCCCTGAGTCAGATACTCTGAGGAAAGGAGGAGAGGGGGTAATCCTACTGCCCCTGCCAGTGAGGATTACCAAGAGTTGGGGAAATGCTGACTTCCAGGCTGCTGGTACAGTGGTTCGAATTGCTTGTGTTTGTCACAGAGGAACAGCGTGCAGCAAGCTCAAGTCTCTGAGCTAACGGGAGAGGCAGAGCCCAGAGAAGTGAAATCCACAGGAAATTCAACTCCCTGCACCTCTTCCCTGCCCACCACACACCCCCCCTCACACCGGGCTGGTGCCTCCTGTGTCTGCTGCTCCCAACCCCAGCAGAGCTCCACATCCCCTCCTCCCTCTGACGCCATGCAGTGGGTGGTGGTTGAGGTATCTGGGACCCCCAACCAGCTCGAGGCCCATAGGGAGCTGCATGCCCCTCTCCCGGGGATGACCTCACTCTCTCCTCTCCACCCCTCGCAGCAGCTCTACCAGATCCAGCAAGTCACCATGCCTGCGGGCCAGGACCTCGCCCAGCCCATGTTCATCCAGTCAGCTAACCAGCCCTCCGACGGGCAGGCCCCCCAGGTGACCGGCGACTGAGGGCCTGAGCTGGCAAGGCCAAGGACACCCAACACAATTTTTGCCATACAGCCCCAGGCGATGGGCACAGCCTCCCTCCCCAGAGGACCCAGCCGACCTCAGCGCCTCCTGCAGGCTAGGACACTGGTGCACTATGCCCCACGCCTGGGGGCCAAGATTCTCCAGCAGAAAGATGCAATATTTTTTGTTTCCCTTTTTCCATTTTTTTTTTCTCCAAGGAATCAATATTTCAGTATGTTGAGCTGTGTGTCCAATGCTATGAAATGAAAATATTAAATAACATATTTATGGCATTTTCTTAAAGAGTGTGGTTGAAAGAATATTTCTCCTTTTGTTTTTCTTTTTTGGTTCTCACTGCCACTTCTTTTTAGGAGCAAATCTCCCCGGGGTGTACCATACGGTATTTCCTAACCCTTGGAACAGCTGCTGCCCCCAAGATTTGCCACCTTGTTCTGCCCTCAGAGTGAACTAGGTGAATGTGTGTTCCTTTTTCACTAGTGTCCTCTCCACCCCCTGCACTCACCCTATACTTCTGTGTATTTGCACCCAGAGGCCATGGCAACATTCCTTGCATTTGAGAGATGGACTCATTCCCCACGGAGAGTGGATGGTTTCATTCCCACACCCTGCTCTTCCAGGGACCCAAGGAGACTAGAACTTTGTGCGTTTTCTGCCCCCCGCCCCAGCCTTTATTTTTTAAATTCATTAAAAATTGTGCTAGTCTCCTTTGCTGCATGGACTTCAAACTGCATGAAATGCAATAAATCTCATTTTAGATAATTAGAGTCTGGGTTTCTGTGTCTGGGGGCATTCATGGGGCCACTTTCCTTGGGAAAGGCATGGAAAGGTTCATTTGTCCTAATGTATGGTATCTGGGAAGGAGGGGTCACCCTTGTGAGAAGGAGATGTCAAAAGCTAAGGTAACTTATGTCATATATCTGATTTAAGGTGAGGTCCTCGGCCAATTTTAAAAGTGAACCTCATCAGAATATGTTTGCTGCTCAGAGGTGCCCACCCACCTGACTTACTTGACTCCCACACATGTGTCAGATTGAGCTGTGTCTGCTTAGTTGAGGGTCAAGGAGGCATCTCTCATGGAGAAAGCTGGCTCTATGCTGCAAACAAGAAACGGGATAAAGCCCTCCAGTCCTGCCTGACACAGGCTGGCACTCTTGCCTGCTGTGGCCATACCCGTTACTAAAGGCATGGCATTGGCCATGGAGAGCAGCCCAGGCCCCTTGTCAGCCAGCAGATCACAGGGGTTCTCCAGCCAGGGCCTGCTTCCTGTTAAGTGAAGCTTAGGGAGTAGAAAGAATATCCCACTTCTTCATTGGCCATAGAGGCCATTGATGAGCCATCTTTCTCACCTCTACCATGTCATCCTTACAACTAGAATGAGGACTGTCTTCATGGGAAGAGCAGTGAACTGGGTGCCAGGAAAAGTAGGTATAGGTATAGACTTGCCATAAAACTATGGGCAACTCCCTTGTCTTTGAGACTATCTCAAAGGGTGAGGTGGGAATGGGGGAAGAGGCTTATATTTGATTATTTCAAGTCCGAGCCTGATACTGTTATGATTCCTTCACCAAATATCCCCCACTGTAAACCATGGGGGTAGGACATGGATTGGTTTTCAAGAATGAGCAAAGATTCAGATAACACTCCTAGCCTCTGTTCTTTCTTCTTCCCAAGAGATGACCCAGATCTCTTGGATCTATTTAAATATCTTGCCCAGATTCAGGTCTGGTCAGCTCTGCCCTTTACTCTCTGGATTGGGGGGTCCTGTTGACTGTGTCTCCTTGATGCTGGTAGTTTATAAAGTACTTGGCCATCTATGTCATCTATTTAATTTTAATTCATTTACATAAGTATACCTTATCTCATTCCACAAGAAAAATCGAGATGGCTTGCAATGAAAACATAAGACATGAAATAATAAAATAAGACAAACTAAAATTAGGACAAATATAATTGAGTAGGAAATCAGGATCATAGAAAACCAGAACACAAATGTGATGGCCATAAAGACCTATCTAGTTGTTAGAATATTTGACCCTGAGCTTCCTGGCCACCAAAGCAAAAAGATATGGGACCAGGTGAGGGATTCACACTACGAAAGAAAGAAAAATAACATTGTTTTGCAAAAGCAGTCTTCTTAGTTTTGAAGTTTATAATACGTGGTAGCCTTCCAATGTCATCAGGGTAGGTAAAGCAAGTGATACTGTCACCCTGAGAAGTCAGTAAGTCAGCTCCCATATGTGTCTGACTCCCAAGTTCAGTCCCCTCCTCCTATATCCAGTTCTCTTCACCATCAGAATCTCTGGACTTTTCTCTAAAGGAGGTCTTCTGGGTTTTCCAGCTATCCTGTACCCACACATGTCTTGGTGAGACATCATACAATAAGCAAGTTTTCACCGATAGCCATGTGCCCAGCACATGTGCAGAGAATGCAAGAGGGAAGCAAGTGTGTAGAGAGCCCTGGTCTCAGAAAAGGCAGGAGCCCCACAATTTCAGTTCCTGGCATGTTCTGTCCCACCTTGCTGCTCTTTGACTTGTTCATGATTGGAATTTCAGGCCAATCAGTGAGTCCCCATTTTCCCATAGACTTGCATTCTTGTTTTGGCGATGTTTTGATCAGTTGTGATTGGTAGGTAGCTTCCCTGCTGAACACTTTCTCTTTAAATTTTTCTGCCAGCAGGGCCCATCCTGGTGTAAACAAACCCTTTGGTGCAGCCCTAGAGAGCCCCTATCTAATACCCAGCACGATCCCCTTACATCCGGAGCACTCTTTAAACATTTTTCCTAGCACTTGCAGCATCCGTCCTCTGATGATCTTCAGAGTGACCCTGCAGGGGAGACAGGAAGAGAGATCATGATCCTGTGTTACAGATGGAGTCATGGGAGGTCTCGTGAAGTGCAGTGACTTGCCCAAGGTCACTTCATGAATTAGGGGTGGAGCTGAAACCAAAACACTGGACTGACACCCCCACTTCCCACTCTGTGCATACACAGTTGCTCTTTGGCCAAAGGTGATATATATGTGTGTATGAAAAAGAACAAGGCTTTACTAAATGTGAACTGTCTCCTTTTACTCAGCCTCCCTGAACCAGCTGGCCCAGCCCTGAGTATATATAGAATAAATAGAGCAGTTGGGTCTGGTCTGAGGACAGCTGGTAGTTGGGATAACTTTCCCAGGGGGCTGATGTTGGAGATTGGAGACCCCTGGAATTACAAGCCACTATCTGGCTGGCTTCCTTGCTGCTCTGGTCTGCCAAGGCCACAAGAGGGCAGCATGCATCCCTCACCTGAGTCTGGGAGGTGCCCTGTCCCACCCTCATCTCAACTTGAGACAGTTCTAGGAATTAAGGGGGGCATGACATGACGATGTCATTGTCCCCTTTCTCAACGAGTACTAGATCCTTAGCCCCCTTCCTGATCAGACCCTCACCCTTTGAAAGGAGAGGCCTCCCCAGGGTAACAGTGAGGGCTGAAAACACTACCCTTACCAGAATATTGCACCAAGGTAGGTGGTGAGATTTGAAGAAGGACTTTCTGACAGCCCAAGTTTATTCAAGGTTCTTCTTATCTTTCCAGCTTTGTTTCTTCCCACTCTCTCTTCCCCACCGCCCCCTCACTCTGTGTTCCTGTCACACTCAATTACTCACTGGTTCCTGAACTCACCTCCGTGTTTTCTGAATGTGCTGGCCAATGCCTGGAATGCCCTTTTACTTCTTTTTTCACTTATTGATCTTCTGTCCATCCATCAAGGCCCAATTTAAATGGCCCTTGCTGAGAAACTTCTAACTCCTGGGGCAAAGTCAGCGAAGACCTCTTCAACTTCTACAACCTCTATTATTAGAGTTCATATGCACAGTCATTCAGCAAATGTTCCTTTGACACCCACTTAAATCTAAAGAGGTCCCTGCTATCATGGAGCTAATATTGACTATTGGGTGGGGGTGGGAATGGGGGAGACAGACAATAAACACAAGACCAAGTTAGGCTCTGAAGAAACTCCCTATCCCTCTGTTAGAATCTTCTGGTTTGGGCTGTCTTACTCACAGGTGGTCCTTCTCCAGTTCAGGGTCATCTCTGTGCCTCTGGAGCTCAGCACAGGGCCTGGCACCAAGGGGGTAACAGTAAGTGGTGAGTGGGTGAATGAACAAACCCATCCCTGCCGACACACTGCACATGTTCCCAGCTCTGCTCCTCTGCTCTCACCGTGACTTTTTTTCTTGTTAACAATTTTTTATTGAGCTCTGATAATATGCTAGGCAGAGGTGTTAGATGGAGATTATCCTTTTAAGAAATTTCTGTACCGGAAAATACTTCTAAAGTGTAGTATACCTAAATGGATTCTTATTTCATCTTCACATCAAATTAGATAGGTATTCTCCCCATTTTATAAGCAAGGAATTTCGGCTCAAAGAGATTTAAGAAATTGCCCAAGAGAACCAGCTGGTTGAATGGAGCCACATACTCCAAGAAGGAGCTCCTGTCCCCAGTGGTCCTGTCCCCTCTATGATTCTTTTCCTATAGAGAATGAAAGTCCCCTTCCCCACCAACTCTTAGGTAGGACCTAACCTTTGTCCCATAACTCCAGCCATCCCTAGGCCTCTGTAAGGTGGTATCTGACCTCCCAAGAGAGGACCCTAGTATGGGGGTCAAGTGCCCAGTCACATGAGCAACTTGGGCATGGCCTCTTCAAGGGCCCTAGAGCTAGGCCACTACCATGGCCCAGGAAGAGGAGACAGGAGGACAGTAAGGCTGGCACTCAGAAGGGAAGAACCTGAGCTGGGCCCCCCACTGGGCCAGGCTGGGCGGGGCTCCTCTGTCTCCCTGGTGCTGAGGAGAGACCTGAAGCAGAGCCCAGCCTCCCTCCCTAGCCCTGAGCCCCGAGCCCCTTCCCTGAGCCCATCACCTGTGAGCTCCCAACCCCTCCCCCAGCCCCTGCACCTCTCTCAGTGAAGGTCTGTGGAACAGAAGCTTTCTAAGATCTTGTATGTGTCAAAATGTTGTATTTTGCCCTCTCATTTAAAAGACAGTTTGGCAAAGTATGGAATTCTAGGTTCACAATTATTTGCCCTCAGCACTCTGAAGATACATTCCATTGTCTTTTGGCATCTGTTGTTGCTGATGAGAAGTTTACTGTCAATTCAATTATTGGACCTTTGTAGATAAGCCATCTTTTCTCTCTGGTGGCTTTTAGAATTTCCTCTTTATTCTTGATATTCTACACTTTGACTGCAAGGTGTCTAGATGTAGTTTTGTTTGTTTTGTTTTTTACTAGGCAGTCTGTGAGGCTTTTAAATCTAGAAATTCATGTCTTACATTTGGAAAGAGCTTAGTCACTCCAGTATCTCTTTCTGAAACTAATACATATGTTGGGGTTTCTCATTTAATCTTCTAGGTATCTTTTCTTTCATAAATTTAATCTCTTTATTGTTCTATTCTTCATTCTGGAGGATTTCCTATTCTGGCTTCTAATTTATTAATTCTCTCCTCAGATATATTTACTAACCCATCTATTGATTTTTTAAAATGTCAGTGGCTTTAGTTTTCATCTCCAAAATTTCTAGATAGTTCTGTTCATTTCTGCTGCATGTTCCTGTTCAATATCTTTCTGTTCTTGTTTTATAGATGCTATTTCTTCCTTTATCTCTTGAAGATTTTAACTATATTAAACTTACTTTCAGATTGCTCTGTTATCTCTAGACCTTTTGGTATGAATTCTCCCATGAGAGATATCTCTCTAAAGGTATCATGCTTCTAATATGTTGTGAAATGTATTCTTGAGATGATTTTTGGCACATTTTTCTGACTGTGCTCTGAGATACGGAGGCTACCCTAAGGGATGATTTCTCAGTTATGTGGTGCTCAAGCCATGTGGAAGTGTGCCAGCCTCAAACCAGCTCTTACATTAGTGTCTTGGATTGTGATTTTTGCATGGCATGGATATCAAATCCTGAGCCCACACCCCATGTAGACAGGCTGAGGTGTCATACTTATATGGGTACTCTTTCTACCTAAAGCCAGAGCTAGGTGGCTAGCAGGCAGAGAGATTTTAGTCTTGTTCATGGCAGGCAGCACTTTTCCTAGAACCAGCTTTAAGTAGGGAGCCTACTGTATACCCCTGCCACTGATGGGGTCTGCAACTGTATTTCCTACCCCTGCTGGAACACTGAACCCTCCCTCAGCTTCAACTCTTGCTTGCCATCAGGAATTCCATCTCGTTTATGGCCTTTAACAATTTCTCATTCTTGCTTTTGAGCTTGAATATATATTTTCTTTTAAAAGTATCCAGCATTTACCTTGCATATCTAATATTTCAAATAGGAGGGACTTCAATAAGTGGCTTTTTTTTTTTTTTACAGTTTTGGCAATTTAGAGTCACAGAAAGATGCTCAGGGGACCCCTCTCCCAACAAGCTCCAAGCCCTTAGGGTGGCTGGTTCCCTCTCCCAGGGGCATCAATAAGCTTTTTCTTTTTCTTTTCTTTTTTTTTGAGACAGAGTCTCTCTCTGTTGCCCGGGCTAGGGTGCCGTGGCGTCAGCCTAGCTCACAGCAACCTCAAACACCTGGGCTCAAGCGATCCTCCTGCCTCAGCCTCCCAAGTAGCTGGGACTACAGGCATGCACCACCATGCCCGGCTAATTTTTCCTATATATTTTTTAGTTGTCCAGCTAATTTCTTTCTATTTTTCTGTTTTTAGTAGAGACAGGGTCTCACTGTTGCTCAGGCTGGTCTCCAACTCCTGATCTCAAACTATCCGCCCACCTCAGCCTCCCAGAGTGCTGGGATTACAGTTGTGAGCCACTGCACCTGGCCAATCAATAAGCTTTTAATCAAGCTTGACCTGGATGAAGTTCCAGTCTCTGAGCCTCCCATCCCTGCCACGGAGCCCCTAGCCTCTCTTTGGAGCCCCTATTCTCCCTCAACCCCTATCTCCCTTACCAGGTGTCATCTGCTTTCTCAACCCCTTCCCTGCTACCAATCTTCAGTCCCTCCTACTCACATCATCTCCCTCCCTGAGTTCTCATCCAAGTTGCTCCCACCAGGGGAGCATGGAAGTTCTTTTCCATTGCATACTCAGCAACTCAGAAAAATCCTTCCTCTTCATTTTTCAACCAACTCCACTGTCCCAGTGGCTCTCACGGAGAATGTGGAGCCTAACAGCAGGACCACTGTACTGTGGTCTTCTAGGAGCTGGGGTTAAGGAGGAAGAATCCTGAAGGCAGAAGAGGAGCAGCACAAGAAGGGGATGGCTTTGACCTTCATTTCCATGCCCCCTTCTCCCTCTGTGTCTCCTCCCGTGGGACCCCCTCCAACCCTTAGGATCAATGGGGGTTCACTTTCACTGAGCTCAGCAACACTGCTCCCTCCCCACTTCCTGTGGCTCTGAGCTGGCTGGCCAGGCCTGGTTGGTCTAGGCTGGGGACAGATCAGGGTGATGGGGCAGGGAGAAAAACTGTCATCTGCTGGGTGGCTTGAGTCTTGTGTCCTTTCTGGGCTGCACAAGGAAAAGAAAGAAGGCCTTTCTCTCATACCCTCTCCTCCTGCTCTCAGTGGAGGTGGAGTCCCAGAGGTAAATAATGTGATGCTGTCACCCTATGAGCACCCTCTACTCCAGTCCCCTCCTAGGAAGCCCTCCTAGATTGAGAAGAGCTGCTAGGGCCAGGGAATTCCATAGCATCTTCCCCTTCCACCTCAAACACATGCCTAAAGAGTAGAAGATGAATGGTTCACATGTGTGCAGCTCCCTGCATGATCTGTGACTTCCTCACACATTATTGCATTCAGCCCCCTGGATAGCCAGGGAAGGTGAGAAGCGGTGGAGTGACTTGCCCAAGGTCACCAGCTAGTCCAGAGGGAGAGCCAGGACTGGAAGCCCATCCACGAGTTGTAGTTCATGCTCTTTCTGCCCCTGGCACTGCTAACCTCCCCGGGTGCTGGTGCTTCCCGCTTCACCCCTCCTGAGCTCTCCTAGAGGAAGCCACACCCTCTGCAGCATGCCCAGGCCCGAGCCCTGGCTGGGCTTCCTGTTTCTTATCAGGCCAAACTGGACCCTTCAGCCTGGCATTCGAGGCCTCCTGTGTCCTCCTGGCTAAGCTTGCTCTTGCTCTCCCATGCTCTATAACATCCTCCCCACCCCAGTAGCCACCCCCTGCACACACTGCAGCCCAGGGGTTATGAGCAAGGCAAGTCTCTTCACTGAGCCTCAGTCTTCCTGGGCTGTAAAATGGGGGCGTGAACACTATTAAGTCACAGGGTTGTTGGGATGCTGAAATAGACAATGTAGGTAAAGCATCCTGCACAAGGCTTAGCAGTTAGCATGGATGGGCCTCATTCATGGGAACTGCAGGTATTATTGGTTGTACTTCTCTGAATCTCTCCAAGTCCTCCCCACTCCTGTCCCCAGGAAGGCTCCCTCTGTCATTGCCTGTGGGGACCTCTCCCTCATCTGACCTCTAACAACCCTTAGAGCTGTAAGAAAGCCCAGGGGAGTTCTGGGGCACAGGGAGGGAGGAGGAGGTAGGTGGGTGTAACCCAGATCCCCTCACCCCCATTCAACCAGAGCACCTTTGCTCCAAAGCTTTTCACACATTGGGGTGCTACCTTATGATTCTGTCTGTAAAATGGGATTCCATTGCTGAAAAGGTCTGGAAACCGCTGACTTAAGTCACCCCCTCCTACTCCAGGAAAGGAATTTGAGCCCTTGATTGACCTGAGGTCACAGTGAAGTCAACGACAGGCTTGAGCCTAGCCTGAGAGACCAGAGTCCTAGGTATTTCCAGACCTCAGTGCTTTTCAAACCTGGAAGTCTCACTCCCTGGCAGGCATGAGTTCTAGAGAACAAGGACTGGCCGTGTGTGGTTCCCCTCAGCCCCCAGCTGGTCCCAGCACTCAATGCCTAGCAGGCAAGTGCCAGCCAGGGGAGAGCACAGGTCACAGACAGTTCTGGGGTCACTAATGGGTCGTGTGTCCTTAAGCGAGTCTCCACACCTCTTTAAGCCTAAGTTTTCTCACAAGCAAAGGGCTGCTCTTTGTCCCTAAAGGGACAAGACCTGGCACACAGTTGGTGCTCAGCAAATGGGAGCACTGTCCCTCCCCACCCTTTCTCCCAATCAATACCTGCTCCATTGATGGACCAGGGGGACAGTGATGAATTGTAGGAGATCTTGGAGCTCCGCCCCTTCTTGGACAGATGGGGACCCTGAAGCCAGAGCTGGGAAAGGACTTGCCCAGGTGGGAGTGAGTCTCAGAGAGTGAGTCTGGGCAGAGCGGGGACATTTATTTGGGCAGTGTTACCAGGGAGGGAGATGAGGGTTTGGGCATGGGAAGGAAGCTGCTGAGGGTGGGGTCAAGGGAACAGATGGGAGAGAAAGGAGGAGGAGGATGGGAAACCGCACTGTCCCTTCCGAGCCCCTCCAGCAGAGGGGCTGATTGAGAGAGCCTGAGACAGCTGTCTGCTCAGAAAAGTGTCTTAGTCACTAAAGGCTGCAGTGGGGAAAGTCCATCCTCCCAGTCATGCCCTGGGAATCCGGATGGGGGCAGGAAGGCCGCCGAGTGACCCTAGAGTGGCCACCTGTCCTCTCTGAACTGGACTTTCTCCTCTGTCTCTTCCCCTCCCCACCCACCCCAACTAAACTTTGCTGTGGCCTCCTAGTACCATCTCTGCCATCCCTCCCACCCCTTGGGAAGAGTTCTGTGTCCCTCCGTTACACATCCGCCTGCAGGAGAAACAGGCCTCTGCGCCCTATGAAAGTCCTTCCTGAGATCTAACTTCCATTCCTCTAGCTGCAACCACAGTCTCTTTCCTCCCTCTGCTGCCTTTGAGTGGGTAATCTGGAGCCAGAGTTAGGAAAGATGATGAGAGACCCTCTCCCTGTAGTGACAGCTTCTCACAAGGATGGAAAGGGACCTTTGCAGTCCCTCAGCTGGGCAGAGAAGCATGGGGTCCAGAGGTGATGCTTAGCTTGAGGATCAGATTTCCCAGAACAGACCCAATTTCAGCTATTCTGGGCAGTGATAAGGGAAACCTGAATTCAAGTTCCATTTCTGCCCACAGAAGAGACTCAAAAAGACCCCCAAGAAACACCCCCAGGCCCCTTGCAACTGCCTTCCTTTGCACCATTCACATCGAAGACCTTAGTCCCACCCACAGGACCCACGACTGAGAAGGCCCAGACAGTCCCACAGAGTCAGGGAGGCAGTGCCATGTATTTGGGGGCTATGTGCTATTTTCGGCTTATAGGGAGAGGATGGTTAACTCAGCATCCCGAGGGGGGCTCTAGGGCCCAGAAGCCTTCCCCAGCCACCAGTAGAGGATCCGGGCATAACCTGCTCTGGCCCTGGGCACACCTGGAGCCAGGAGCAGCGATTCAGGTCAGACTCCAGAAGGCACCCCCAGCTAGGCAGACGGGAAAGGGTCACTATGGGGTAGGGGTAAGGGCCAGCTGCCAAGCCCAGCTTGAGGACCCCCCAGTCCCTGCAGCCCCCTCCCTGCCTGCCCACGGCCCTGCCTCCCTCCCTCCCCCGCCGGCGCTCAGCAGATCAATGCTGCCTTTGCTGACAGCTGAGAATCGAGCTCGCCTTCCCACCCCCTCCCCCGCCCCTCCCGCTCGGCTCCGTCCCTCGAGAGCCTCCCGGAGGAACCGGGAAGAGTTTGCTGTGGAAGCGCTTCACCCTGGGGCAGGGCCTGCGGAGGGAACGGCTGGTGTGGCAGGGGAAGAGGATCCAGAAACCCAAATTACCACCCTGTGCAGGGCAGGAGGGCTAAAGGGGAAGTCCGCCCCCTACAGCTAGCGAGATGGAGGTCGGGCACTAAGAAGAACTTTGTCCATGGGATAAAGTCTCTCCTTCTCTGGCTGGGATTCTGTGGGCCTTTGGGGCCGAGGGTGTGCCCCCCACCACCACCACCACTGGCTCAGAGCTTACCTCCAAACACCCCATCTGCCCTGAACCTGGTTCCCTGACCTGGGAGTGAGACAAGGGAGGGCTTCCACCCCGGGGAGGCAGGCAGCAGGCCCCTGGATCAGGGGAGGCCCCTCTTCTGAGCAGGGCGGCCTAACTGTGGGGCTCTTCCCCCATCGTGAAGGGAACTCGGACACGGCGGTCGGTGGGAGATAAACTGAACACACCTGAGGCCCACTGTGTCACACACACTCTGACACAGCTCACGGGCACCAGGCCTTTCAGCTGCAGCGGCCCGCCCAGCCACACACAGCCCGGGGCACACTTTTAGCATCTCGCACAGTGGCACAAACGGCACGACCCCGAAGGGCACACCTCATGCTTACACCGCGACTCCGCAGCTTGCACATCCGTCTTCGCATCCAGCCACAGCGTGCCCGCGACCCACACCTTCACTGACTCGCTCCCACCACCTGGCGGACCCACAGCCACCCACGCTGCACGCACAAGTAGACACTCCTCCACCCATTCACACCTAAACTCCACGAGACACCGCGTCCCATCCACGGCCAGCCACGGCCACAACTCCGCTCTCCACGCCCGCTTTCCACAACCACACGCGCGGCGTCCCAGCCCCGGCTGGCCTTCAGGGCCACACTGCCCCACGCCGCGGTGCACACCACTCGCACACGTCCAGCCTCCCGGCCCCGCGCGCTGCCCCCGCCACGCGGTCCGGCCCGGGCACCGACTCGGCTGCCCGCGCGGCCCGTGCGCCCTGCCCCGCTGCCTTCTCCCGCGTCCCCTCTCTCCGCCTCGCCTCGCTGGCTCGCTCGCTCCCTCCCGATTTGGGAAGGCGGCCGCGGGGCGGGCGGGGGCGGGCGGGGGAGGGGCGGGGCGGGGGAGGTTGACATGTGAGCGGCTAGCCAGCGGCAGGTGGAAAGGCGAGCGGCATGGAGCGCGTAATAAGAGAGTTGGAGTCGGAAAGAGCCGCCCCAGTCGCCGGGGAAGCGGGCGGTCAGTGCGGGCTCCGGCGGCCCCCAGGCTCCGAACGCCCGCCCCCGGCCCCGGCGCGGCCCCGGCCCGGCCCCTAGCCCCCGCCGCCCGCGCCCGCCCCGGGCCGCCCTGCCGGCCCCGGGTCCGAGCCATGCGCCGCTGAGCGCCCCGAGCGCGCCCCCGCCCCGGACCGTACCCCGGCTCCGGCCTTCCCCCGCCCGGCGCCGCCCATGGCCGAGGCCCCCCCGCGCCGCCTCGGCCTGGGCCCCCCGCCCGGGGACGCCCCCCGCGCCGAGCTGGTGGCGCTCACGGCCGTGCAGAGCGAGCAGGGCGAGGCGGGCGGGGGCGGCTCCCCGCGCCGCCTCGGCCTCCTGGGCAGCCCCCTGCCGCCGGGCGCGCCCCTGCCTGGGCCGGGCTCCGGCTCGGGCTCCGCCTGCGGCCAGCGCTCCTCGGCCGCGCACAAGCGCTACCGCCGCCTGCAGAACTGGGTCTACAACGTGCTGGAGCGGCCCCGCGGCTGGGCCTTCGTCTACCACGTCTTCATGTGAGTTTGCGACCCTGCGCCCCCTTTCGTGTCTCTGCGATCCCGCCCCGCGCTGCCCCCGCGCGAGCTTGGGCTCCCTGGGGACGGCCGCCCCGCCCTGGCTCTGCCTCCTGCCCCCATGCCCCGCGGCCGACCCTCATTTCTCTCCCCTCAGGCCCAGCCCCGTTTCTGATGCCCCTGATCCTGATCCTGACCCTAACCCCTGATGTCCCCGTCCTGATCCCTGCTTGACCTCGCTTCTGACCTCCCCCCACCTGACTCCTTATTTCCATCCTGATGGCCAAGCCCTGCTCCTCTGTCCCAGGTACTCCCCACATCCCACATCCGGCTGCTTGTTCCCCGTCCACTCTGCAAAGTCTGGAGCCACTGAAGTGGGTTCCCTTTTCCTCTTCCCCACCTCTGCCTCCCTGTGTCCCAGACACACAGAGGACCCCTTGGCCCCCACACACTTTGTCACCGCCTCCCCAGCTCTGTAGCCATGATGGGCTCCCCTTGGAGATGCCCCTCTCCAGGGACGCCCCTGACCCCAGCTCAGGGCTGGCCCCTGATTGTAGATGTTTTGGGGTCCCTGTGGGCCACCTCAGCCCTGACACTGGTGTGTGCTGTGTCCCACTTTGTCTGTCTTCACTCTATGTTCCCCTCCAACCTCAACTTCTCAGTGTGGCAGCAGCAGCCACCCTGCCTGCCCTGCCCGCCCTGGCGGCTCAGCCAGCTCGCCTGCCTTGCTGGCCAGCAGCACCAGGCCTGGCTCTGGGCACTGGGGAAAAAGAAAGAGGAGAGGGGTAGGTTTGGAAACACTGACGCTGCAGGCCCCCTCCTCCCCCTCTCCGGGCTCCTACAACTTTCAAAAACACTGACCCCTCTTGGATGTGAAGAGTGAATTTTGGCAGCTCAGAGCTCCGTCTTGGGGGATGGCCTGGCCCAGTCGGGAACATGAGAGGCCAGGCAGATATCAGTTGAAAGGTTGGGCCTGGCGCTGGGACGCCCGGAGGTGCCCGTGAGAGACCTCTGGACCCTGGAAAATGTGCTGCTATTAATCCCTTCTCACCACAGTCAGAGAGGGCCCTCTGGTGTTGTGGTCTCCTGGGTGGCCCACTGCCTGTCCACCTGACTGTCAGACAGTCCTTCTTCTTGTCTGGCTGTCCCTCTGTCACACTGAGTTTCCACCTGTAAGTTGGCCGGTCTGTGCATCTCTCCACCTGTCTGTCTGGCTGTCCTTCTGTTTGTCTGTTTCCATCTCTGTCCGCCTGTCCTGTTATCTGTGTGCCAATCTGTCCATCTGTCTATCCACCTGGCCACCTGACTGTCCACTCTTCTTCCACCTGTCTTTTTCCATCTGTCCTTTGGTCTGTCTTCCTGCCTGTCCCTCTGGTGCCTGCTTGCCTGCCTCTGCCCCATCTGAACTGGGCCCACAGAATTTCGAGGTGAAGGGGTGGGCGATGCTGGCACGGGGATGGGTAGAGGGAGGGAACTCTCAGTTAAGTACCTGGAGGTGCAGCCTTAACTTTGTGCAGAGACCCCAACTGGGCTAGGCGGGGTCAAAGAGTTGGAATTGTTAGGAATGTGAGTTCAAGCCTCAGGTTGGGGTCAAGGGTTAGGAATAGCCCAACCCCTAGTGCCCACTGGGGAGGCTGGATGAATATTTGCTGCTACAGAGAGGACATTGGAGTGAGGAAGGTTCAGTGCTGGTGGAGTTGGGGCGAGGGGCAGGGGACTTCTCACTAAGCGTGGCTGCATGGCCCAAGGAGGGTGAGACACTCCACAGAGAGCGACTGTGCCCTCCATGGGCTCCTTTTGCGAGGTGACTTTTCCACTGCCTGGCTGGGCCTGGAGAAGCCAGTGGGCTCTGAGGTGGGGGTCCTGAGCGCCAGGCTTGGCCTCTCAGCCCCCACAAGGGTCACTGGAGGTGAAGGACCTGCTGCCTCTCTCCTGGCCAGCTGCTGCAGTTGCCTCCTCTGGAAGGGCCTCCCCTTCCTCTCCAGGAGCTAAATCCGCTGACACCTTTACCCCACATCCTGCTGTTTCAGGATGCCAGGAATGCCCTGGCCAGGGGCATGCTTGTCTTAACCACTTGTCCCCAGGAGGCCAGGCCCAGGCATTTCTTGGGAGCTCGGGGAGGAAATGAGGTGTGAAAACATCCCAATGCTAAGGAATTTCAGGGAATTGGTTGTCTATCTTAGAGGTCAAAGGGGGCTGCAGGGTCAGAAGCCCCTCCTCTTGTGTGCTCTGTGGCCTGGGGTTGATCACTGGGCCTCTCCGAGCTTTAGGTTGTCAAAGTGAGTAGAAACCCCAGCCTTGCGAGCCCCCTCTTGGTTGAGGAAATGGGTGGGAAAGCGCTTCGTGAGCTGCAAGCGCCTGAGTGTGAGAGATGGTTGTTATTATTGGGGCTGGGGGAGGGGCCCACACAGAAGGTCTCTCCTGCTCTTGAGGAGCTCCAGATGTGGGGTTTCTCGGTCACTCACTGCAGGGTCTTGTGTATTCTCGCCAGGAAGTACTTCCTGCTATTGGACTTCTAGCCCTCTTGGTGCACTTTTGATCAGATCCTTTCCCCCTCCCCAGTCTCCCTCAGAGGCAGCCCAAGTGATGGGGGCCCCCTGGGTACAGTTAGCCAGAACCCCCTTCCCAGAGACGCAGGCTGTGGCAGGCAAGCCCCCAGCAGAGGAGCCTGTGAGAGAAGGGCTTGGGAAGGACGGAGGAAGCAGGGGTGAGCGGGCCAGTTCGCCCTAGGGGACACCCCCCTCACACCTGCCAGCTGGGCCCTTCTGGGCCCCACTCAGAACCTGCGCCTTTCTGGCACCTAGGGCTGGGGTATAGCCCAGAGGACAAGCCCTGATTCGGCCTCTCCTGCCAGCAGCCGTAGCCTCTGGGAAGTGAGAACTGCCGACTCCTGTCTTCTCCTTGTTGAGATCCAGAATGAGGGGTCTCTGGGCCCCTCCGTGAGCGCTCCCTCCCTCTCTCGGTCCTCAGTCCCACCACCAAGCCCCAAAGCCTTCCCTGTGCCCCAGTTCCTGATGTAAGCCCCTCAACTCTTCAGAGGCCCTGCTCTCTGAATTTTAAGAAATACCACCTTGCCACCATCCTACTATCCGAGCCTTGGGAGGATGCTGGAGCCGCACACCAGCACGGGTGAGCAGCACACCCATCTCAGAGGCCACACTAGCTTCTCTGGAAGCCAGAGGGCCGGAAGGGGCCGAGCAAGACCCCCTCTCCCGCCAGCCTCTCCAAGGTGCTGGGAGACTCATGCCCGCTGTTCCCAGCCCCCAGCTGCTTAGCAAACTCTCTATGTGAAGCTTTGCGGCTCTGTAAACATCCTCCCTCGGCCCTGTCCCTGGAGTCAGAAGCTGTGGGAATGGGAAAGAGGAGGTGGGGGCAGCTCCTGGGGCCCCCGCGACGTTCCTCACTGACCATCTGAGAGAGAACATCGCCTGGGTTGGAGATAATCCCAGCAAGGTGTACCCAGAACCCTCTTGCTAGGTCAGTCCTGACATTTGACAGCCCCATTTTACTTATGAGACAACTGAGGCTCTGAAGATCAAAGTCACATGGTAAGTTAGTGGCAGATGCAGAGGACCAGAGCCCAAGACTCTTGACTCTCTGTCCAGGACCATTAACCGTTCCTTGCGGCCACCTGGCCAGGCTCTCAGAGTTTGAGCTGGAATCTCTGATGATGCGTGCAGCACCGGCTACGTGCTGAGTACGCTCTATAAACCGCTCACTGCGTCCTTCATCAGCCCGGCTAGGTGGGCACTGTTGTCCTCCTCATTTGACAGGTGAGGAGATGGAGACTTAGGAGAGGTCACTCAGTGAACGTGGAAGGGCCTCGGCCTAGAGCCGGGTCTGACTTGGAGCCGTCGTTCTTTGCAGCTCAGCCCCAGCCAACCCCAGGCTCCTCAGAGCAGCGCGCCTGTGTCATCCGTCTCTCCGTCCCCAGCACCCGGCACGCAGGCAGCAGGGGTGGGCAGTGATCGCATTTTGTGGAATTGAGTGGAAACTTCCAGCCTCACCCAATGCGGCCATGCTTATGATGTGCACGCATCTCCCCGCCGTGTGCCCGTCTGAGTGTCTCGCGTACATGCTCACTGCGACACTGACACACATGCATCCAGCGAGAAGCCATTGAGTGCACAGCTGCCCCTTCCTTTTCCCCAACTTCACAGACACGTAGCCAGAGACACACGCCTGGGCCTGTGGCTCCAGGCCGGACCCCTAGGACAGAACAGAGCTGGCTCCATTCCGTGACTGTTTTGCCTTCACTATCCACAACCGCAGGACCGCCCTTGTAGGTCTGTCTGTATCTGTGCGTCCGGAGGGCAGCCTTGGCCTCACGCAGGAGGAGGGTGGCTGGCTTCCTAGAACTTTGCTGGCCCTTGCTCCTCCTGGAGGGCCCTCCGAGGTCCTTCCATCCAACCTTGCAGGATACTGCTGGGTACACCAAGGCACAGAAGGGGACAGATACTCATCTAAGGCCCTGCCTAGTGAGTCAGTGGTAGGACTTTAGATAACAATTTCTCAGCCCTCGCCAACTGGGAAGACTGATGCTCTAAGAACTTTGCCTTGTGATTGAGAAAGTCTTTGAGTGCGACCCAAATTGTTCGCGCTGCTGTTTTTCAGCCTGTCCTTTGGTTTGATCATTGTAAGGAGCAGGGGGAGACCATACTATTCCTAAACTACCTCACTCCTCCCCTTTTTCTCCCCCTTACACTCCTTTGCTTCCTTCTCCCCAAGTTCCCCTTTGGGGTCCCGGGGGCAGATTAGAGCTCTCATGGCCTGCTCACCCCTCCCCAGCTCCACAGTACATTCATTCTTACCATTGAAGAAGCCCTGCTGGATGTCTAGCTTCAATCCCTGTTGCTGCAGAAGCCTATATGCTTGGAAGGTTGGAGCCAGGAGTGTTTTAAGAGGTGATTATTCTTGGGCTGATGGCAGCACTTTGAGTGGGTAATTAATTTAAGGTTCTCTGAGCCAGTCAAGGGAGCTGGAACTGCCTGGGAGCAGGGAGAGAGGAAGGATCTATAGAACTGGCCAAGGTCCTGCCCTTACCCCAAAAGGAAGCCATGCAGGGAACTCCCCAGACTTGGAGCAGCCCACGTGAGGTCCCCCACCTCCCTGCACTGATGTGGGTCTTCGGGCAAGTCCTTGGGCAGGTCCAATTCTCCATGGGTGAGGGGGCCCAGCAGAGAACTCTGAGTGTCTGCCCTGGGGCAACCCCTAATGTGGGGGTTGAGAGGCTGGGGGCGGGAGAATAGTGGGAACTTGAGTTTAGAGCATGGGTGCTGAGTCCGATGGGTTTGGGTTCATTTCTGTTCTCCCCTTAGCAGTCATGTGTCCTTGGGCAAATTACTTAACCTCTCTGAGCTTCATTTTTATCATCTGGGAATGAGAATAATAACACCTGCCTCTAGGGTTGTCAGGGCTGGATGAGATAAACCACCAGACACTGTGCTGGGCACAACTGTTAGCCATTACCCTTATTACCATTATTATTATATTGTTATTGATGTCATCACTCTTTTCCTCTGGAGCGAGGTTTGACAGGTGGCCCTAGCTCAGCACGGTGAGTATGTCTGGGTGTGCCCGGGGTGGCGGGGAGGGGCGCCATGAGGAGGCTGCAGAGCCTGAAGGACCACTGGCCTCCTCTGCCTCCTCTCACCAGGCTCAGGAGAGAGGCCTGCGCATGGCTGTAAGCGGGTGTGGGGAAGAGGTATCTGCCAGAGTGTCATTATGAGGCCGAGGTTTGGACCTTGTTGTCCACCCCTGGCAGCTAGCCTGGCCTCAGGGAGGTGCAAGTGGAGCCGTGGCTCTCAAAGGGGCAGCCGGGGACTCCCAGGAGAGAGGGGCACACACCCACCTTCTTCTTCTGAGCAAATCATCTCAGAGAATGAGGGGAGGGAGTCCCAAAGGAGATTTAGAGATCTCGGCCCTTACTGGGAAGGTGCCCACACACACTGTATCCCAGTCCCCGAGCCTCAGTATCTTCTTCTGTAAAATGGGCCTTTCTTCTGTAAAATGGGCCTAACAGGAGAGTGGGCCACTTAGGGCTGTCTGGCACAGAGCAGTGCTGGACGGATGAGAGGAGCTGCTGTCTCAGGACCTTGACTTTTATAGAGTTGGGGGTGGGGAGTTCGTCTTCCAGCACCTTCTCCTGGGCCGCCTCAGAGGACAGGGTGGCACTTAGAAGGGCACCCAGGAAGCTGCCTGCCCCCAAGAGGGGCTCTGAGAGGCTGGGGAGAAGGTGCTGATCAGACCTCTGGGGCCCCCAGAGAGCCCCCCTCCCCAGGACTCCGGGCTCTCTGGGCAACTCTGTCCCTGGGGCAAGATCTGTGTGCTCTGTGGGTTGGCACCTGGGGAGGGCAGCCCCAGGCAGCAGACTAATTGGGCTGGGAATCCGTAGGCAGCGCCTGAGGGAGGGAGGCAGAGGGAGCAGGGAGCTCAGCAACGCCTTCCCTCATCGTTTCCTCCTGGAGCTTTGGGGAGCCGTGGGTGGAGCAGGGTCTCTGGCCTAGGGGCTGGAGGGAAATATCAGAGTATGCTCTCCTGAGACTCCTCGGACACCTTGGGGCCAGGCAGGTGGGACAGAGGGAAAGCTTGCTGGAGATAAATGAAGCAGAAAGGATGGAGGTCAGACAGTGGGAAGAACTGCCCAATAACCAGGAGGTGGAGTGAGATTCCCTGAGGTACTCTTACCAAACTTCGACACCCCTGTCTAGCTGGGCCGGACAAAATATTTGCTCTAATGGTCCCTATTAAGCGAAGGACTGGCTCCCCTCCCTACAGTGTGAACAACAGAGGGTAGATGCCTGCTCCGTCTGAGCTCAACTTTGGGGCTGGGGAGGGATCCGATCAGGCACCCACTGCTTTGGGGCAGTGGTGGGGAGGGTCACAGGCTGCACCTCCTCCCTCTTCCTTCCCTGCCGCTCCTCTCTGGGGCCTCGGCCTGTCCAGGTCACTGTCTTTGGGTTTATTTTTTGCTGGGCTTGTCTGTCCCCCGGGAGGGGAGGGGATAGGGAAAGAAGGAGGGAGAGAGGGAACAGCTCTGTCAGCATAATCCCCGGGCGCCTCCGCTCCTGCCGGTCTTGGCCCAGCTGCCACCCTCTGCTGGAGGGACCAGCCCCGGGCACAGTGGGGATCCAGACCCATGGAACTTCCTCCCTTGGGGGTCAGGGCCAGCAGGTCAGGAATAGGCCTTTCTGCCCTTGTCCTCTCTCCATACATCCCTGCTATGGAACGTCAGAGCCGGAGGGACCTCAGAGCATGAGCAGATCCACAGACTTCCTTTCACAGATGGGGAAACTGAGGCGAGGAAGAGGGACCTGATTGCCCAAGGATACAGCTCACATGGGGGCCTTCTGCACCTCTCCTCATAATACTAGGTGAGGAGAAAAGGGTGCTGCCTCCCCGCTGCCCCTGTTCTCTGAGAGGAGGGCGCAGCCCCTCAGTTCATTCACTCATCTCGTTCTTCCACCCTCTGGGCATTGGTGGGAGAGACAGAACGGGGCAGGAAAGTGTGACCCATGGCCCAGCAGAGGGAGGGAGGTGCAACCTAGGGGCGCAAGAAGGCTGAGGGGGTTATCAGTCCCCACCCCCATGCCTTTTATACTTAAAATGTACTGGTTGGGCACGGTGGCTCACACCTGTAATCCCAGTACTTTGGGAGGCCAAGGTGGGAGGATCACTTGAGCCCAGGAGTTCACGACCAGCCTGGGGTGCTCGCTTCGGCAGCATGTATACTAAAATTGGAATGATACAGAAAAGATTAGCATGGCCTCTGCGTAAGGATGACACGCAAATTCGTGAAGCGTTCCATATTTTTTACATGATTAATATAAAAAAAAATAAAAATGAACAAACAAAAAAAAAGAGAGACCAGCCTGGGCAACATAGCGATATTCCATCTCTACAAAAAAATAAAAAAATGTAGGTAGGCATGGTGGCAAGCGCCTGTAGTCTTAGCTACTGGGAAGGCTGAGGCAGGAGGATCGCTTGACCCCAGGAGTTCAAGGCTGCAGTGAGCTATGTTCACACTACCGCACTCCAGCCTGGGTGACAGAGAGAGACCCTGTCTCAAAAAAAAAATACATAAAAACTACATTAGTCCTATTTTCTAGACAAGGGGATTAAGGCATAAAGAAGTTAAATGACTTGCCCAACCATCAACAGAGCTGAAAGGGTAGAGGCAGGATTCAGGTGCAGAACGTGGCTCACTGGGAGCCACGCACTCGGCCACTCCGCCAGCTGCCCTGTGCAAGAGGCCCAGCCTGTCGCCCTTCCTTCTTGGACGCGCTTCCCCTTGGCTCTCCTCACAGCCACCTCTGCCTCCTCCCTCTTGATTCTGTCAGAAGCTCTGCCTCCTCTCTCTGCTGCTTGAATGCCGGGGCTTTGTCTTGGGTCCTGTTCTCTGTACACAGTTTTGGGGGGTGGTCTCATGCAGTCCTGCAACAGCA
The DNA here is from genome assembly GCA_008086735.1 of Cheirogaleus medius. Taxonomy (NCBI): domain Eukaryota; kingdom Metazoa; phylum Chordata; class Mammalia; order Primates; family Cheirogaleidae; genus Cheirogaleus; species Cheirogaleus medius. Next base: position 27,032,687 of record VBSM01000529.1, read on the forward strand.
AGGGTTGCCTCCGTGATGACAGCCATGCCTTCTGCAATTCATGCCTGAGCCTCCTGCGCAGCCACCTGCTGCCGCCTCTCCTCCTCATCCCCCGGGCACCTCAAACTCAGCCTCTCCCCCCGACCTGCCCTCCTTCTTTGGTCCACCTGACAGTGACTCCCCCACCTCCAATGCCCAAGTCAGAAACCCCCTCCCCACAAGCACTCATTGCTCCTCACCTAAGAAATGACTCAGTGTCCCCAAGTGGTGTGCTGTTTAGTGCTCTGTGTGTTCTTCTGCCTGTGACCCCCTCCCCTGTCCCACCGGCCCATCCTCTGGCTGCCTCCTCTATCCATCCTCAGTACCAGTCTGGGCACCACCTCTTCGTGGAGGTGCTTCCTGCCCAGCCTTGACCCAGGCCAGCTCTGCCCAGCCAGCCCTGTTTGTTCTTTGCTTTTCTGCACTGGGCAGCGAGAGCTGGGTGGGCGGGGGCTGAGCACCGTGCTTGGCACATGGTTGGTGATGAGCGAATGTTTGCCGAGTGAGGGATGAAGGTGGCATTGAGGCAGAGTCGTAACTAGAGAGAAGTGGAGAAAGGGCCATTTGGTCCTGTGTGTGGAGACACCGAGCTGGAAGCGCACACTGGGTGGAGGGAACAGCCAGAGCGAAGGCTGTGAGGCGGGACTCTGTCTCCCTAACCCCTGTGCCCTGAGACATGCAGCATCTGGTGTGTCCTGGGCCCTGAGGACCTCGATTGTCAGGCCTTACCCTCTGGCTGACAGGGCAGGGCAGGGACACTGGATGGAAACGAGGGCCTGACTGATCTCCTCCTGGGTGAGTGCCCTGCAAACACTAGGCTGTCTGGTTTTGCCAGTACATGCTATGTGGCAGACACTATGTGACAGCCAATTGTTCCCATTCTGCAGACAAGAAACAGGCTCAGAGAAGCAAGTTACACACAAGTTACACGGTTTGTCTGTGGCAGCATCAGGACTTGAACCCACGTCTGTGTGATTGCCAAGTCCAACCTCCAAATGCTTGTCCAACTCGTCAGCAGACCCGTGGCAGTTTTTAGTGGCCTAAGGCAAAAGCTAGGAAAATAAGGACAATGTGGTGACTCTTTCATAAAGCTAAATTTATTCCATTTAAAGACTGTCTTTTAGTATGAAATTATGTCCTTTCTTTTATGAAATGATGGGCTGGGAATTTTTTAAAAATTGTCCTTACTTGGCAAAATAAAAAGTTGACATACTTATGCAGTCCCCAAAATGGTTTTGGAAATTTTACCGGTGCGTAAAAATCCCTGAGTCTGGGCGCCACCCTGGCTCCTCCCTCCTGAGCTGCGGGGCCAGAGAGGGAGGAGTCGGTGGGGGCGGAGAAGCCTCAGCCCCTGCCCTGCCTGGAGCACAGCACTGCCAGGACCAGCCAGGGCTCTTTCCCAAGCGTGGGCTGGTGGGGGAAGTGTCAGCTAGAATCAGGAGTTAAAGGAGCTCGCTGGGGTTCACCTCCTGCCTCCGCTTCCTAAAAGCTGTGTGGCACCAGGCAGGTGACTCAACCTCTCTGAGGCACCAGCTTCCTTCCACACAGAATGACAGCTACCATCTCTGCCTGCCCACATCACAGGGCTGCTTCCCCTATAGCAAGGGCTTGGTGAACGGCAAAGTGCTGTGAAGAGCAGAGGCTGCCATTCCTCAGGGGTCCTGGGCCCCTCATCTCACCCTTGCCTGTACTGGTTTGAGCCCTGACGAAGAGACAGTGGCAGGGGGTGGCACACAGGCTCCGTAAGAGCAGGTTGGCCAGACTAGCACTTCCTTTCCTAAGGAGCCCCGGCGGCAGCCCAGGTACGCACCCAGGCTGGAGGCGAACCGTGCACTGACCGGTGCGCTGACCGGAGCCGGCTGGAGTTCTGGCGCAGGCGTCGTCATTTAGTAACAAGATTCATAGTCTAATCTCCGCCGGCTATTGTGCTAAATGCTTTTCACACATTGCTTCACTTAATCCTTCCAAGAGCCCTAGGAGGTGGGTCCTCTCATTATCCCCATTGCGCAGAGGAGGACACTGAAGCTTAAAGGTTAAGCACGTGCCCTTGTCACACAGCCAGTAAGTGGCGCATGCCCAGGAGGATGGGAATCTTCTGGCCTCAGTTCAGACAGCTGAGTGCCGGGAGAGCCGGAGTGTGCAAGGAGCCTGTGACGTGGGTGGTGGAGCGGCCTGCAGGGCTGCAGTGTGTGTGTGTGTGGGGGGGCAGTCATAGTGCAGGTGGGGGGCAAGGGGTTGGGGTGGGAAGGCAAGAGACACATTCCTGCTTGGCAGCTTCCAGCAGTCACCTCCCTCTCTGAGTCTCAGCCTCCCCCTCAGCTCTGGCTCTCACTAATAATAAAGATAATAATAGCAAATCCTTCCTGAGCATCGATCCTGTGCCAGATGCTGCCCTGAGAACTTGCCATGCCTTCGCTCACCTTTCCCTCTTAACAACCCTATGAGGTAGGTACTATTGTTATGCCCATTTTTCAGATGAGGAAAATGAGGCACGAAGGGTTTAAGTAACTTGCCTGGGTATAGGTAGCAGGCCCAGGATTCAAACCCCAGAAGTCCAGCCGTAGAGGCTGTGGTCTCACCGCCCAGCTCACCCTGACTATCTGCCAGTTGTGGGGGGAGTGATGTGAGGAGCAGTTGAGCCTCAAAGGCCAAGGTCCTGCTCCCACCCCAGTTCTACACCGGGGACTCATGCGTTCCCTCTAACTCTTTCATTTGGGAAGCCTTCACTGGAAGTCCCTTGGGACCAAGCCCTATGCCAGACACTGGGGACAGAGCAGTGAACCAGACCCTCGCCTGCTCCCTGGGGAAGATGGGTCGGGAGGCTGGCAGCTACCAGGCAGGGTGTTAAGTGCCATGTCTGAGCAGCACAGAGTCCTGCGGGAGCCCAGCGTGGAGGGCCAAGCCCAGCCCCAACCTGGGCAGGGCTGGGAAGACTGGGAAGCCTATGCTGAGATCTGAAAGATGAGTAGGAGCCAGCCAGGCAAAGAGGAGCAAGGAACAGTGTTTCAAGCAGAGGGACTAGCACCGACAAAGACTCAGAGGTCAGGCTGAACAGGGCATTTGCAAAGAACAGCAAGAAGGCAGAAGAGTGAGAGCCTAGAAGAGGCAAAAGGTGTCCAGAGAAGAGGCTAGGACGTGAGTTGGGCCAGGTGTGACGGTGAGGGGGCCAGAATGAGGAGCAGCAACTTCCTGAGAAGACAGGAAGGAACTAAAGTAGGGAGTAACATGTATTTTAGAAACTCCATTTGGGGACTGGAGAGGAGGATGGCCTAGGGGGAAGGACTCCGGCAGGGAGCCCAGGGGATACCATCAACTTGGCTTCCTTTTTCCTCTGCTTCCCCCAGGACCTGGACCCCCAGTGCCTCCTCCAGAGCTGTTCACTAACCCTGCCCAGGGCCCAACCTGGCCCGGAGCCCTAGGACTTTGCGTGTAGGGAAAGCTCAGCTGCTTATGCAAACCCTGGCCTGGGGGGACGTGTGTGTGGCTGAGCTGGGGGTGCCTTGGAAGCAGAGCGGGTGGGTGCAGGCCCTGAGGCTGTCTGGAAAGGTAGTCTGGAATCCGTGGGGGCCCCTAGAACAGTAGCCTTAGAACAGCCCCAGGAGAGCACCTGGGGATTTGGCCCAGATAACGGAGGGGTGCTGTGGAGGAGGGCAGATCCCAGGTGGCTCGGCCAGCCCCAGCTCCCATCTCCCTTCTTTCCTTGCAGCTCAACAAAGTGTGGAAATCACTGGTCGCACCCAGTCCTCTCTTTCTTCTGCTGAGGAAACTGAGGCTCAGAACAAGACAGGGACAATACTCAGGTCAGCAGTATTGTCCAGAGCCCAGATCAGAACCCAGGCTGGGTCCAAGCATCTTAGTTGTCCCCAGCAATGATAAACCAGTGACAGCCATTCTGTAGAGCTTCATGGAGGCTAGCCTGGGCTCAGGTCACTGCTGGGAGCTCTTGGGCAGGTTTTGTCACATCTCAGAGCCTCAGCCTCTGGGTCCAAAATACCACCTGGTACTGGGAAGAAGGTCCCCTCTCCCACTTGATGTCCCACAGAGCACTTTAAGGCATGCCTGGCCCATTGTGGGGTTTATTTAATCATTGTTTGCTCAGTGAATCTCACTGAATTCTCATAATCGCCCTGGAGGAAGGTATCACACCATTTGGTGCTGAGGCTCAGACAAGAGAAGTGACTTGCCCAAGGTCATTCCACTGAGAAGTGGCTGAGATGGGGCTGGAGCCCAGGCGTTCAGGAGCCTGTCTAGGACCCCTGCCAGACACAGCCCCAATTTTGAGCCTGTACTCTCAGTGAAAATCAGCTGGTGTCCCAAGCAAGACCCATCAGTCGGCTGGGCAGGGTGTGTATGTGTGTGCTGGACTGGGCTGGCCCGCTGCGGGAACTCGGCTCACACCAGCCCCTTTGCCCCATGTTTGGACCTGGCTGCAGCTGCTGCCTCATGGGGAAGGGGACCTTTCCTCTTGTCCTCCTGCATCAAGTGTTTTTTTCCCCTTGGCCTGGCTGGTTGGGGAGAGGAGCTGGCTGTAGCGTGACCACGAGGGCACCTGCTGGCCCCTCCTTGATGGGGTCTGGCCATCTAATGCCCTTCACATGACAGGCATGGGGGGGGACTGGGCTGGGAAGAGGGATTTGCACCCTCCTAATCCGGGGGCTGCAGCCCTCCCCCTGTCTTGGCCAGGGCCGTGGGAGAGGTTTGTCCCTGCCCCATGCCCAGTGGCCCAGCTCAGATCCCTGGCACACAGCCAGCTCCTCTGCTTGGGGCCTTCCCCTGTCCTGCTCATGCTCCCCACCCCCCTACTATGTGAGCAGAATTAGGACTTAGGGGGTCAAATGCTGGGCACTTGGGGCCACAGGAAGTGCAGTACTGTGCAGCATTTGGGGCTGAAATTGGGGGTAACGTCAGGGAGGCTTTGGGCTCATGGCGGGGCACAGCTGAGGGAAGATGATTGGGGTACGGAGCTGGAGTGTTTGGGGCTAATCCTGGGCCACCCCTTCCTGAAGAAATTTGGCTACAAGTCAGGGAGGCAAATGTGTGGGCCATGCCCCCCCCTCTGGGCAGTAAACATGGCCGTCGCCCGGGAGACGGGCCCAAACATCCCGGCCCCCCATGGTTATTTATACCAGGACTCCCTCTCCTTCTCTGGCCTGGTCTGGCCTCTCAATCCTCTCCTGAGCTGGGCGACCTGAGTCTAGGGTCCAGCCCCTGACAAAGCAGGAGGCCCTAGCAGCAGGCCTGCTCGCACCCCATCACCTCCCCGTGGCCCATCCCCTTGGAGGCCCTGGGTCTTGTGGATCAGAAATGAGCTGCCAGGCCTTGGGTAGTTCACGGAGGCCCAGGCCCCAGAGAGAGGCAGGAGACCTGGGATCGTGCCCTGGATTTGCCCTGACCTGTAGCGTGAGTGCGGTCACTGGCATCTCCATAACCTCAGCTGCTGCCTGTGTTCGGTAGGGAGGAGGATCTAGATGAGAGTTTTTTAAACTGTTCTAAGCAGCAGATATGGTTCTTTAAATGAAACTTGACATAGAAGCACAGTATGTAAAGCAAATCAAAGCAGGGCTGCTCTGGGTGGAGTTGAGGGTAGGGGCCCAGAATTCTGCCCACTCAGCCTGTATGGCCCTGCGTACCAACCTGGGGGCTGCACATGGCCCTCCTTTTTCTAGAACACATTCCAGGTAACCCTGAATTCTCTGGCCAAATACTTATGTCTACTTCCAGGGCTTGCGCATGTCCTGCCCTAGTTCACCCTCCCAAGAGCTGTCAGTGCTCCTAGGTCCAAGGACGCTGGTTGCAGGGAGTGTGGCTGGATCCTGAAAGAGCAGCCTGGGGCACTGAGGAGTGGACCCAGCGCCCCTCCTGGGAGGGGTGGCCCAGTGTGGGAAGAGAATCTGAGGACCGGAGGGTAGTAGGAGCTAGCTCTCCCCTCCCTGCCAGATTCTAGCATGGGACTCCAAGGAGTCCAAGAATTTCAGTTCCAACCTGGCCTTCCAGATCATTTTGAAGGTATGTGTGTTAGAAAGGATAGAACATATTTTATTTAACAGCTTGTTAACTTCATTTAAACTTTTAAATATTTAGCTTCACAGTATGTGGATCTCCATTGGTGCTCTCTCCCCAGCCCCGCAGTATTAGGGGAGCAAGTGCATCAGTCCTCCTCCCCCACCCACCTCTGCAGCGACCCCAAGGCAGCCTCACCCAGAGCTCCCAGGCTTCTTGGGGCAGTGCAAGCTCACTGGAGCTCAAGGCCCTGTGACCGGGGTATTCAGTTCACTCCCTGAACGTGTGGACTTGGGGCAGCCTCAGGAGTGCAGAGGAGTCAGACCAGCCCTGCCCTAGAGGGATGGATCTCAGGGAGGGGGTGGGAGGGGAGATGGAGGCAGGAACGGCCTCAGCATGGAGACTCCATCACAGGACAGAGTCACAAGAGGGTCCTGAGGGGGCCAGGAATCCTAACGGGGTGGGGGAGGGCGGCCAGCTCAAGGAGAAGAGAGAGCACAAAAACCACCAAGGTAGACATGGGGAAGTAAAGTGTGGCATGGTGCTTAGGGTGTGCGCAGCCTCAAAAACACTAGTCTAAGGAGCTTGGGTTTTACATTGTAAACAGTAAGAAGCCATTGTAGGATTGTAAATGGGGGAGGGGCTGAGGAAGGGACACTCAGACTGGGAGGTAAATGGACTAGGGGTGGGTGGCCAGAATTGTGGTGGTCAGTGAAGAGACTGCTGGAAGGAGGCGGAAGGGGGCTGAGTCCTGGGCTGGCCAGGAGTGGGGAGTTGGGGGCTAGGAAGAGAGAGGTGATCTTAACTTTGCGTTGTTGGGACCACATCTCCTACTCCCTCTTCTTTTGTTCTGTCTCAGTTCTTGTCTCCTCCTGCCATTCCACTGCCCTAAGTCTCCAGGCTGGGGAGAGGGGCACTTCCCTCCACACCTCCCTCCCCAAAGCAGACCACTTCACACAGGTGGCCAGGTGGGAGCCCACAGTTATAAAAGAGGCTTTTCCCAGTTTACCGGACCTACTCATTCATTCATTTATTCATTCACTCACCCAATGAATATGTATTGAGAAGCTACAATGCAACAAGCCCTGTACTAAGTGTTGGAGAGACAGCAGTGAACACCATAAAGTCTCTGCATCATGGAGCTTACATTATGATGGGTGGGAGAACCAGAAACTGTCTTTGGTGTCCACCTTCTGACTCCCTGTGCTTGTGTCCCTGGGTGCCAGGGATGCTGACCCAGGGACCACCCATCTCTGTAGGAAGAGCCTGGGCCTGGGGGTCAGGACCTGGGCTCAAACCTGTTCTTCCCACTGATGCCTGACTTTGAACCCCTTGCAAGGACCTTCTTGGCTTCGGTTTGTTTGTCAAGTGGGGCTAAGGAGGTGAGACAAGGGAAAGACCCTCAGCTCCAGTATTCCCCATTGGTGGACAACTCCTTCGGCTATGATGGGAAGCCAAGGGGGGCCAAGGACTCAATAGTCTCATCATTATCAACACACAATAACAATAATTGCTACCTATTGTGTTCCCTGTGGGCCAGCCTCATGTATCTTCTCAATTTGTTCCTCACAAGCAGCTCGGTATGGTCTTCTCTCCCCATTTTCCAGATGAGGAAACTGAGTCTCAGTGAGGTGAAATAACTTGTTTGAGGTCACACGTGAAACTACCAGACTCTGGGAGTCCTTTAGGACAGTGCTACGAAGGTGCTGTTTGGCACCTGCCCCACCTGGGCACTCAGCCTCAGAGTGAAAACCCAGCCCTAGCGCCCCCCCCCATCCCCTCGGAGGTTGGCACCACCCGGAGCCTGGGCACTGGGTCCTGCGACCCTGGCCAGGTGGTACCGAGGGCCAGATCAGGCTCGACTCAGGGGCCTTGGCACCTCTGGGTCTTGGGGCGCTCAGTCCTCGCACCTGGGCACTAGTGGGTGGGCGAGCATCAGGCGGTCGGGGTGTCACGTCCCCCCTCTCCGCCCCCGGCCTCGGGACGCGGCGGCACCTTCACACTTTCCGCTTGGCCCGCTGCTCGCCTTTCAGGCCGCGGCGTTTTCAATTGTTAATTTGGAAACGGAAAAAGAAGCCGGCCAGGCGGGGGAGGCGGCGGGGAGGTAACCGGAGCCGCGGCGCCGCCCCCGCCCCTCCCGCTCTCAGAGGCGGGGTCGGCGAAGCCCCGCCCCTTCCAGGGACGGCCTGGAGCCACGTCCACCGCCAGGTCCCGCCCCTGCTGTGCCCCGCCCCTTCCAGTTTGACCCTCCCACGCTGAGAGGCGGGGCCGGCCGCGCGGACCCCAGGGCACTGAACCCTGGGGCCTCTGCCAAAAGGGGACCCTGTCGGGGAGAGGAGCAGAGGGCCGGGCCGGGGAAGGAGTCCAGCAGGAGCCCTCCCTCCAGAAACTCCTCCCTCTCCCGAGGAGCCCTGCCTGGTGTCAGCCTTTTGTGTCCCGAGGTGAACCCAAGCCTTTCTGCAACCTCTCTGTGTAGGGTTCATCCGGTCTGGACCCCAGCCTCCAGACTGCATGAGGCGGACTAAGAAACTAAGTCCCGGACAGGGACATTGTGTGCTTGCCCAAGATAATGCAGAGCTGAATTCAAGCCCTGTTCTTTTGACTGTGATGCGTTTAGGAACTTTCTTCCTCAGTTAGAAGAGGAGGGGGCATCAGGACCAGAGATATAATTTGTCCCCTTCCCCTGATCTTCAGCACCATTTCTGTAGTTAATAAGTTATTGGAAGTTCTGCTTTGGTCTACCCTGCCTCCTCCTTGCTATCATTATTCAATTATGGGAGAGTTTTGGAGGTAGAAGGAGGTCCCTCTAATCTTTCCTTGCAAGTGAAATGTAAAAGACCCTCTTCTGGAGACTCTGGAACATTGAAGTCCCTGCAGACTGGCAGCTTCACGAGCTGTCCAGGGCCTCACTGCCCACTGGGGAAGCTGGAATCACCTGTCCCAGATGGAGCAGTGAAAAATAGGCCCTCAGAGACCCCCACCCAATCCCTTCCTCCTGCTGAGGAGTAAGCTGAGACTCAGTTTCCTAACTCTTTAGCTGACTGGTGACAGAGTCAGGACAGAGGACTCGTGGACCCAGGTTTCTAGCTCTCTCCACACCCCTGTGCTTCCGCTCTGCTGCCCTCAATCCTGACGCCTCTCTCAGAGCCACCAAGCAGGCTGCTGCCTTTTAGAGGACTCTGGCTCAGCTGGAACTGCAGGCTGGCAGCTTTTCCCTTTACAGGCTGAGGAAACTGAGGGGTGTGTCTGTGGATGTCCTAGCTTCCAGCTTAAGACCCTCCCAACATCCCTTCCACCTTAGCTGTGGAACAGGCCCAGAGAAGCTGAGCTCCTGGCCTAATGTCACACAGCAAGCTTTTCCCACCTTGCAGGGCCCACTGGATTCAGTTTGGCTGGTCCTGGATTTGGGGTTCCCACTGGGAGCGAGCCTCTCAGGGCAGCTGCAACTGGCTACCCCAGGTGTGGCCTGTGAGTTTACATGCTGCTTTGCTTATTAGTCATGAAGGAATTGAAACCCCTCTCCCTCATGTCTCCAGACCACCCACTGGGTGGGGTCCTCAATGGCTGAGTCTATAGAGCTTCAGGCTGAGCGCAGTCGTGGCACCTGAGCTCTGCAGGGGGCCCTGCCCTTCCCAAAGCTTCTGTTCTACCCTGTCAGCTTTTGTCAGTGCTCCCTCTGCTCTGGGTGTACTGAGAACCAAGTGGCAGGGACTAAGCTCCTTCCCCTGTTTTAGAATCTTCCCTCTCTTCCCCTCCCCCACCTTAGTGCACAGGTTTTGCTGAATCAGAGGACAGAAGGCTCCTTGGAGGTGACCCTGACCCCTACCAGGCTCAAGTAGCTGGAGAACAGGGCAGTCCTCCACCCCAGTGCTGCCCAATTACATACACCAGGAAGGATAGGGACAGGTCCCACCTTGGCCCCAGGATGAAGGAGTTTTTGAGGAGGGAGTGAGAGAAAGTTCCTGGGTCCTTCTACAGAAAGAGAAGAAATGAAAGATTACCTTAGGGACTGAGAAATCTGGGGGCCAGACCCAGCTGTGTCTCTGATCTACTATATGATCACAGGTTGGCCAGTCCCCTCTAGGACTCAGTATCCCCATCAATAAATGTGAGGATTGGTTGATCTCCAAGGAATCTTTCAGTGCCAAAATATAGCCAGTATCTGATCACGTCTTGCCACCTCCCCTTCACCTTGTACAAGCCACCCTCATCTCTTGGTAGAATGATGCCATTAGCTTCCCAACTTACGGTGGGGCAAGTGTCATTGCTCCCCTCCCCCCCATGGCCTGTTCTCCACTCAACAGCCTGCGTGATCTTGTGCAAACATAAGTCAGACAGAGCTACTCCTTGCTCAAAACTCATCTCACTTGAAGTAAAGGCCAAGATCCTGACCATGGCCAGTAGAGGGTCTACTTCTCACCTCCACTGCCTCTCTGCCCTCACCTCCTACCACTCTCTTTTTGCCCACTCCGCTCTGGGACCACCCTGTTTTCGATGGTTCTGGAACACACCAGGCACTCTTCTAGCTCGGGCCTTTTGCGCTTGCCTTTCCATCTGTTCAGAACTCCCTTCTCCCCATGCCCACATGGCTCAAATGCCACCTTATCAAAGCTGCTTTCCCTGACCACCCCCTGTAAAATAGTCCCCCCACTCCCATGCCTTGTCCCCTTGTCCCTTTACCACTTAATTTTTCTCCATCATCATCTGACAATTTGAACCTTTACTTGGTTATTTATTATCCATCCCTCTCCCAGAATGCAAACCCCACAAAGGCAAGGACTGTCTTTGTGCCTGGCTCACAGTGAGCACTCAGTGAATAGTGACCAAATGAATGAATGAATGAATGAGGGAGGGAGTGTTCTGTGGCTCTAGGCCCTGTGGATCCCAGGGGCTGCTGCCTACCCTAGTTTCTTCATGTCCCCCCTGCTGCGAAGAGGGTTGAGCCGTGGAGCCAGGTGGGGGGCAGCAGGGTACACTGGGGTGACAGTGAGAGGTTGCCCAGCACTCTCTCAGGAAACTTCTACCCAGTGCTCATTGGGGAAAAGTGCAAAGGACAGAACCCTACCCTCAAACAGCTCTCAGTCTGTAGGAGGCAGATACTCACACAGGTACATTCCACAGTGAAGGTGAGCATAGAGGTGGGTGGGGTTAGGGGACATCAGGTTGAAGCTCCCACCTAACCCTGCCTCCTGCCAGGTTGGAGAGGGGCAGACACAGCATGGGGAGGGGTAAAAGCCCCGTGTGCCATTGTGGGAGACAGAGCCATAACGTAGTGCCAAGTGCCAGCTTGGGCACCGGGTGAAGAGCCAGGTGGCCAGGAGGATGGGGCCTTCCTTGCACCATGCAAAGGAGCTTGGGCCTGAGCCTGAAAGTCAGTGGATTTCACACTTTTAAAAAAAGCACTGAAGCTCTTCGTTCAAATGAAACCTTATGCCAAATCTAGCATGTAAAACTCAGCTGCTCAAATCCACAGGGAGCTGCCCAGTGGAACGGAGGGAAGGTTTCCACTGGCTGTCTTATTTAAGTTTCGCAAATCCTGGCTGCCTATATCCACCCCTTAGTTCCCCTGCTTGGCAACTTTGATGGCCTCCTGCTTGGAGCCCCATGGCTCCCTGCTTGAGGAGTCAGTGCTGCCTGGCCAGCCCCTAACAGGGGGACGGCCCCTGCTCCTCCTCGTCTACCCTGGGCTGACATCAATGTGTTGCTCAGCCCACTTACCTGGTGCAGCAGGTGGTCTGGCTGTGGCAGAAGGAAGCAGAGAGAGAACAAGTCGGAAATTTTGGGGCTGGTCCAGGCGGGAGAGGATGAAGCTATCACTCATCAAATACCTTGTCTAAAAGACTCTGCCTCCCATGTCTTGTGGGACGGAGACTGTTCAAGCTAGCTTGGGAAAAATTGGCATGCGTGGGTGGAGGACAGCTATGGTAAGGAAAGAGAAGAACTCTGTAGAGGCTTCGTGGCAGGAAGCCCATCTAGGATTCAGGGACTGGAGAGCAGGAGATGAGGTTCTGTGCAGTCTCATTCTGCTCCTCTCTGCCCCTCTGCCAACTTTTCTCTGTCGTTCTTAGTTCCATGCCTGAGAAAGACAGTCTGATTGGTTCAGCCCAGCCTGTGGGTGGGCCCTTTTTGGGTCAGTCTCCAGCTCTAGATGAATCAGCGGTGGCCACGGGAGCCACATGGAGCCATCTACAGGGCTGGCACGCAGTCTGGGCCCTGCAAAAGGGCCCAGCTCAGGGCTAAGGGGCGCTGCAATCCAGCCTGTGTCCAGGGGCGGGGCAGCCCAGAGAGAGGACGCCTGTTTCTAATGGGGCCATCTAGAGAGGTCAAGTTAGTGTAACTTGTCAGGCTAAAGGGAATGCCTTTTTCTAATAGGCCCTCCAAGACAGGGCATTTTTTTCCTAGTTTGTACTATGTGCTGGCGGCTGCTGTCCCTGGAGGGACAGCCTCAGAGAAACTAGAACTGAGCTGGGAGCCAACTCTCTCCTTTCCACCCCACTGCTGGAGAGTCATAAGGCTGAAGGGACTTTAGCCGTCACTGAGTAGTACCCCACCTTCATGTTGCGGACAGGGAAACTGAGGCTCCATCAAGGCCTCATCCCGAGCAGAGCCCTGAGCCCCAGCGCAGGCCTCTGGCCCAGAGAAGCAGCAGCAGAGGCAGCAGCCCTGGTGTGGGGCCCTTGGTCACGTGCTCTTGCTCCCTTTGCCATATTTAGAATCGCTGGATCAGGGGAAACTTCTCCTCCCAGCCCCTGAGGATTCTTGGAAAGAGCTTTGCTCTGAGGCCTGGCTTACTGCCCCTCCCCTTTGTCCCCCTGCAAAAGAAAGTAAGTGCCCAAGAGAAGCCTGGGGCCCTCCAGGCCACACTCCACCCCTTGTCAGGAAGTGCCTGTCAAGTCTAGCTGAAGTCCATTCTCCGGTATCAGCTCTGTGCGGGGGAGGTTTAAAGAACCCCTTTCTGCAGGAAGGTGGTGAGGGCCATGGCTTCTGCCCTGCAGGAACCTTGGCTGAATGGGGACAGATGGGCCTCAGGGTTCCCTAGCTGAGGAAAGACAGAGCCCTGCCTTTGAGGCCCTGGTCTGGGGAAAAAGAAAGGAGTCACACACTCCTCAGGCCAGATGCAGAAACCAGAGAGCCCACTGGTGGCCGGGGAGGCCCCAGACACTGGCTCAGGCCTGGGTGGGG
>VBSM01000529.1:27045986-27091475 GCA_008086735.1 Cheirogaleus medius
AAAAAAAAAAAAAAAAAAGATTCCTGGTGCCCTTACCCTCTCCAACTACTGATCTCTGCCTCTCCTCTTCGCAGTGTCAAAACAGTCACGTCTACACTCACTGCCTCCACTTCCTCACCACCCCTCTCCCTTTCTCTCTTCATCTGGGCCTGCTCTGGTCCTCCCCACCCTCTGAGGCTGCCCTTGCCAAGGTGCCCGGTAACCAACATGTCACCAAATCCAGAGGACATTTTTCAGGGCTTATCTCACTTGACCTCTTGGCAGCATTTGACATGGTTGTCCACTCCCTCCTTGAAACACTTTCTGTGCTTGGCCTCTGACACCTCTCTCTTTTGCTTTCCCTCCCATCTCGTCAGCTACCCTTCCCAGTCTCTCCTCCCTCTGTACCACTGGGGCTCCCCATGCCCCCCACCCCAACTTTGTCACATGCTCTCTGGACTGTCTCGGCTGCTCCCATGACCTCCGTCACCACCTCTACCCCAATGCCCCCAATTTGCCTTTCCAGCCTGAGTCTCTCTTCATACCCACTGAGTGTCTCAACATGTCCAAAAGGGAACTCGCCACCCCACACCTGCTCCACTACCGGAGTCTCCTGTCACTCATGGCACCTTCATCCATCTGGTGCCCAAACCAGAAATAGAGGAGTCATTCTCTCTCACTGTCCTCACTGCCAGCTATTCACCAAGTCCTGCTTCCTGCAGCGTTCCCCAGCCATCTACGTCTCTCTATTCCCTGCTGCCACCATCCTGGCCCGCGCCACCCTCCTCTCTCATCTGAATTACAGTGGCGCCTTCTGCTTGGTTTTCTCCATCAGTCTCAACTCCTCTAATCCACACTCCACACTGCCTGTCCTGAAATGCAACTCAGACTATGCCATTCCTTCTCTTAAAACCCTTCTACGAAGCCCCATTGCCTTTAGGATAACTAACGTTCAAAATGCCTGAGAGCGCCACTCAAGGCCCCAGACCCGGCCGTCTCTGTTTCCTCTACTGCTCACTTTGCTTTAGGCCCCCACCAGCCAGAACTACTGACCGTCCTGGGCGTCTGCAGACTGCCACATCGCTGCTGCCTGCACATCCTGCCTCCTCTGCCCGGGGCGCCCCCCACCCTTGGCTAGTCACCTCCTCCAAGAAGCCTTCACCGATCCCTCCACTTTGTCCTGACGCCTTCTCACGGCTCTCCCCAATCCCCTGAGTATCATCACCTCATCCATCGTGTCACCACTGAGTTGTGTTCTGTGTTGTTAGCTTCTTAAGACCTGGACTATTTATTTCTGGCTTTATGACAAACCTGGCTTAGTGTAGACAATAACTAATGTTTCTAAAGTGAATGTGGCCCAGAGAGGTTAGGTGACAACCTCCTTTTCTGCTGTGAGATTCCCTGCCATCCTCCCCTCATTCATACCCCACCTCTCCAGCCTCCCAGCCTCTGTCCTTACAGGGACATCCCCAGAGAATCTGGAGCTAAGCTGATGACCAACCCTCTCCCTTCCACTCCACTGCTGTAGCGTCACAAGGCTGGCAGGACCTTAACCATTGTTAGTTGTCCCCCACCTTCACATTGCATACAGGGAAACTGAGGCCCAGAGAGTTAGTTTGGCTGGTGGTCCAGGTGGTCTTGGGTTCAGGTCCTGACCTTATGACTTTGGACAAGTTAATATACCTTTCTCTCTGTTCTTCATTTAAATAATAGCTTGATTGAGATATAATTCATATACCATAAAATCCCTCCTTGTAAAGTGTACAATTCAGTGTTTTTGGTATATTCACAGAGTTCTGCAGCCATCATAGTATACCCCTCGGAGCCTCCATTTCCTATGTGGAAGCTTAGGGTGGTTATGGTTCTGCTCCCACGGGGTTGTTGTGAGACGCGATTAAGAACATGCGTGTGGATGGCTTGGCACAGCGCCTGGCCAATAGGAAACCTTCGGCCAGCAGGAGCAGTTATGGTTATTACTTCACGTCACAGCACCAGACCCACCTCCCCAGCAGGGCTTTCCCCCACCCTGCCCTGTGCGACAGATACGCAAATGGGGAGAAAGCAATGCCTGCAGTTGTTTAAAAAGCGCTGAGTTGGCCGATAATTGCCTCAGCCATAGCCATTCCCATCTGCTAAGCCAGTCATTCTCAAAGTGAGGTCCCAGAACAGCAACATTAGCATCACCAGGGAATTATGTAGAAATATGGATTCTCAGGCTCCACTTTCTACTCCCTGAATCAAGAGAGGGGCCCAGAAATTAGTATTTTAACAAGCCACTAGGTGATTCTGATGCCCACTCTAGTTTGAGAGCTGTGAATCTAAGCAAACCATTCATTTTTTCATCCCTAATCTTGCTCCCTCCTGAATGAGGCAATAGTCGTGGAATGGGTGGGGGATGTGGACAGGAAGCCAAGCAGCACCCACCTGTCCCAGCTCTGCCTCCTGGGTGGGCAAGGAAGGACATGGGCCCCACATTGCAGTGAGACACAATCAGTGTGCTCCAGAAAGTGGCTGCCAGTCTGGCCTCTCTGTGGGGGAGATTATAGAGGGATCCAGGCCAGGCAGTTCCTATATACCATCTATTCTTGCATATATGGAGAAGCTAAGGCTCTGGGGTGGGAGGCAGAGACAATCCTTAGACAGTCCTTATTTGTTGTATATATCAAGCCACACACTGGTTCTGGCAGACACGAGCAGACCCAGCTCAGGGGCTCCTTCACACTGTCTTCTCCACCCCGGATCTCCCGATATTCAGATCTAGCCCCAGCTCTGCCACTGATTCACTGTGTGATCTTGAGCAAGTCTGTCCCTCCCTGGGCCCTGTTTCCTCATCTGGAAGATGGGAATAATTATTCAGGTGCCTGGAACACAGGATGCTCCCTGTCAGACCAAGTACGTTCCTGCACATGCACTGAGCATTGAGGGTAAAGAAACTCCCAGCCAGGGGATTAAGGCAGCTGGAGGTGAAGTTCAGGGGCTTCGTAAGCAGCATCCACCCAATGTTGCCGGCCAAGATCAGAGGAACATCTGTCTTCTTAGGAAAGACACTTGGGAGCATGACAAGTCAGGGATGGGGGAGCTTTGGGAGCCTCTTCAGTTGCTACAAACTGGGGCTTTAGTGACATGGTGTTTCGATGTTCATTTAACACAAATTCCTGCTATTCATTTACCCAGTCTTTCAACAGTGTTGTGAAATCTATCAGTCATCAATCATTCAGGGTAGGGGGCAAGAGAGTGGGGATGAGGCCATTATTTCAAGGAGGGAATGGCTGGGGCAGCCTCTCCAAGGAAATAGCATTTGAGCAGAACAGGGCAAGTGGGGAGCAATAGTCAGAGGAGACAGCAAAGCAGTGCAAGCCCGGGGCAGAATGTGTCCAGTGTGTTCCGGGACCAGCAAGGAGGCTGGAGTGACTGGGGTGAGTAAGTGGGGCAGTGGAGAAGGTCACATTCAAGGGGCGGGGGGCGGTCCAGATCTAGCAGGGCCCTGATGGACGTGTTGAGTTTGACTTTCGCTCTGTATGGGTGAAGGCAAGAGTGGCAACGGGGAGAGCAGGTAGGGCTGGGTGGTGGTGGCTTGGTCAGGATGGTGAGACCTGGCCCGCCCAGGGCTAGATTCTGAAGGAAAAGCCAACAGAATTTGCTACAGAATGTGCCATGGGGGGTGAGGGATACGAAGAATGAAAGAGGACTCAGATATTTGGCCTAAGCCCCTGGGGGAACCGTGGTGCCATTGCCGGGACAGGGAGGCCAGAGGTGAGCTGGGTTTGAGGGCAGATTGAGAGTCTGTGTTTGACATGCTTAGTGTGAAAGGCCACCAGACATCCAAGAAGAGACGTTAAGTAGGCAGCTGGGACATGTGAGCTGGACTCCGGGGCGCGGCTGCCACACCTCACACCTGCCAAATGGCAGAGGCCAGTGTCGTAAAGGGGTGGGGCAGGATTCAAAGTGGGCTTTTCCTGTTTGCACGTTTCAGGAAATACATCTCAAAATTTATATTCGTTTGCTATTGCCCAAGCAACCCATTTATATTCTTAAAAAATTAGGAAATACAGATAAGCAGAAAGCAAAACAAAAGCCATGTCACTTCATTTTGCCACCGGAGATAAACCTTGCTGGCTCTTGGTATGTACATAAAAAAATCTGTATTTTAAACATTAGGATCATATTGCCCTTAAGGTTTTGTAATCTGCTTCTTTCACTTAACCTATTGTGAAGTGGAAACTTTGTAGATGTGTAACTATTGACAGGGTAAGAAAAGTGTTGAGGAAAAAAAAATTCTTGACACACCTAGTAAGAAGCCCCAGCGTGACCCACTGCTCCCTGAGGTTTAGGGTCAGCTGAGAAAGGGGACTGAGGGTGTGTGTCCAGGGCCACACGGAGGGCCCACAAAGGTGTGGCTGCAGCCCTTCCCTGGGGAGGGGGCTAGATGAGATGACCGCAGGGAGGGCCCTTCCAGTCCCAAACCCCGTTCAGGGCAGATCCCATCCACGTGGATGTGGCTGCTGCCTTTTCTGTGGTTCATTATTGAGCACGCGGAGCTGGTGCTCTTCCCTCCTGCTCCCCCATGCCCCTCGTCAGTGCTGACTCAGCTCTGGCCGGAACTGGTGAAGGGGGCCTCCTCCTCACTCACTCATTCCAAACACTCTACCGACACCTGTCACCTGCCTTCTCCAGTCAGGAGCATTCGCTGGGATGCAGCCCCAGATCCCGCCCTCCAAGAAGGCCGGGAGCCCCTGTCCAAGGAGGGGTAAGTGGGTCATCGTAGGGCTATGCCCTTTACATGTCGTCCTCCCATCAGCCCCCATTTTACAGATAAGGAGACTGGCTCAGAGAAGGCAGGTGACTTTCCTAGGGCCACACACACAAGGAGGACTGGGATTCAAACCCAGACCTCTCTGACCTGGGGCCCATGCCCTTAAGGCCACCCTGAAACACGAACACAAATAAAGCCATGTAGAAAGTGACTTGGGCCACACACAGGGAGGTAAGCATTGGGAGAGGGAAGTTCTGGAGAGGGGACAGCGGGGTGGGGGCGGGGGAACCACGGGGGCTCCTCAGAGCAGGTAGCATTTGTGTTTGTGTAGGGGGGAGGGGGGAGCAAGTCTCGCAGGCTCAGAGGGTGAGGTGTTCACGGCAGCGGTGCAGAGGTGGGGAGATTCTGGGGATATTTTGGGAAGGCCAGTGGGTCAGTCCAGAGAGAATGTATTCTAGAGAAGCCCATTCCCTCTGGAGTCTCTTCCAGGCCACGTGTGTGTTCAGCACGCCCCCATCCCAAAGAGGGGTGCTTCCTGGAGTCCGGCTCATTCCCCTTTGCTGCGTCTGCAGACTGTCCTGTACCTCTCATCCTGCTCTCCCTCACCTACTCACGTACTGCCAAGGCCCCGGCTTCTCTCCTACGCCCTTTGTCCTCTCCTGTCTACTGGAAAACTGGGAACCCTGGCTCTAATCTCAGGTCTGATCTGGACATACCAGGAATCCTTAGGTGAATCCCTCTCCCTCCCTGGGTCTCAGTTTCCCTCAAATCTGCAATTGGGGATGAGGGAAGTATTGGATGAGTTAGGCTCTAAAGTTCCTTCCATTTCTAAACATCTGGTTCTGGGCCACTCTTCAGCTTCTTACTGTCCCCAGGGGAGTTCCTGGCCTCGATGGCCCAGCTCCACACTGCCTGGTTCCCCTCCTTATGCCCTCTCCCCCTGCATCCTTCCCTCCCTACCTGTCCTTCCTGATCCCCTGTCTTTGGTAGCTGTCTCGTTATTTAATTCCTTAAGAGCCCATGAAGGCAGAGGCAGTTGTCCCCGTTCTGCAGATGAGGTCATGTTCCTGCCACTTTTGTGTGCATTGGGAAGGGGGTCCCTCCTTCAGCCGCTGACCTCCCCTAAGCCTCTGGGACACTTCTCCCAAGACAACTTAAAACCGAGCTAGGGTCTGAGGCCACCACTTGTGAGTGGCTGAGCCTGGAGGAACCCTGAGCCTGTCTGTTCCCACTGCCAGCCCAGACACACTTGCCACTCACAGTGGAATGACCACCTCTCTGAGGTGTAGCCTATGTCAGGTGGCAATTGAGAGGGTTGCGGGGTGTCTGTGAATTCGTAGCATGAAGTTTGGGGAGTGCTGCCTTTGTGGCCAGCACAGAGCTGTAACTCTGGGGAACTCTGATTCTGATTTCCAAATAATTCTCCCCAAATAATGCTTCCCTCCTCCCCGGACTCAGCAGGCCCTGCCAGAAGCTCCTTGGCTGTCCTGTCCCTCCAGCAATCTAACCTTCCCCTTCATGCTACAATTGCAGATTTTTGCTGGTCTTCAGCTGCCTGGTGCTGTCTGTGCTGTCCACTATCCAGGAGCACCAGGAATTTGCCAACGAGTGTCTCCTCATCTTGGTGAGTGCTGGGAGCCCAGGTCTGAGGGGCTGTGTAAGGTGGAGAGAGGCTTCTCATACCTGGCTCAGAGAGCAGCTTGCTGTGCTGTGTTCCCTGAGCTTGTGGCTGCTCCTCTCTGGGCATTGTCCCCACTAGTAGGTGTTGGGGGACTGCCTGCCTCTATGTGAGGCTTATGATGGGCCCAGAATAGAAGAGGGGAGTAGGGTCCACCTCTTCTCAGGACAAAAACTGCTAATGCCACTTGTGGTGGGTTATAGTTTAGATTAGGTGATTGTTTTTGGTTTTTTTCCTAAACAAAAACATCCAACAGACGCCCCTCAGAGGGAAGCAGCTGACAGATAACCACCCCTTATGTCACCCAGCCAGGGTTAGGGAGTCTGAGATGGCTGGGAGAGGGAGGGCAGGTTGAGGAGCAGAAAAATCCAGACAGCTCATGGGGGTAGGAAGAGGAGGACACACCTGGACCTTGGTATCCTTGGAGGGCCTGGACTGGGCCACCTGCCTTCTGTAAATCCTAAGTCCATCCAGGTGTAAGAACCTCCAGGAGAGGGGGCCAGGGAGGTTCTGCCCCCCTCCCCCACCCCAGGGACTCCTGGCTGGGTTGGCACTGTGAACAGGACCCTGGTTCTGGAAAGTGGGAACCAAAACTCAGGCCCTCGGTCCCACAGGAATTCGTGATGATTGTGGTGTTCGGCCTGGAGTACATCGTCCGAGTCTGGTCGGCTGGATGCTGCTGCCGCTACCGAGGATGGCAGGGCCGCCTGCGCTTTGCCAGAAAACCCTTCTGTGTCATCGGTAATAAGGCCTGCCCTGCCGGACCTGGCCCCTGACTCCTCACCCTAAGCACCAGGGTTGACACCTTGACCCCATTCCTGACCCTGACCCTGGCTACTGACACATTCAACGGATCTTCCCAATCCCCCACACCCCATGGCCCCAGAAGTCCCCGACCCGGGTGGGCTGGCTCCCTGGCGTCGTCGGCTGTGACCTCGCCACCCCCGCCCCTGCAGACTTCATCGTGTTCGTGGCCTCGGTGGCCGTCATCGCTGCGGGTACACAGGGCAACATCTTCGCCACGTCTGCGCTGCGCAGCATGCGCTTCCTGCAGATCCTGCGCATGGTGCGCATGGACCGCCGCGGCGGCACCTGGAAGCTGCTAGGCTCGGTGGTCTACGCGCACAGCAAGGTGAGTCCTGCGGGCCGCGTGGACGCCCGAGGGCGTGTCCGGGGAGGAGCAGAGACGGCAGGGCCTGAGAGGAGCTGGGGATGGGGTGGGTGTGGGGTGGGTGGAGAGACTAGGGACAAGGCAGGGGGTGAGGCCGGAGACTACATCCGCGCGGGAAGGGGCGTGACCGGGGCGTGGTCAGGACAATGGGCGTGGCCTAAGGGGCGGGGCAAAGTGGCCGGAGCTGAGCAGGGCGGAGCCTAGGGGGTCAGGACCAAACCAGGAGGCGGGGCCTGAGAGAGAGGGCTTGCCCGTTTCACCTGAAAGCTCGTGGGTTTGAACTGACTACTAGCACAGCACAGTGGGAGCTGAGCTGGGGCGGGAGCAGGGCTACCGTAGGGCCCGGATCGAAATCTGAAAGGGGGCGTTGGGGGTAGGCAAGGTGACCTGGGGTGGAGACTGAGCCTTTCACTTGGAGAATCAAGGGCAGGTCCGGGGGTCCTGGCGGTTTTGCGAAGGGGGGGAGGGTCTCCTTGAAGGGAGGAGCTGAGAAAGAAAAGCAGCAGAGTCACAGCCGGGGCGCTCCAGGGAGCTCTGAGAGGTGCGGTGTTTTACCCCCTTCCATTCTGGGAGCTCCCATCTCTCCCGCGGGGCGCAGCGCCCCTCACCTCCTCACTCCCTCACCGCCTCACTCCCTCCGTCCGCCCCGCAGGAGCTGATCACCGCCTGGTACATCGGGTTCCTGGTGCTCATCTTCGCCTCCTTCCTGGTCTACCTGGCCGAGAAGGACGCCAACAACGACTTCTCCTCCTACGCCGACTCGCTCTGGTGGGGGACGGTGCGTGAGGGTCTGTGCAGGGCTGCTCTTCTGCCTGGGGCCCTGCCTGGGAACTTCCGACTCGGGGTTGAGCAGGCCTGCCCCTGCCCTCTGGCTAGAGCTAGGACCCCTGAGCCCAGACCCTATGGGAGCCGCCCAACCTGTCTAGTGGACCTGCCTGTGCTCCCACCTAGCCCCCCACATCAAGCCCTTGTGACTTGTGCCACTTTCCGCTGTCCAGCACTGGAGAGAGGGCATCGTCTATGCCCCTAACCAGCCCCCTGGCAGGCCCTTCTAACCAACTCCTGTGGGTGACCACCAGGCCCCTTCCCTCATGATCAGGCTCACACCAGCCTGTGCCCCCAACAAGCTCTTGTAGGTGTCCCCCGTGACTAGTCCTGCAGGTGACTTGTTTGTATCCCCAGATTACGTTGACAACCATCGGCTATGGTGACAAGACGCCGCACACATGGCTGGGCAGGGTCCTGGCTGCCGGCTTCGCCTTACTGGGCATCTCTTTCTTTGCCCTGCCTGCCGTGAGTTGCCCTCTGCCGGGTTGGTGGGGGAGGCTAGGAGCAGGACCTGCTCAGCCCCTGTCACAGATTTACCTGAGTAGCCTGGGGCACCTCAGTGGGCACGGATGGGGATACCCTTGCAGCCTCTTGTTGCCTCCAACTACCACATTCCCCCAACCGTGCCCTATCCCCCAGGGCATCCTGGGCTCTGGCTTCGCCCTGAAGGTCCAGGAGCAGCACCGGCAGAAGCACTTTGAGAAGCGGAGGATGCCAGCAGCCAACCTCATCCAGGTACAACATGCCCAGGATACCCTGTATAGAGATGTGTGTCAACCCTGTATGCTGACCCATGTGTCCCAGACCAACTGTAACTCCACTTTGAAGCTCAGAGAGGGGATGTGACTTTTCTGGGTCACATGCCAAGCCATAGACAGAGCTGGGATGCTAACTGAGATTGTCAGAAACATTCCCCTGCACCACATGCCCAGTTTAGGACTGACCACGGCTGTCCCACTGCCCAGCTCCAGGCCCCACTCTACAGGGCCTGGAGAGGGGTGGAGCCGGGACAAGAGGCCCTAGGCCCCTGGAGGAGAGCCAGTTCTGCCACTGGTCAGCTGTGCAGCTCTCAGTAAGCCTGCTCCATTCCCAGCACCTTCATTCATACATTCACTCATTCCATAAGCACTCATACAAATGA
Organism: Cheirogaleus medius; assembly: GCA_008086735.1. Lineage (NCBI taxonomy): Eukaryota > Metazoa > Chordata > Mammalia > Primates > Cheirogaleidae > Cheirogaleus > Cheirogaleus medius. Next base: position 27,055,537 of record VBSM01000529.1, read on the forward strand.
AACGAACATGGTCCAGACTGGGTGTTTAGGAACCTCAACATTTAGTGGCTGGGTGGGCAAAGTTGAGCTGGCCAAGGAGACAAGAGGAGCAGCCAGAGGGGTGGCTGGAAAGCCAGGAGTCTGCGGTCTCCATTTCCCTCAGTGTCATGGGATGTTCTGACCAGTTGTGGCCTGAGCCAGGGCTTTTGATTTTCTGTGACCCTGGGACTAGGCCTTGGCTTCTTTCTAGTCAGGGGTGTGTGCAAGAGAACTCCTTGCAGGAAATGGCTCAGGGACACCGGCATAGCCCACCCTGCCTGCTCCCTGACATGTCACCCTCTGCCCCCAAACCCTAGCCTGACTCAACTCCTCCTTATCTCTCCTCCCCAGGGTGGAACCCCCCTCCCCATCCCTGCTATCTCCAACCTCTAGCCTAGCCTTTTCTTCTTAGTGTCCCCTGGGGCACAATGGCCACTGTCCCCTGGGAGCTAGCCTTCTGTGGGCATTGTAGGGGCAGGCAGCTGGCACTGGCCGTGCCGAGAGACAGCTGGTATTGTGGTGCCCATAATTAATGAGACAGCTCTGGCAGCTGCTCCCTAGCCCATGCCAGGGGCCGAGGCAAGCAGGAAGTAAAAATATTCCTGTCTTCGGAGGACGCCTGGCTTGTGAGGTCAGCGGTGGCAGCCCCTTAAGGACAAGAGGCATCCAAAGAAGGGAGGTATCCAGGGCCCAGTTCTGCTTTGTCCCGCCTGGCAGCTTCCATGCCTCCCTGCCCTCGCTGATGGCCACACTCGCTGTCCCTCCCTGGCTCTCTTTACCTGGAGGGAGAGGGCCAGTCTTTCCTCTTGTCTGACTTTCATCCCTTCTGCTTCAGAAGAAGCCCTGCAAGTCCATGGATGTGAGGGGTTAGTAGGTGATGAATGCTCTTTCCTCCCCTCTTCAGTCCTTAGTATTCCTGTGGACAGTGACAGCAGGGGAGAGATGGAATGGGGTTATTAGTAATAATAATTCGCTCGGTCAGCATTCATCCCCCAGACATTCACAGAACACCCACATGCGCCAGACACTGTATTTGCATTGGGGATACAGCAGTGACCACGACACAGTTTATAGTGTAGGGGGAGACATTAATCTAATTCACAGTGAATAGATATTTATCAAATGTGATAAGGAAGAAAACAGGAGTGTTTTACAGGAGAACCTGTTATTAACTGAGCTTGGCATTTAGTATACATTTGTCCATTTAGTTCTCACACCCCCCTGTTAGGGAAGGAATATTAAATCCATTTTATAGGTGAAGAAACTGAGGTTTCTGAAGCTTTACTTAATTTGTCTACACTAGTAAGGGGCATAGCTGGGATTGGAAACCCACATCTGCCTGACAACAAAACCCCAGGTCTTAACCCCTGCATCTAAGCCCCGGCTCTGATGTTGATCTGCTGTGTCACCTTGGGGAAGTCATTTCTCTTTAGGCCTTGATTTCTTGGCTGGCCCTGCCGGTGGCTGTGGAATCGGAACTAGCCTCTGGCTCTGGGTGGCTCTCAGCAGGCCCAAGGACTGGGTTCTTTCAGGGGCAGAGGGCTGGTGTGGGGCTGAGAGGTCTCACTGACACCCCATTCCACCATGTCCCCGTACCACCAGGCTGCTTGGCGCCTGTACTCCACCGATACGAGCCGGGCCTACCTGACAGCCACCTGGTACTACTATGACAGTATCCTCCCATCCTTCAGGTAGGTCCTGCTGGGGGATGGGAGTGGGGGGGGGCTGGCAGTAATGCCCCTTGAGGACAGGTGGCTGGGACTCAGCCCTGTAGGGCAGGGAGCGGGTGATGGCTCCCAAGGAGGCATCTTGGGCTGGCTCTGCAGACCCTATACAACTCAGAGCCTGGAGTGTCCTCTGTCCCACTCTGCTATGTCCAGGGAAGGGTGGACACTAGACATAGGGCATGGGTGAAGCCCTGCCCCACGCCTGAGGCCCGGCTCCTGGAGAGCCTGGCAGTCCGCTTGCTCACCTGTAGGTGATGCCACCCAGGACAGTGGTGCAGTCAGCTCAGCAACCCTCAGTTGATTCGGGGACAGTGTTAGCCCTGACTACACCAGCCTGGCACAGTGCAGCTGGTTGGAGAAAGTGTGGAATGGGCAGGAATATGTGTTCCACATTTAGGTGCATGGGCCCACCCCACGCCCCACACGTGAGTATGTGCTCACTTTTACTATGCCAGGCAGTGGCCTAGGGCTCAGAAGTGGGTCTGCTCCACTGGCCCAGGCTGGGCTAAGACTGAATGGGGGTGGCTCCACTCAAGGGATTATTAATAGCATCACCAGGGTGCGTGTGGCCAGGTGGCTGGCCAGGCTCTCGGGCAGGAATGAAGACCACAGAGCCCGGCTCAGTCCCGGGGGCAGGCAGGCAGCAAGTGCGCGGCTGGGCCAGGATGCTGCGCTCAGCGCTTCTGTGGGTGTCTTTTTTTGCCTCATTAGTTCTCCAAGAGCAGCTGTTGCATGATCCCACTTGACCCTGCACCTGGCTCCTCCCTCCCCACTCCCTCCTAGCCCCAGGGGCTTCCCCGGGGAGGAGCAGGAGGGAAGGGGGCTCCCAGCATCGCACTAGCACCCCCCCATCTCTCCACCTGGCAGAGGCAAGCTCCCACCTCAGAGACGGGGCTGTGGCTGGATTAGAAGCAGCCTCTTTCTCTAGGAGTAGCCCCAAGGGCTCAAGACCAGGCTTGGGAAGTGGGGCAGGGGCTACTTTGTTAGAAATATGATGTGTGTGAGGGGTGGTGGGGGTGGGAGGGTGGTCTGGGTCCTCTGGTAAGAGTCACAGAGCCTAGTGTGGGGATGCTGGGTCCACTGGGCCTCCTGCTCCCTGGACCTCCATTTCCTCATCCGTACAATGGGACGGCAGGCAGCCCCAGGGGAGAGTGGAGATACCCTGCTTGGCTTATGGCAGCAGGAAATGGTCTGGAGAGTTAGGAAGAAGCTGCAGGCCCAAAATCCACTCTCCAAGAACCCAGTGGCAGGAGTGGGGAAGGAAGCTGGGCTAGCCACCCTATCAAATCTCCTTCCTCAGCCTCAGTCTCCCCCTAAAATCCAGCGGCAGATCTGGAGGGTAGGATTTTCAGGGCTGCTGCACGCCCAGGCAGTCGGCTCAGTGAGCAGAGTGAGCTGGACTCAAGCTCCCACTCGCCGCCTTGTGCGGGTGCCCTTGAGTTGTGCCCAGCCTTCACGACCAGGCCTGGCATCCCTGAGGACTCCCAGGAACTAAATATAGAAAGATGGGTGAGGAAGGCCAGTCTCTCCCACTCCCCACCCTGTCCCGGCCTGGCCCGGGGCATCGGTGAGCACCTCTAGAGAGGCAGGACGTGGCAGGGTCTGAGCTCAGGGGCTCAGCGCCCACTGGGTGAGAGGGTGGCGCCAGGACCCTGCCTGCTGCTGATGGCGCCCTCTCCTGCAGAGAGCTGGCCCTCTTGTTTGAGCACGTGCAACGGGCCCGCAACGGGGGCCTATGGCCCCTGGAGGTGCGGCGGGCGCCGGTACCCGATGGAGCGCCCTCCCGTTACCCGCCCGTTGCCACCTGCCACCGGCCGGGCAGCGCCTCCTTCTGCCCTGGGGAAAGGTAGGGGCCCCCTGGGGCCGCCACCTCCTCTTGCTCTTCCTCCTCTTCTTCCATCCTCTGTCTCATCCTCTCTCAGACCTGCCTGCAGCCACTACATGGGTGTCTGGGCCTGTTTTGGGGACTCTTAGGCCTTGTTATGAGGCCTGGGTGGTTGTCATCAGAGGGCCAGACAGGTACAGACCGAGGGCCTCTCTGGAGAGGCCAGGCTGGACTCACCTTTTTGTCACCTGGGACTCCAAGGGTCTGAGCGGGAGAGACGTCCACACCACCCCTCCCATCACCTCCTCTGTTCATGCCATTGTCCTCTTTCTTTCTTTGTTTCCACGTCCCCTCACTCTTCCATCCCTGCACCCCCATCCCTCCTGGGAAGCTGGAGAGAGGAGGAGGCCGCTGGCCACAGGTGCTTACGGCTCAGGTAATCGTGGGCACCGCCCTGGGGTGTGAGGGCAGGGACCCCCTCCCCGGCATGTTGCTCTGGGAGGGGCTGGACTGAACTTGCCTCTCGGAAATGAGATGCCGGCTGGAAAGAGAGCTCTGTGACTAAGACCGCGTAGGACCTGCGTAAACGCGACCAGCAACTAATGCTCTTGTCTAATGCGACCCTTGTCCATAGCTTTGCTGAGCCCAGGATGTCCTCCTGGGACTCTCTTTTCGTCCTTACTAAGGTCACTTTGTTGCTCCCAACAGTCTCTTCCCTTGACCTGTCTTTCCCGGAGCTTTTGCATCTTGAAAGAAGAACAAAGAGAAAACGTGCTTACCCCACACAAACATTCACAGATACAGGAGTTTCAGGCATATTTGGCTAAAGGAAGCCCGTCAAATTAGAGCATGGATAAGTGGCTGCTCTTCTGGAGGTTTAGCTTTGAGGTCAAGGATTCAATCCACCTCATTTCTACCCCATCCTTTACCATCTCTTTGTGTCATCTTCACACGTCCTCCTGGAACCAGCCAGGGGGACATCTGGGCCTTGAGCCTCAGTGTGATTCTGAGCCCCAGGCCCGGAGCAAGGGCTGGGAGATGAGAGGGAGGAGGTGCGGTGGAGCTTGCCTCTGCCACCTGATACTGTGTGTCCAGGAGGAAGTCATCAAGTCACTCTGAACCTCTGTGTCCTGGCAGAAAATTAGTGATGTTCAGGCTGATCAGGGGCTCTGGGTTCTCCGAGCTTCTGGACTGGAAAGGTCTGGGGAGGTGTTCTGGTGCAGAGGATGCAGGGAGCGGCAGCCTTCCCTGTTCTGGGCCAGGGCTGGACAGGAAGTGGGTAGAGAGGCTGGACAGGTCTGGGGATGGAGGGAGAGGATGCAGGGCCAGCAAGGCCAGGCTGGGAACTCCCTGGGAGAGAAGTCCGCCGTGGGGCCTGACTCCAATTCTCCATCACTGCCGGAGGGCACCGTTGTTACCCGCATTCCTACCAAACCACTGTTTATAGGCACAAACTCAGAAGTTTCGCCATTCTAGCAGCCCTGCCCAGGACCTGAGCCAGGTCCCTCTGTAGCTTCCTGTTCACTCCAGTCTCACCTTGCCTGAACAGGCAGGCACTGGGAACAGAAGTTAGCCAGGAGCCAGCACCTGTACCGCCCCCCCACAACTTCTCTGTGTCTCTGAGTCCTCCAAGGCCCAGGAACAGATTACTGCTAGGGGCTTGGCCAGTACTAACTCCCAGCCTTGTACCTGTCTGTCCTGGAGGGCCTGCGTGTCTAGGACTCATGGTGATGGTGATGGGGGGCCAAGCTACCACTTCTAGATCCATCACCACACTCAGGCCAAATAGCCATATCCTTAATCATGCCTGTTTTGCCCTATGGAGTGGGTACCCTAGCCAGGATAGCCCCCCTCCCCCAAATGCACACATATACACTCCTGGTTGGTCATACCTCTAGTGGTGCTGGGGAGGGACCCAGGTGGACATGTTCACAGGAAGTGGAGCTAAAGGAGCAGGACTTCCTGGGGGCTGGCATTGCCAGGCAGTGCCTCCCCTCGTTAGGGTTTTGCGATGAGTTTCTCAAAGCATGGTCTCCTGACCTCCTGCATCAGCATCCCGTGGGGCGTTTGTTCAAAATGCTGATACCTGGACCTCTTCCCAAGCCCTCAGAAACAGAATAGCTGGAGAGAGGCACAGGCTTCTGCATATTCAACATGCTCCCCAGGAGATCCATATGCAAAGTGTGAGAACCTCTTCTTCCTGGGGATGGGGCTGGAGGATGATTTAGGTGGGGGTTCTTCTCTCCCACCAGCCACAGGAGTCCGGCCCCATCCTGGCAGCTACCCACGCTCTGCCCACCACCCCTTTCCCACTAACCTCTGTTCGTGTCTTGTTCTCAACTTTCCAGCCAGATGTTTAATAATAAACGGAGTTTCTTTCGGATCCATGCCAGCTGGAGACTGAGGTACCTCCTCGCCTGCTCCTCCGGTCCCCATTCCTCCTTGCCCCACCGACTTCGGGGGCTGGAGAGGGGGACAGGATGGGCCAAGGACAAGGTGCATGTGCCTGCCGCCTGCCGTCTGCCTCGGGGCCCCCATGAGCTCCCTGCCTTTCTGGGGACGCCTCTGCCAGGGCTGGGGCATGGGCCCGTTGTGCCAGGAGGGGCACTTGCAGGCGCCATGGGGATGAGTGCTGGCTCTGCCACTGACCCCCTGTGTGATCTTGGCCAAATCGCTTCCCCTTTTTGGACCCCAGTTTCCCATCTGTGGAATGGGCAGGTTGAACTAGAGGCTCTCTGAGGGTCCTTCCCACTCTGACTTTGGCCAGGCCTTGGTTTTAGCTTCCTGTCTGCCTGCTGGCCACCTAGGGACCTAGCAGGTGCCTGAAGGAGCTGGGATTGGAACCTCCTTGGCTAACTCCAGAGCCCCAGCTCTTTTAGCTGCATCTTCAGTGCATTGCTTGGTACCTGCCCTGTGCCAGGCCCTGCTCTGTGCACCAGGGATGCAGGGATAAACAAAACATGGTCCCCGGAGAGCTGCAAAGAGTAATTGAATTTTGGTGCCACGAGCGCAGCAAAAGGAGGCGGCAGAGGGGCTGTGGAGCTTGGGTGAGGCACGCAACCCAGGGGAAGCACTGAAAGGAGTGCGAGGCAGGGAGGGAACTGCAGGCTGAGGAAGCGGCAGGGGCCTGGGCAAGGAGGTGAGGGAGAGAGGGAGTGCACAGCGTGGGGAAAATCGGCAGCCCAGTGTGAGCTTCTTCCCGTTGGCGTGCCTGGCAGCCTGGGCTCACGGGGTCTTTGGTTTCCCAAAGGTGCCTCTGGAGCCTTGTGGGTTGGTGGGCCCAGAGCTAGGAGATGCGTGAGAGTTCCTGGCTGCCCACGTGTGCTTCTGCCGAGAGGCAGTCTTTCTTAGAAACGTGGGTTCTGGACCACAGTCTAGCCACCACTCGCTAGTCACGTGTCCTTGGGTGAATCACTTGACCCTCTGTGCCTCAGTTTCCTGAGATGGAAAATGCAGATGATAATAGGGTCTGCTTCCACTGAAACTGTTCCTAGCTCCTAAAAAGGTTGGCCTCATTTGATTTGGCATGTTGGGCAGTGAAGATCTTTCTTACTTTAAAAAATAGCTTGTAGGCTGGGCGTGGTGGCTCAGGCCTGTAATCCTAGCACTCTGGGAGGCCGAGGCGGGAGGATCACCCGAGGCCAGGAGTTTGAAACCAGCCTGAGCAAGAGCGAGACCCCGTCTCTACTATAAATAGAAAGAAATTAATTGGCCAACTAAAAATATATAGAAAAAATTAGCCAGGCATGGTGGCGCATGCCTATAGTCCCAGCTACTCAGGAGGCTGAGGCAGAAGGATTGCTTGAGCCCAGGAGTTTGAGGTTGCTGTGGGCTAGGCTGACGCCACGGTACTCTAGCCTGAGCAACAGAGTGAGATTCTGTCTTAAAAAAAAAAAATAGCTCAGAAACCGTGGCTACAGGCAGTGGGAACACACTAAAGGGTTAAGCCAAGGAGTCTCTGGGCCAGACCTGCCCCTTTGCAAGTGTCCTTTGGCTGTGTAGGGTGTGAGAGACAGAGGGCACAGCCAGGGCAGGGGCCAGCAGGGAGGCTGTTTGCACAGTCCCTGCAGAGAGGGGTGGTATGTGGCATTAGACTCGTCTGCCTCTGTTTCCCCAAGAACTTGGCCTTGGCTGGCAGATGATGAGTCAGTTCCTAGAGAAATCCCTTATGGAAGTGAGTACAGGGGTTGGGTCTAGCAGGGCAGCCAGAACTTACCCTCCCCCTAGGACACAGCAGTCAAGCCCATCCATCCCCTCCCAGGCACCAACAGACCCATAGACCAGAGTTCCTCTGTCTTGGCACCATTGCCATCTTGGGTTGGATAATTCTTTGTGGGTGGGGCTATCACATGCAGAGTAGCATGTTTAGCAGCCTCCCTGGCCTCTACCTACTAGATGCCAGCAGCACCCCACAGTGTGACAACCCAGAATGTCTCAGGCATTGTCAAATGTCCCCTGGGGCGGCAAAATCGCCCCCAGTTGAGAACGAGTGCTCTAGACTCTATCCTGATTGCTTGTCCCAGAAAAAGAACAAGTCCCTGAAGTCAGAGAAAGCTGGATTCCAGTCCTTGCTCTGTCCCATAGGAGCTCTGTGACTTTGGGCAAGTCATTTCACCTCTTTCCTTATTTATACAGCAGGGATGGTAAAGATGGAGCCCGCCACCCGCAGTGGCTGAGAGAGCTGAAAGAGCAGAGGCAGACAGGACCCTGTGTGTTCTAAGGGGCCAGGGAAGGGAAGGAGATTTGGGGTGCCCATGTGTGCCATGTTTCTTTCCATTTTCTCTGAGCTTTTAGGCTCAGGGAGGCCGATGTATGCCATTTTCTGGGCTCTCCCCAAGGAGCTGGAATCCAGGGCCACTCCTGGGAAAACAGTGCCTTCTCACATTAAAATAGGAGCCTATGGTCTCTGGCCTGAAAATTACAGAACCCCATAAACCAGGCCAGAACCTCCCTCAACCATCGCAGAATCAGAGCTGGAAAGGGACCTTTCAAGGCCTCTAGTGCAAGCCCCAGATCCTTTCCTCCAAAAGTCCCGCTGAGTACAAGCTCAGCCTTGCTTGCACACTTCTCATGACGGGGAGATCATCCCTTCCCCAGAACGCCATTGGAGCCTTACGAGCTGGGTGCGGCGATGCGAAGTCCCAGGCCCTTGAGCGAAGGGTCAGGGCCTTCTCCACCCTCCTCTCTTCCTCTCCTCCTTGGAGGAGTGGGGGAGGGGGGAGGATTTGCACGAATGGGTGGGGTGGGGGAGCTTGCCGGCATGAGGAGAGCCCAAGGAATGGCTCTGCAGAGGAAAGTTTGGGAGACCCAACCTCAAACTTTGATTGGGATCTTTGGGATGTGTCGGTGGGACCCTGGGCCAGCAAAGAGCATGCTGGATTTCTGGAGCCGTCCCCGTCCCTCCCTCCTCATATCCTCAGGGCCCCCATCCTTGACATATAAACCTCTCCCCTCTGGGCAGAGGCCCCCACCCCAAGGATGGCCCTACTTCCTGGCCACCTTCCTGAAGGTGCCCTGGTTTCGAGATCCCCCTCACCTCGGCACCTTGGCTCTCTACCCCGACCCCATGCCCTGGGCATGGGGGACCACAGCTCCCACCCAAGCACCGAAACCAGAACCTCTCCTCTGTTCAGCCCTGGATCTGGAAGTCCCTGAGAGTAGATGACACAGTCTCCTCCCCCAACCCCTGCCCCACCTCAGGCCTCCTCCGAGGCTGGCTCGTGCTCTCCTAAGCCACGGCTGGTGGAACCCCCGTGCCCTGGCACCTTCTGTAGGGGGTCGTCCAGTGGCAAACCACAGAAGGGGAGGCAGCGGTGACACCACAGGGCATGGGAGGGAGGGCGTTTGCAAAGGTCCTACCCAAACAGTGATATAGCATGGTCCTTGAACCTCTTGGACACAGAGTTACTCTACCAGGTACTGGTTAACTGGGGTCTGTCCTGGGGAACCTGAGGCCTCCCCCGACCTGTCTTCCTCCAAGGTTTGGGGATGTGGTGGAGAGTTGGGTATGGGAAGGGAAGTCCAAGCGTGTACAGACACGCACATGTGCGTTCACATGCTCACAGATATGTGTAGTGCTGTTGAACTGGGAGTTCAGTGGGCAGTGTAGGGGGTCGGTCTTTAAGGGGTGATCCAAAACCTCCCAGGACATCAGTCCAGGCAGGCAGAGCTCAGGCAGGGGAGACCACAGAAGAACAGGTTATCAAATATAGACCCTTACTTGGGGGGCAGGCACCAGGCATGTCCTTGGCATACTTGCGGGCCCAGCAGCTGGACCCACAGGGCCAGGGCCCTGAGTAGGCCATCACACCACACACTGCCAGGGGCACCATTGCATGGAAGTCTTTATGTGACGGAGACCTTATTTGGCAGTGCACTGCCTGCACAGCTGTGCCAGGTCCTAAAGCCCTGACTTGACCAATGTGGGATCAGGTAGCTGCAGCAGCAGGGAATGGAGGAAAATATAAATTGACACATGTACATACATGCCAACATATGATATGTATACACACTGGTGCCTGTGCACCCTCACTGTCATGTGCTTGCGCGTGCACACACACACACACACACACCCTCAACTCTACACAGCCCGCCCCTGTGCACAGTGGGGACCAGAGGCCTAGCTCGCACGGCCAGGTGAGCTGCCGACCCTCAGCAGCCTGTCCGTGCCCAAAGGGGTCACCACCTCCACCCTCCACCCACCCACCTGTGCCAGGCCCAACTCCCCTGTCCTGTCTGTCTCTCTGACTCCCTTCTTGGGTTTCTCTCAGTCCTTCCACTCTGACATCTGTCTCCTGTGTACCCCTTATCTGTCCGGGCAACGATGGGTGGGAGGTAGGGGTGGGAAGGGGATCTGCTCCAACTGACACCGAATCAGCTTCTCGTGGGAGTCAGGGACCCCCTCACCACACCCTGTCCCATCCCAGGAAGTCTCCATGTGGTTGGGGAATCAAGACCCAATAGCCACCCCTAGGTCCTAAGTCAGCTTTGTCCCCACTCACCCCCCTCCTCCAGCTCTGGCTAACTTGGCTCTCTCCCCACCCTGCCCTGCCTTGCCCTGCCAGCAGTCGGATGGGCATCAAAGACCGCATCCGCATGGGCAGCTCTCAGCGGCGGACAGGTCCTTCCAAGCAGCACCTGGCACCTCCACCGATGCCCACCTCCCCAAGCAGTGAGCAGGTGGGCGAGGCCAGCAGCCCCACCAAGGTGCAGAAGAGCTGGAGCTTCAATGACCGCACTCGCTTCCGGGCCTCTTTGAGACTCAAACCCCGAACTTCTGCTGAGGGTGAGCCCCTGGGGGTCTGGGGTCCAGGACTTGCTGAGGGTGGCAGTGGTGGGGACAGTCTGGGCTGAGGACAGAAAGATCTGGCTCTAGTCTCAGCTCTGCAAGCGATTGACCATCTCTGGGCACCAGTCTGTAAGATGGGCATCAGACCGAGAATCAAATGGAGGGTGGCATTTGACAGTGGTTAAGAGCACAGGCTTTGGCACCAGGCTGCCTGGATTTAAACCCTGGCTGTGTCACTTATCTTGGACAAGTGACCTAATCTCTCTGGGCCTCATTCTCCTTATTTGTAAAATGGGGACAATGACAGTATCTGCTTCATAGGACATAGGATGATTGTGAAGATTAAATGAGATAACCCACAGAAGGTGAACAGGAGACTTTTGAGGATATAGAAAGTGCTCAGCAAAAGCTAGCTGGTGACGAGTGTGCCTTGGGAGGAGCAGGAGCCCCTGCTTGATGAGCCCTGACTGTGTATGCTCCACACTGGATTATCTCATTTCCTTCTCCCAGCGACCCCGGGAAGTAGGTTCTGTTTTCATCCCCACTTTATAGACAGGGACACTGAGATCTCCCAGCCCGTGAGTGGCAGAGCTGCTATCCCCAAGCAGTTCTGTCCAGCTCCAAAGTCCATGCACTCTGCCTGCCCCTCCTCACCCAGCCTGGCCTGCGGACATGAAGCCGTGGACCTGGTGGGGTCACTTTTCTGAGTTCTAGCTCTGCTCGAGACTTGCACTGTCTCAAGCAAGATCCTCCCCACCCTCCCCACTCCTCTGTGCTTCAGTTTCCTCTTCTGGAAAATGATCCCTGGGTCATTTCAACCAAGCCCCCAGAAGACCTCTCTCAGCTTTGACATACTTTATGTCCCTGGTGGAGAAAGGTCGGGGTGAGTGGACAAGGATGGAGGATAGGGACAGGAAGCCTCTTTAGCCTTGGAGGGAGGGGACCCAGCCATGCTGTCTCTGCCTGTGCTGTGTCAGCCCTCAAGATGCTGCTGGCTGACAATTCAGAGTTCACAGAACTCCCAAAACCACTGGGAGGTGCTGACCCATAGAAGCCTGGGCATGGCTGGTGCCTGGGACCGCCCTTCCCCGTGCTGGAAGCTCTCTGGTCTCCTGCTCCCTGCTCCTGTGGGGTGAAGATAGCGTCACCTCTGTGCAGCTCTGGGCACCAGCCTCAGAGAGGCTGTTTGTCTCACCCAGGGCACAGGGCCTTCCCCAGTTGCAGATCTGGGCTCAGGAGCCAGCCCCATGAGCTGCAGGATAAGACCCTGTGGCTGGGCACTTGCAAAGGTGCCAAATGCCTTTTCCCTGGGGCACACTGTTCTGCATGGTGGGACCAGTGAGGCTTCCTCTAGGACTTTGTGCAACAAATTTGCCCTGGCCAGCCCAGATGTGCCCTAAAGTAGCTCCTGCTCACTTGGCCACAGGTAGATGTTTAACATGACTGGCCACAGGGACAGATGGGCATACAACACACTGGGGTTTTCTGCCCTGGGCAGGGTAGTGAGGGGCAGCAGCCAGGGAGGCAGGAGCCTGGTCTGCCCCCAGGAAGCTTCTGGGCCCTCTCTGGGCCTCTTTCTTCCTATTGGGACCTCTGATGGTGGCTTGGCATGTGTTGGTGGTGGGGTTGAGAGTGGACCACTTGGGCCGTCTCTGTCTTTTCAGAGGGCCCCTCAGAGGAAGCAGCAGAGGAGAAGAGCTACCAGTGTGAGCTGACAGTGGACGATGTCATGCCTGCTGTGAAGACAGTCATCCGCTCCGTCAGGTGAGACCAAGCCCTGAGGTGAGGACTGCTCTGTCTGCCACCCACTGCTGCTTCCCATCTGGGCCTGCCCTCGTGGCCAGACCTGGCTTGCTCCTGGCATGCCAGCTGCTGCCCACCTAGAGTGCAGGTGGGGTGGGGGGTGGCATCTGGCTCCCAGCAGGGTTTGCTCTGACCCGTCATGTCTAGAGGGCCTGGCTCCGGCAGGGTGGCGGGAACAGCTGCCCATCACGGTCCCTCTCCTTGCACGCACAGTGTCCTCCCGGTCACTCCTTGCTCTGCTTCTCCTCCTCCTCTTCTCTCCCCTGCCTCTGGCTTTTGCCTCCGCCAACCTCTCTTCTTTCTCTCTCTCCCTGGCTGTGTCAGCGGCTGCCCGTCTCCCATTGGGCCCTGTCTTGTCCACTTTTCCCCTGTATCTCTCTGTCTCAGTCTCATCTTTTTGTCCCTCTATCTCAAACTCTCTTTCTCCTTGGGTGACTTGGCCTCAGTCTGTTTCCCCCAGGACTTCTAGAGCAGTGTTTTTCAAACCACCGGTTGAGATAGTTTGAAATCAAGTTAGTGGAATCAAGTTAGTGAGCTCTGATCAGCATATATATACATACATACATATATATATATAGAATAGAAAGTATCAGAATGCATCTCTCATATAAAGGGTAAATTATGAAACTTAGACTGCAGTTATCTGTGCATGTGTGTTTATATACTTGTTTATGGTGTAAAATGTAATTCTCATGGTAGGTCTTGGTCCAAAAAGTTTGAAAGCCCTTGCTCTACTGGCTGTCTCCCTGCCTCGACAATTAAGAGGGGACCAGAGTCTTCTGAGCCCTCTGGCCATGGCCTAGGCATGGCTGTGGCCCCCAGGCTCCTTGGTGTGGAGTCCTGGCTTAGTCTGTCTCCAACTTGCAGCTGTAGCTCCAGAGACCCCCTGACCCCTGGCCTTCTAGACTCACCTCCTCCCTTCCCTGGCAGATGCACCTGTGTTCCTTTTTTTTTTTTTTTTAATCTTTTTTTTTTTGAGACAGAGTCTCACTCTGTTGCCCAGGCTAGAGTGAGTGCCGTGGTGTCAGCCTAGCTCACAGCAACCTCAAACTCCTGGGCTCAAGCAATCCTTCTGCCTCAGCCTCCCGAGTAGCTGGGACTACAGGCTTGTGCCACCATACCCAGCTAAATTTTTCTATATATTTTTAGTTGGCCAATTAATTTCTTTCTATTTTTAGTAGAGACAGGGTCTCGCTCTTGCTCAGGTTGGTTTCCAACTCCTGACCTTGAGTGATCCACCCACTTCGGCCTCCCAGCGTGCTAGGATTACAGGCATGAGCCACCGTGCCCAGCCTTTTGTGTTCCTTTTAATATCAGAGTCAGCTGTGTGCCCCCCAATCCTCTCCCAGAGTCTAAGGCCTCTTCTCACCCCCTTTTCATACAACCTGTCTCTTCCCTCCATGTGACCAGCATCTGGGATAGAGTGCCAGAACTGCCACCTGACCTAGGTCAGCTATCCTTGGCCACCCTACACACCCCTCACACCCAGCATGCCCCAAACCTGCTCCTCCTCCTGGGTCCCCACTTCAGGCAGCGGCACCACGGCCCACCCTGTCGCCCAAGCCCTGAGAGTCATCCTGGACTCAGACTAGGAAGCCTTTCAGTCCCACCTCCTGAGTTGCTCAAAGCTGTCCGGTCTCCACCCCACGGCCCCTCTCCCAGCTTAGGCCGTCCCCTGGAGCTAGTTTCCCTGTCCACGAATCTGCCCCCCAGGGTCTTTTCTGCACGGGCTGGCAGAGCGGTCATGCCAAAGCAGAATAAATGACACCCACACACACACATGTCCAGGGATTCAGGGCTCTTCAAAGTACACCTGCAGCCTCCTTGTCAAGGCTAATCTCCCCCCTGTCTTCTCATATGCGCCCCTGCCCCTGTGGATTAACCCCTTTCCATCACCTCCCTGTTGCTGCTGCTCGGGGGTAGGGAGGCTGGGAGACCTGGCAGAGGCTGTTTGTGGTGACCCAAGCAGGAGGTGCCCTGGTGCTGGACAAAGGGGTAGCAAAGGGAGAGAGAGGGGCTGGAAAGGAATCCGCTGCTTGAACAGGCCTCTCCTCCTCTGAGACCCCCTCTCCCGACAGGATTCTGAAGTTTCTGGTGGCCAAAAGGAAATTCAAGGAGACACTGCGACCTTACGACGTGAAGGATGTCATTGAGCAGTACTCCGCAGGGCACCTGGACATGCTGGGCCGGATCAAGAGCCTGCAGACTCGGTGGGTACACCAGCCCCCGGTGTGAGAGCAGGGTAGAGAGGTGGTGGTCCCAGCCCAGCAAGAAGTCTGTAGACCAGAGCCCTGAACTCCCTCAAGGTCCCCTACTGGAGCTGGGGTTTCTGGCCTGCGCCAGGCACCTGGCTTGCAGCATTTAGGCCAGAACTCGCAGGGCACCTGGCTGGGGGCTTTGTTTAGAATGATTGTTTCCTGGACCTCAAACAATAGGTATAAGATAATTACTGACCTCCCATCTCCCAAGGAGATAGGCAAATTGTTCTCAGTGCCCACTTCTTGCCTCTGGAATGCTCCCACATGGTTTCTCTAGGCCCAGCAGTAAGGAATGATCCTCACACCAAGACCCATGTCAGCTATGCCTTGCCCTTCTTTCCTGGCCTGTATTTTCACTGCCTGCTCATCCATTTATTCACCCAAAAGATAATCTCTGGGCATTTACTACTTGCCTGATAGCAGGGATATGGTGGAAAGCAAAATAGAGTCCCTTCTCTCACGGAGCTTTCATTCTAGTGGGAAGAGAACAGATGATAAATAAGAAAAACTAGAATACTTCAGATGGTATAAATACTAAGGAGAAAAATAAGAGTTAAAGTATTGAGGTTTGCGATTTTAAATAGGTGAGAAGGTGACATTTGAGACCAAATGGAAGGAGAGGGGACAACCAGGCCTGTGGCTGTTTAGGTGAAGGGTTTCCAGAGGGAATGGCACAAGATGGCTGTTCATCCAGGATGAACGGCAGGCACTGGAGGGCTCTGTGCAAAGGACTGCTAAGATCTGAGTTATCTTTTAAAAGGCTCACCTGGGTGCTGTGTAGACTGTAAGGAAGGAAGAGTGAAAGCAGGGAGACCAATGAGGAGCCTACTTCAGACGTCCAGATGTGGGGACTTGGACCAGGGTTGCAGTTGTGGAAAAGTGGAAAAAGTGGCCAGATTCTAGGTATATTTTTGTAAGTAGAGTTGACAGGGTTTTCTGACGGGGTGTAAGAAAGAAGAGTTCAAGGATGAAGCCAGGATTTTTGGCTTGAGTAAGAGGAAAACTCGAGTTGACATTTATTGACATGGAGAAGGCAATACGTGGAGCAGGTTTCGATCGGGAGAGTTGGGGGTGTGCTGGGTTTGTGATGCCTGTCAGACATCCAAGTGGAGTGTGTTGGTCTGGCAGTTAATGTAGGAGTGTGGATCTCAGAGGACAGGTCTGGGATGGAGGTGGCGGTTTGGTGTCAACAGCGTATAGAGGAATTGAAAATCAAGGAACTGCAGACGTCACCTAGTGAGTGAGAGTTAACAGAGAAAAGAGGTCCCAGGAGTGAGCCTTGGGTCCTGTCTTGTTTAGAGGTTGTGGAGATAGAGGAGGACCAGCCAAGGAGACTGGGAGGGAGAGGTCAGGGAGGGAGGAAAAGAACTGGGACAGGATGGTGTTTTGGAAGCCAAATGAAGAAAGTGTTTGCAGGAAGAAGGGGTGATCAGATGTGTCGAGTGCTGCTAATAAGTCAGGTAAAATGAGGACTGAGAGTTGGTCATCAGATTTAGCAACACGGAGTTCATTCCGGAGCTGGACAGCAGTAGTTTTGGTGAAATGGTGGGGGCGAAAGCCTGATTGGAGTAGGTTTGAAAGAGAAAGGGAGGAGAGGAATTGGAGGTAGAGGGTAGAGACAACACTTTCAAGAATTTTGCTGCAAAGGAGAGCTGAAAACGGAAGGCGAGATCAGCCGGAGCCTTGTCCACTTCATAACTCACATTCCCACGTGTCCCCCCACCTTCCCTGGCCCAGCATTTCCCACGGCTCCTCCACCAGGCAGTTGCTTTCCTTGTCATGCTTGTGCGTGGTGCCTTCACTCGGCCAGTGAAGGACCCCAAAGCAGGGGCCGGTCCCTCCGCGCCCACTCGGCCTCCATTTGGCAGGGCGCCGGCGCCCGCCCTTAGACCGCCCTTCCCTCTGGCTGTGTCTTCGCGTTCAGCAGGCGCCCCAGGATTCTTGCGGAAGGGAGGGGCGGCGTGTGTCTGGGGCCACTTGAAGGTTCCCTTTCCCCACAGGGTGGACCAAATTGTGGGTCGGGGGCCCGGGGACCGGAAAGCCCGGGAGAAGAGCGACAAGGGGCCCTCAGACACGGAGGCGGTGGATGAAATCAGCATGATGGGTCGCGTGGTTAAGGTGGAGAAGCAGGTGAGTGCAGGATGGAGTTTCACTGGGGTGGTCGTCGACCGAGAAGCTCTGGAGGGCTACGGGACAAGACAAGAGGAGGGTGCGCTGCTCAGAGCAGCAGCCCTGCGCACCTGCCGGGAAGGCGCCGGAGTCCCCTGTCCCGCCAGGCCCCGCCCCACAGATGAGCCCCGCGTCCCGGGATCCGCCCACTCCCGCCACAGTATCCGGATAAGCCCGCCCTCTCTGGCTAGGCCTCGCCCCTAGGTTGCTGTTGCCTCAGATAAACCCTTCTAAATTCCCCCTGCTCCATTTAAGCCCGCCTCTCGGTCGTCTGTCTGTCTGACGGACAGTCCCTACCGATCACAACTGAATTTTGCCCGGGGACTGTGCCCCAGCTTCCCAGCTGCGTCCCTCCCTCCAGCCTAGCCGCACGTTCAGTCCGGACTCGCGCCTCCCAGAGAAGCCCCGCCCGCGCCCCGCCCCTGACCGCGCCCCGCCCACCCCGTTCAGGCCCCGCCCACCCCCGCTCCGGCCCCTCCCCATCCGGGCCGCGCCCCGCCCCCAGGTGCAGTCCATCGAGCACAAGCTGGACCTGCTGCTGGGCTTCTACTCGCGCTGCCTGCGCTCCGGCACCTCGGCCAGCCTGGGCACCATGCAAGTGCCGCTCTTCGACCCCGACATCACCTCGGACTACCACAGCCCTGTGGACCACGAGGACATCTCCGTCTCCGCACAGACGCTCAGCATCTCCCGCTCGGTCAGCACCAACATGGACTGAAGGGCGTCTCGGGGGCGGGGCAGCACACGGCCAGCCCCTCGGCCTGGCGCTCGGACCCGCCCTCCGAGGCCTCCGGACTCCTCTGTACTTGAACTCGCTCCCTCGCGGGGAGAGAGGCCGCGCGCAGTATTGAGCTGCCTGGGTGGGCGAGATACCTGCTGCGGGGGCCGGCGCCCCGCCCCCACCTCAGGAACGTGACATGCCAGGCCGCACGGAGGGCAGCAGCAGGGCAGTCGGGCCGTCCAGTGCCCTGCCGCTCCATCAAGGCCCGACATGACCCGCCTGGCAGGGGCAATGCTCCAGGAGTGGGAGCGGGGCGCTGGGGCCCTGGGCCCTGACCCAGCTTCCAGCTATGCAAGGTGAGGTCTCTGGCCCGCCCTTCGGACAAAGCAGGGAAGCCCTCCCGCCAAGTCCTCGCCCCACTTGGGGGTGGGCCCAAGGTGCCCCTACAGGTACCCACAAAGCACAGGACCCTGCTACAAGGCAGGTGGGCACCATATATGCAAACTATGTTAAATATGCAACTTTGAGGACCCCCATGGGGTCGCTCTGCCCCTCCCCCATTGGGAGACGGCCCCCAGCAGTAGCTGGTCTCAGGCTGCTTGGCCATAACCCTAACCCCATTCTTTGGCTTATCGCCCCATCCCACCCAGCATGGGGCCTATTTCTCCCTGCCCTCTCCCAAGGGCAGTGCCTAGGCCTTCCCATTTGCAGGTGTCACCTCCCAGGGGCTCCCCCTTCCTGCTTGATGTCCACTCTTCCACCTGGCTCTCCAGACACCTTTGACGTTCAGCACAAATTTCTGTATTTTCCCCAAACCTCCCAGACAGTGCTCCATGGATGGCCACACAAACATGGCCTTTTAGTTTCTCCAGACATGCAGAAAGCCTCTCACACACTGACGCATACAAGCACACACACTTGGAGACGTGAGCACAGAGCCACTCAGCCTTTCCTGGGCCTCTACAGCTGATGTCAGTGGACTGGCCTTGCAGGATGGTGTCCACTGAGAGCAAGCCCCCTCACTCTATCTGGGCAGGAGAAGGAGCTTTGAAGTGACCCCAGGTCACTTCAGGCCCCACCCAGAGCTTTACCAGATACCCTTCCTCAAGATCTCCCCCTCTCTGGTCCAGGAGCCCTAACTGCTGCCTCTGCCTGCCCCCGAGGGCCCTCCTCAGCGTCCCCACAGCACAATGTGGGCCTAGGCCTCTGGGGCATGGACAACACTGGAGAGGCCCTAGGCTCTATCCAGGCTTGCCCCTTCCTAGTCATTCTAACTCCCAAAGAGAATAATAATACACCTAGCAGCTATACCAGCTGCACATCTGCCTTTCACATACACTGTCTCCCCTTCTCCATACCCCACTTCTTCACTTCTGCTGGCAGCCTTGCATCCCGGCATAAGCCTCCATCCACTCCAGGTCCCCAGGAACACTTTCGTATCCCTACCCCTTTGTTCCTCTTCTGCAAAGCCAGTGCAGGTAGCAGGAGGATGAGGGGTAGTGGACCAATGGCAGCCCTCTATGGCTGAGGCCAAGCTGCCTGCATCTCATACTGGGGACCTGCATGCACCAGCGCTAGGACTCGGGTTGGATCTTGCTCAGCCCCATGGTGCCCAGCCTGTGCCCCAACATGCCCTCTGCATGTGACCATGCCCTGGATGGAGCTATCCTGGCTCACCTCACCGCACTGCACTGTCCCCAGAGAGCCACCCCTCCACCCCCTCAGAGACAGAGCTGTGGAGAGGGGCAGGAGAATGGGATTACCCTATGACCAAAGGAGACATGGGAAGAAGCCCTCCCTCCTTCCATGATCGAGGTTCCCCCACCAACCCGGTTCTGGGATATGCAAGTACCTCACTTTGTTAACTTATTAACTTATTGGTTTCATTAAAGTTTTCAGTAGGAAGTGGTTGGTCTTGGTTTTGTTCAGTGGCTGTGGGGTGAGGCTCCTGATGTGGGGGTAGGGACAAGATTTGTGAACAACAAAAACCCAACACCATATGGCCTAAGCAAAAAATGAAACTTATCGGCCTAGAGAACTGAAAAGTCCAGGGGATAGATTTGGCTTCATGCATAGCCAGATCTAGATGCTTGCATGTGTCAGAAGTCTGTCTGTTTCCCATCAGCCTCCCTTCACAGCAGGCTGACCTCTCACACTGACCAGTGAAAAGTGAGTCCCACATTCCTAATAGTTTGTATCAGTAGGGTCCAGTCAGAAAAATGGAAACACCACTAGGTTTTTCAGCAGAGTGCGTTTACTCTAGGGAACGGGTTACGCTGATGTAGGAGGGCCGAAAGAACAAAAAGAGGACACTGTGATGACATAGAGAAAATGACTGCAGGAAGCAGCCACCACTCCTAGAGCTGCAGGAAGATGCAGGAATATAGGCAAGAAGTTGGCCTTATCAGAATCCACAAGCTTGCAGAGGGTGAACACTGGAGTTCTGGGGCTCAGATCTGAAAAGGGGATGTTCTCTAGCTGGTGCTAGTAGCTCTGAAGGGGTATGAGGCTTGTCTGGGAGTGCAGGAACAAAGCTGAAGCCAGGGATCAGCTGTAGCCACCTGGCTGTTGCTGATAAGGATAGGAAGCAAAGGAAGAAGGAAGTCTCCACTTCTCCTGCCTCCCAATCTTCCGCTCATGCCCCTTATTGTGAAAGCCAGCTCACAAAAGGGTAATGAGGGATGTGGTTTGCAGAGTTCCAGTCCCAGTACCAGAGTTAGAAGGCTGCTCTCAGAACTGAAAGACAATAGATTCATAACCAGCACAGACCACTCCTTTGGACACTTGGTATTCACACACATCAGCCTACCCGTATGTTAACCTCCATGTAACAGTAGCTTCCACCTACTAAGATGAAAGTATCCTTTACATAAATGCAGACACTCTATTCTCTCCCCCAAATGGGAAAAACACAAACTCTCACAGTTCAACAAACGTATCCATGTCCAGGAATTAGTCACTGAGTCCATATTGGGTGTTAATTATTCTTCTAATTCAATTACAATCTCACCATGCAACTAAACACTAAAGTTGGTAATCATTTGCAATCTTTATATAAAAGGAGGGGAAAAGAGGAGGGATGAAAAAGTAAATTACACAACACACACACACCCCAAGACAGGAAGAAAGTATGCATAGCTGCAATAAACCTCTTTCTGGTACCTGGTCACCATGCCATAGTATGTACAACTTCATTTTTCCACTGCCCTTCTACGTTCCCTGTACTCTCAGACAACACTTCAACTTGTTAGGGTTCTTTACATGGTGGAGTGGATCCAATCATCATTCCTGAAGGGTCTGGATCTTCAGTGATCCTGCACAGTTTGGGGTGCCACAGCTTCTCATTAACTGTTACTGTTGTCCATGAAAATATTAAGAGGAGCCTTAGAGAACCCCTTGGGTTTCAGACATCGTCCTCCTTACCCTTGTGTAGCAGCAACCCAGTTTCCCCTCAGTGACGAGGATCAGCCAAGCAATGAGTACAGTAACTCTTTCTTTGCCTGTTGGTTTAGTGGCATGAGAAGCCCAAAATGGCCAGGTGGAAGTTGGAACTTCCAATTCAATGAAAACCGTGTTGGCTTCCTTCCCTTGAAAGCCAAGATCTCCAAACTTGCAGAGCTCAATATTGCAAGGACCAGAAGCAAAAGTTTTGTGGGTGGCTGTAGTAGGCTGAACAATGATCATCCAAAGATAGCAAGTTGTAATCTCTGGAACCAGTATAAGGAAAAAGGGTCTTTGCAGATGTGATGAAGTTAAGGCTTTTGACATGGGGAGATAATCTAAGACTATGTGGTGACCCCTAAATCCCAATCACAAATGTCTTTTGAAGACAGGCAGGGGGAGATCAATAACACAGAAGGGGAGAAGGTGATATGAAGACGGAAGCAGAGATGGGAGTGATGTGGCCACAAGCAAAGGAATGCCAGAAGCCACCAGAAACTGGAAGAATCAAGGAATAGAATCTCCCCTGGAGCTGTCTCTCCTGTGGAGAGAGCATAGCCCTGCTCACACCTTGATTTGGCCCCAGGGAAACTGATGTTGAACTTCTGGCCTCCAGAACTGTGAAAGAATAAATTTGTTTTATTTGTTTACTTGAGATAAGGTCTGGCTCTGTCACCCAGGCCAGAGTGCAGTGGCACAATCACAGCTCACTGCAGCCCTGAATTCCTGGGCTCAAGTGATCCTCCCACCTCAGCCTCCCAAGTAGAAATTTCTGTTGTTTTAAGTTTATAGTTATTTGTTATGGCAGCCACAGGAAACTAACATGGTGGGTCATTTGGTGTCATACATAGTGAGAGAAGCCACTCTTACTCCCTCCCTTGGATTCCTGGAACATTATGTTCTGGCTATGTCAATGAGGATAAGCCATGCCCCCTCAATGATGGAATCCACCTGGCACCAGGTGGCTAGGTGGACCCCTGCAGAGGGATGACATATTAGCATTTGTCTCTGCTGATGGGCAGGTTGGACGTGTTTGGTGAGGTAAGCCCGTGTTTTTGAACCCATAGATGGTCTCTATTCTGGCCACCATGACCACATTGTACATGAGCATATTGAAAAAGCACCAAGAGACTGGAGAAAGGCTGGCTGACAGCCACAGAATGTGCCATCTTGTCCACTCACTATTGAGAGCCCCCTCTGCCATGCATGCCTGGTGGTGAGATTTTACTTGGAATGCATATATCTTCACATTCTGTGTCATTTCTGAAAGTCCATCTAAATGCCTTTTCCAGTTTTCCTTACTGCTAATCCTCCAATTCTGTGCTGAGACTCTGACTGTCCAGCCAAACCATTACCCATAAATCAGTATAGATCCATATTTCTTGTCACCTCTCAATCCAGGCAAAATGGACGACCAAATGTGTTGAAGGATGAGTAGGATTTGGCCAGGCCTGGGAACTGGGGTGGTGGTGGTGAATATTCTGGCTAGAAGGCATAGCATGTGCAAAGGTCCAGAGGCACCAGAGAGTGCGCTACAAGAAAGGGACAGAAAGAAATCCCTGTGGCTGGGTCCAAAGAGCAAGGGAGAGAGTGGTGCAAGTGAGACTTTAGAATTAGAGGTCAAAGTTTGCAGGATATCATAAATCCATTCCAAATAGATAGGACTTAAACATGAAGACAGTGGGGAGCCAATGAAAGATTCTGATTAGAGATCACACTGGGGTAGATTTGCATTTTAGTAAGTTTTCTTCCTAGAATGGAAGATGGATTTCAGGGAGCAAGTGTGTATGTGGGGAGACCAGGTAGGAGACTACTGATGCAGTAACCTGAGCAGGAGAGGCTGGTAACCTGAAAAAGTCTCCTGGCATTTCACTAATTGAGTAAATGTCTATTGAGCACCTGCTGTATGCCAGACCCTGGCTCAGCACAATACATAAGATGAACAGGCGCAGAAGAACAGGCTTTGGCCCTGAGGTCATCCAGCCTCTGGGGGAGACAGATGTACAATGAACCAATGCACAAGCCGCTGTTTGTCTTCTAAGTTTGTCCGGCTCAGCAAGGAGGGTTTGCAGGTGGCTATGGGAGTCCCCAAACAGTCATCAGATACGTCCTTGATAACAGATACAATTTTAGCCTGGTGTGTCATTTATCTATTGCTATGTAACAACTTATCCTAACACTTGATGGCTTAAAACAACAACTGTTTCATTTACTCTTGATTCTATGGGTTAGTAGTTTGGGCTGAACTCAGCTGAGCAGTTCTGCTGGTCTCGCCTGGGGTCATGCATGTGCTTGCCATCATCTGGCATTTTGACAGGGGCTGGATGACCTAAGAGGGCCTTACTCACGTGTCTGGTGTCTGGCGTGGGCTGTCAGCACCCCGGTTGGTCCCCAGGCAGGAAAGCTTGTCTCTGCTCCACGTGGATTCTCTTTCTTCCGTAGGTTAGCCTGGGGTTCCTCACGTGGCAAGAGAGCGAAAGTAGAAGCTGTATGGCCTCTTGAGGCCCAGGTTCAGAAGCTGTCCTAAGCAGCCTGGGACTACGCTGTTGCAAGGGCTCTACTCACTTGCATGGGCACTCTGAATATGTTGCAATTTTTACACTCTTGCAGATCAAAAAAAACCCATGTAGTATATTTCTCAATGTAGATAATTTTGTTTTTCATGGACCTTTGACAGTTCCAGTTGTTAAAACGTCTTTGTTTTCCCTCTGAGAAGTCAAGGGGCACATCTTCTCCTGCCACCTACCTCTTGTGTGCAATGGGATTGTGACAGCTTCCACGCCGGCGCCCGGTCTGTGTGGACGGCCATAACAAATACCACAGACTGGGTGGCTCAGCAACAGAAATTCATTTCCTCACAGATCTGGAAGTGGAAGATCCAAAAATCAAGGTGTCAGCAGGGTTGGCTTCATTTTGAGGCCTCTCTCCTTGGACTGGAGAGGCTGTCTTCTTCTGGGTCTGTATATAGTCATAGTCGTCTGTGTGTGTGTACATGTCTGGTGTTTCTCTCTGTGTCCTGAGCTCTTCTTCTTACAAGGATGTCATATTGGTTTAGGGCTCACTCTAACTCCCCGTTTTAACTTAATTGCCTCTTTAAAGGCCCTATCTCCAAATGCAGTCACATTTGGAGGGATTGGGGGTTAGGGCTTCAGCATATGAATTTTGGAGGGACGCAATTCAGGCCATAACACCTGGAGTGTGGGTTTGACCCACCAGCCTGGCCACCTTTCTGCTGTAAATGCACAGAGGCTGAGAGTCACTCTATCCCAACTGGACAGAGCTGGATAGATATGTAGACATCATAGAACCCAGTTGTTCCAAAAAAACTTTTTTAAAGGCCCAGAACCTTTGCTACAATGTAACCTATTTAGGACCTCAATGTATAAAATATACTCAATGCAACCAAAAATGAGGACCTCCCAGAGAAGTAGCCTCAATTCTCCCCCTGCATACACATGGAGCATGTGTCCAGCATTTTATTGCAGGCAAAATAAATCAGATCTGTCTCCATGATGTATTCTTTGTTTAACTATTGCAGTAGACTGTATTCTTTGTCTGAAAGCCTTCCTTCCTCGCCCTTGCCATGGCTACACTTGTGTGGCATATTCTTGCCCACCTGTCTTACGGTGGATTTTCTGGAAACAGATTCGGAGGCAGAGAGTTGTGTGCAGAGGTTTATGGGGGAGTATGCTCAGGAGAGTCATCTATAAGAAAGGCGGGAGGCGGGAATGGGCAGAGGGAGAAGATGATCTACTATGTGATGTCAACTGAGGCATCTGCTGATTGTCCGGAGCTCTGAGCTCAGATAGCACTGCAGAGTTGTGCCAAATTGAAGGAAGGAGGCAGGCCTTTGTTTTCCTGCATCAGCCAATCACTGGCCATGACTTTGGGTGAGGCAGTTCTTTACGGCCAAGGGCAAATTCAGTGAGTGACACAGTTGTGATCCAGCAGCAGATTCCCAGCAACTGAAAATGGTTATGTAGGCCCTGAAGTGCGGGGGTCTGGGTGGAGCCCCACAGCATCTATTCCTCTACTCCACTGACTTTGGGCTTGGGATTTGTTTTGGCCAATTGAATGTGGGCGGAAAGGACAGTGTGCCTGTTTCAAGCTGAGGCCATAAGAGACATGGCAAGTTCTTCCACCATGAGAGACCTCAGGCAGCTGTTGTTCTTTCATCCTGGGTCCAGAATGCAGACGTGTGGAATAGCCCTGTACTAGACAAAATTCGGGAGTCCAGCACGGCCCAGCCAGCACCATCTAAACTGCAGTTGACCTAGAGACTTAGGAATATAACATTACATTTGGTTTTATAGGCCACTGAGATTTGGGGCTTGTTTGTTTCACAGCAGTATCACAGCGAGACCTGACTAATACAGCTAGTAAATTGCTTTACTGGAAGCAATGAGGTAGAAGATTTACATTACAAATCACAAAGGATTTAAAAAAATCTCCTTAAATATCTTTGGTTTTGTCACAGATGGCTTCTCTGGGCACCAGACACTTTCCCTTCTCTTTCTTTCTTTCTCTCTCTTCCCCACCCCTCTCCCCCGAAACAGGCTGTAAAATGAATGGGAGACATGGAGGATTTCCTGGAAGAGGTAGGAAGATCTCTGAGAGACAGATACCCTGGCAGGAGGATCCTAAGGCCCAAGATCCAGGCTACCCTGCCTGCTCAGAACTGGGTGTGGTCTGCCCTTACCTCCCCCTCACTCCTGCCAGATTCCCCTGTAGCTCCTCTCCTGGACCCCAGGGCCACTCCCCTTCCCCAGGTGTGACTTTAGCTCCTGGAGGGCAAGAAACACATCTGTTTCTTGTTTGTGGTCATCATCATCCCAGCACATGGCTGGGCACACAGGTGATTCATAAAGGCTGGCTGGAAGGGAGGGAAGCAGGGCCACCTGGGACTGCTCATCTCCCCACCTGAGAATCTTCTTCTCAGTCCCTGCTATGTGTCCCCATGGCCACAAGGCGCCAGTAAAGACCTTGGCTTGGTGTTGCAGCTCCAGCCTGGGGCCAGGAAACGGGCTGCACTTTTGGGGCCAGGACACCCCGCTATGAGGGCCCTTGAGTTAGGCTCAGCATGTCTGGAAGAGAGACGGGAAAGGGGGTGGCAGAGCTCAGCAGTTCACAGGTTGAGCCGTGAGGACTCCAGGAGGAAGGGGCTGTGTTCTCTGCCCTTCATTCATTCATTCTGCAACTGCTGGCTCCTCTCTGCCACATGCCAAATGCTGTTGTAGGCGCCAAGGTCACGGCGGCTCTTCCCAACTCACAAAGTCCTTACTCACATGCAGTAGACAGCAGATTACTGTCTAGACAGAAAATAAACAAAAACCAAGATAATTTCAGAGGGTGATAAGTGCTGTGAAGAAAATAAGACGGAGATGGGACGGTGACATGTTGGGGGAGCGACTTTGGGCAGATGGTCAGGGAGGCTGAAGGGGAAGGAGAAGGCTTCATGGAAGTCAGGGCTGCCAAGGCTCCCAGGAGCCTGCTGGTCCAACAGCTTCATTTTGCAGGTAGGGAAACTGAGGCCCAGCAAGCAAGCCAGTGCAGAGCCCAGAGCTGAGCCTGGGTCTCTTGAGCCCCAGGCCTGTGCCTGGGTAGCCTTCCTCCCTTCCCATCCTTAACCTGCCCCGTGTTATCAGGGGAGCAGAAGCAGACACGGGGTGCTCTCAGAATGTGAGCGTTAGAGAGGGACGGGGAAGTCCCTAGTGCAGCGAACAACACGAAACAACACAATAATAGTTAGGAAGTCCCACAGAGTTCTGATTTTCCCCTTGCTACAACTTAGATGCTTTTTTCCCCCAAATAAATATTATCCATCAAATTATTTTCCAAATTTTGGTTTTGGCGTCTCTGCTTTTCCTGTTTTGAGGGGTGTGATCCTGGGAAAGTCACTTCCCCTTCTCCATGAGCCTTGGTTCCCTCATCTGCAAAATCCAAGCCCAGCTTTCCTGACTCCAAAGCCACGGCTCCATCCAGCCCTTGTGAAGACCACAGGTGCGCACGCCCCCACCCCCAGGGCTGGCCTGGTCTGGTCCCTCCCTTGGCTCCTGAGCTCGTCCCTGCAGGCCCACCCCAGCCTGAGTCTGCCCACAAGCCACACTGAGTCTGTGCCACAGCCACACTTGTTTGGAGACTCACAGTGCCCGCGAGGTAGGTTTGGGTTTGTTGTCATCCCCACTTTGCCAACCAGGAAACTGGCTCAGTGCCGGAGAGGGCTTGCTCAAGGTCACACAGCCAGTAAGCGACAAGGCCAGGATTTGAACCAAAAGTTCCATCCAACTTTCTCTATTCAAGACTTCCATACGAAATGGCAAAAAAAAAAAAAAAAGCCCCCAAATTTTGGTGTTTGGGGAACTGAGCTTCTTTCCCTGAAAATGCATTCATGTATTTATGTGCCGTGTGCTGGTCCAGGGAGTGTTGGTGTGGTGCTGCCACCATCAGAGCAAAGGGGGGTATTGCAGCCCATCGCAAGCAGGTGCCGTCCAGGCCAAACCCAAGAGAGCTAGGTCCAGTGAAAAGCCCAGTAAAGAAGCCCTGGATGGGGGTCACTTGTCCCATGGAAACAATGAGGTCCAGAAAGGTCACTTGCGTACACCATCTACTTTGCCGATCCCAATTTCTCTTTTCCCACTTCTGGCTGACCCACGGCATCCTGACTCCCACCTATCCACTCTCCTTCCTAAAACCGCTCAGGCAAAGCCATTTTTGACTTCCTGTTGCCCAGCTGAACATCCTCTTCAGCAGCATCAGGTTACTAACACCCACCACTGGGAAACACCTCCCTGGGCTTTCCCTACGCCTTCCTGTTGCTTCCCGTCCTACCCCTTGGCTGCTCCTTCTCAGCCTCCCTCCAAGGTTCTGTCCCTGGTCGCCTTCTTTTATCACTCTGCGCCATCATTCCCATGGCAACCATGGATGTGCTGATACCTCCAAAACATGCTCACTGTCAGTCCAGACCTCACTCCTGAGGTCTGGACCCGTTTACCTGGCCTGCTCCACCTACACTTCAGCCCCGGATGACCCGACCTGTCCAGTCTGATCTTATCCTGCTCCCTACAACCTGCTCTTCCTCCTAGGTCCAACCTCAGGGAAGAGTCATCCTGTTTCCCAGGCCACACCCCTGGGAACCCTTTTTGGCTCCTTTGTCTCCTGTAGCCCCTCTTCAGTAGGTCATTATTGAAACTGCAGGATCCGTTCCCATCTGCTTCCTCAGTAGCAGAGCCTCTGAATTCTATGGAGACACTTGAACACTCAGAATAAAGACTACATTTCTGAGCCTCTTTTGTGGTCAGGTGTGGGCAACTCCTGGAAAGAGCACTTCTCTTCTTTTTTCCTTCCTGGAGGGAATGTTGACACAGTAGCTGAAGCAGCCTTTTTGGATCATGAGGTCTAACCCATGAAGGACAAAGCAACCAGGTGCAGGGGCCTGGACACTGACATTGGGTCACCACACTACCTGCACCACCTACCTGGTTCCTTTTACTTAAGCTACTGTGACTCAAATCCACACACCTAATACCACGTAATCTAGATATGACACATACTAGGTGCTCACATGGTGGAATGGATGGGGTGGAATAGAGTCATTCATTCAGCAAAAGAACACTTACGGAAGACACTGTGTTCCATGTTTTCACACCAGATCTCTCTTTAGGTGTATTATTTCTGTCTCCTTACCATTTCTCCCATCTACCCCACTTTGCTACCACTTGTCACAGGGCCCTCAACACTGTCTGAATCAGTGTGACAGCCTTCTCAGAGCTCCCCATTTCCCCCGTGTGCCCCTCTCAAATCCATTCTACTCACAGCAGCCAGAGTAATCTTTCCAACACAAACCTAACTCTTTTTCCACTCTGCTCATATCCTCCATGGCTCCCCAGTACCAACAGGATCAAGTTCAAGCTCCTCAGCCTGCCACCCAAAGGTCACGCTCTTTGGCCCTTGCCTACTCTGACCATCCACCCTACATGCTAACCACTCTGGACTTGCTGACTTTCCCAGTCAAGCCTTATTCTTTCATGCTACTTGGCCTTTGCACATGTCGTCACCTCCCTTGGAATTTCCTTCTTTCATGTGCTCATGTTCCAATTCTCCCCCATCCATTCCACCATGTGAGCTCCTAGTATGTGTCATGAACTGTGGTAATTGCTTCCACAGCAGCAACTCATCGGTAAGTCCCCTTACTTTCCCCATTTTACAGATAAGGAAACTGAGACTCAGAGAAGGAAAGGGAGTTGCCCAAGATGGGCATTTTATAGTGATGACTGAGTGATATCAAATCTACTAAATGCCAAGAATTCTCTTTATATAGGACTCAGGCCTCTGACATCTTCCCCACCCCCCACCAAGTGCCCTCAGGCATAGGAGACTTGAGCTCTAATCTCAACTGAGCCACTTATTACTACCACTCACTGTGGTGGAGGCTGCTGGTTGTCCACCAAAATCCATCCTTTCCCTCTTTCATAGTAACTGAGTTACTGACGACACAGGGTTGCCAGCTAGAAACCATGTTTCCCAGCCTCCCTTGCAGCTAAGTGCGGTCATGTGATTAAATTCCTGTCAAGGGAATCTGAGTAGAAGTGATGTGTGTCACATGGGCCTTAAACCATTGTGTGTGCTCACCTGCTCAGTTTCTTACTCCTGAAAGCTGGACACGGAGGTGTCCATGACCCAGCTTCCACTCTGCAGACGAAGATAGAAAAGAAAAAAATGCTGACCTGGACTCTGAGCAGCCATTTTGACTTCTAAGGTTGGGATCATGAATAGCAGAGCAGCAAGAAGCAGGCAATCTGGGGCTGAATGACTGGGTGGAACCAGAAGGAAATGTTTTCTGCTCTCTAAGCTGCTTTACAATTTTTCTGGTTCCTTTTGTTATAGCAGCCGAGCTAATATTTAAATATCTCTTACTATGTGCAAGGTACTATCCTAAGTACATTAAATATTTTAACTCAATAAATTACTAGCAAGTCTCTTCCTACCACCTTTGTGAGCCTCAGTTCCCTCATCTCTATATAACCTGGAGTACCAGTGCACTAAGTTAGATTACGAGAGTCAGGTGAGATATGATGTCTATTAATATTACGAGTCAGTATTGAATGACCTAACAGATGAACAGCTCATGTGTTTAAGGCACTAGCTGCAAATTTGAAAGACTTTGATGTGAAGAAGAAAAGGAGGAAAAGGAGGAGGAGGAGGGGATAGGCAGTCATCCCCAAACTTTTTGGCACCAGGGACTGGTTTCATGGAAGACAATTCTTCCACGGATGGGGTGGGGGGTGCGGAGCTCAGACAGTGATGTGAGCAATGGGGAGCAGCTGTAAATACAGATGAGGCTTCTCTCGCTCATCCCCTGCTGCACACCCCTTTCCCACCCCCCTCCCCAGTTTCACGGAAGACAAGTTTTCCACTGACGCTGGGAGGGGAGTGCAGCAGAGCTCTGTGGTCTGATCCTTTTTTTTTTTTTTTTTTTTTGAGTCAGAGTCTCACTCTGTTGTCCAGGCTAGAGTGCCATGGCGTCAGCCTAGCTCACAGCAACCTCAAACTCCTGGGCTCAAGGGATCCTTCTGCCTCAGCCTCCTGAGTAGCTGGGACTACAGGCATGCACCACCATGCCTGGCTAAGTTTTTCTATATATTTTTAGTTGGCCAATTAATTTCTTTCTATTTTTTAGTAGAGATGGGCTCTCAAACTTGCTCAGGCTGGTTTCGAACTCCTGACCTTGAGCGATCCACCTGCCTCAGCATCCCAGAGTGCCAGGATTACAGGCGTGAGCCACCGCGCCTGGCCTGCGGCCTGGTCCTTAACAGGCTGCAGACCACAGGTTGGGGACTGTAGAGATAAAGCATTGCTATTTCAAAACAGTCATGGGAAGATGAAGAACTATTTGGATTTCCTTACACTAATTTTACAGTTTAGTAGTATTTTATCTTGAATTGTGTATAGGGGAATGTGCAAACTTACCCAAACTACATGGGCTGTAAATGAGGGAGAGGTGGTTTCTCAAAGAAATTTTGGTAAAAAAAAAATCTTTTACCAGGAGAAGGGTGACTAAATCCTGCAAGGCATAAACAGCAGATATCCACTTCTGCCTCTGGGTCTTTCTCCACAGGCTGGAGAGCCCTGTCCTTCAGCCGTTTGTGTGGGGCATGGTTTGAAGTCATCCCCCCAACCCTGCACCTCTTCTCTGGGTATGTTAACAGCTACTGCTTACTCAGCTCCGATGCTACTACGTGGGAACAGCTATCACTTGTTGAGAACTTACACACCAAGCACTGAGCTGAGCGCATGTCAGCCCATAGCTCATTTAATCCCATCTGTTGGGTGTGTACTCATGTGAACACAATTTAGATTAGAAAGAAAAACAAAAACGGGGCTAAGCGTGGTAAAATGGCTCTGCCAAATTCCACATACATGGTTTGGAGCCAGAATTCAAACCCGGGTCTATATGACGCCAAGCCTGGGCTTGTCCCTCAGGCCTGGCATCTGTCGGGGTCGCGCTCTGAGAGCGAAGCCTGGACCCAAGCACGGCTCCGCAGGAGTCTCCCGCCATTCCTGAAAGCCAGATAACCCTGCCCTTCTTTAAAGCCAGATGTTCTTGAAGGGAAAAATAGAGAGAATTGATGATATAAAAATTAATAAAAGGCAAAAGATCCCATGCATAAAGTTAAATGACCAGATACAGATGAGGAGAGATGATGTGAACATTCACGAAAGACAAAAATCTCTCATTCAGAATGTATAAAGAGCTCGTATAAACTATTACAAAAAAGACAAACAACCCAGTAGAAACACAAGCAAGGACATGAACAAGTAATGCATAGAAGAAGAAATACAAATAGACAATATCTTTACTGATAAATAAATGGCAATTAAATGACTTTTTTCCATTTAGAGAGGTAAACATTTAAAAAAATTGCTCATGTCCAGTGTAGTCTAGGGTGTGAGCCAATGGGCACACTCGCGCAGCCCTGGCAGGGAGGTCGCTGGAATCAGTCACTTAGGGAACTATTTGGCAGGAGCCGTCACAGCTCTATTTGCTCACATCTTTTGATCCAGTAATTCCCCTTCTAGGAATTCATTCTACAGAGATGTTCTCACAAACGTTCAAGGGTAAAATACACAAGGATGCTCCCTGTAGCATTATTTGTAACAGTGGAATTTAGGAACCAAGCTAACTGTCCATCAGTAGGAGATGGTTAAGTAGATTACACACAATGCAGTCATTAAAAAGAATGGGGTAGAACCATATGTACTGACAGGGGAAGAGTTCCAAAATATTTTAATGGGAAAAAATGCAGGCATATAAAATATTATAATCATGTTTATGCAAAAAGGGACATGTATTATGTATATGTATGTAACATATATGTAATATTAATATAATGCAATCATTATGTGTACATGTGTGGAAAAACTTGGGTGTCTCTGACTTTTCACTTTATACCTTTTAAATTGTTTGGAAATATTTTGCCTGGGAGGATCGCTTGAGCCCAGGAGTTTGAGGTTGCTGTGAGCTAGGCTGACACCATGGCACTCTACTCAAGGCAACAGAGAGAGACTCTGTATCAAAATAAAACAAAAACAAAAAAATAAAGAAATATTTGGCCTCAAGCATGTATTACTTTTGACTAAAAACAATGTGTTTATTTGAAAAAAAAAAAAACCCACAAACAATGATTGACTCATATCCTCTGTTGGGCCAGGTGGTCTGGGTGGCAGGGAGGAGGCACCTACGGTCTGGGTGAGCCCATTTTACTGCAAAGCCCCAAGCCAGAGCTGCTCACTGGGAGGAGGCACAGGAATGAGCCCCTCTGGAGACCACCCTCTAATGAGCTATGTAGGACTTCCTGCTCCGTCCCTGGACTCACCTCTGCTCCAAGGGGGTATCTGGACTTAATATTTCTGGATGTCCACACTTTCCCACTCTACAAATCAGAAAAACCTTTTCCCAAGAGCCCTGTGCAGTTTACCAGTGTCTGTCCATGCCTTGTGAGGCTGTGTGTTGTTGAATAGATTGCTTAACCTCTCTGAGCCTTGGCTGCTTAGAATGAGGACAATAACTACACCCACCTCCTGGAGTTGCTGTGAGGACTGAAGGGGAAAGTGCCCATCAAGCCCACTGCTCCCCAGTGCTGGCCACCACCAAGCCAGGGAAGTGTCGCATTTCCCTCTCCCCCTCCCCTAGTCCAGCCTCACTGCCTCCCAGCATCTGTGGGGTAGGAGGGGCAGGGAATGTGGGGTCCTCATCATACAGAGCTTAGAGAGCTCACATGAGGTGTCACCGTCACAAGTTTGTGGCTGTCTGGGCCTAGATTTCAGAGCTCCCAGCTCCATTGCTTGGACTCCAGAGCCTCTTTCAGCCTCGGCTCCAGCTTGGGGCCTGGGCAGCGGCCAGTCTATCCAGCACTTCCTAATACCCACTCTAAACTACACACAAGGTGGAGGTGGGGACGATGGTGAGCCAGGTTCTTCCCCCAGAACCTCACAGTCTGGTAGGGGAAGACCCCTCACCAACTCTATATGTATGAGGAGCCTGGGCTGGCTGGGATGAGGCTCTGTCCTCCTCGTCCCTGTGATCATGCTTCCCTGCACCAGCTCCGTCTGAGCAGCTCACAGGGGCAGCACTTAACATCATTTTGGTTTATTCTCACGAGAAGACTGTGGTGTCCCCATTTGACAGATGAGGAGACTGAACTTGGTGTAACTTCCTTAATTTCTTCTACCTGTCAGGGCACATTTTGGGCCGTGGGTCTTTATCACTCCCAGTCCCCCAAACTACGTGTCCATCGCAAGCTGACCCACAACCCAGCCTTTCATCACCACCAGCCTTCCGGACCCTGAGCTGCTCAGCAGTGCCCACCTGGAGCTCTCAACGTGTGACTCTCCATTGCACACTCCAGGCTGGCCAGACCTCAGGTCCCAGAGTGTGTGCAGATCTCCTTTCTCCAGACAGCTGCCGGGCAGAGGCCATGGCTATTCACCCCAAACCCACCTTGACCAAGCAGCGCTGCACCATTTGCAATGTGCTCTCAGAAATGTACTCTCATTTGAACCCTTGAGCACATGCTTCTGATGTCAGGATTATTCTCCTCATCATATGGAAGAAGAAAGAAGAAAAAGGTCTAGTGACTTCCCTGCATCTCACAGCCACAAAGTGGCAGGCTAGGTCTGGGACTCTGCTCTCCTTCCACCAGGCTCCAGGTCTTGGCCCGACCCAGCCAGCCAGAGGAGGGGAAGGGCCCCAGAGAGCCCAGGTAGGCGTGCTCACTTCGCCACTTACCGGGTGTGACTTTAGCAACTCACTGCTCACCATTTCCTGGCCTCCGGAATGGGGACACACTACCTAGTGCTATTTACAGGGCTGGGCGGCGATTCCGGGAGAGGCTGGAAGAGAAAGAGGGAAAAGCACCCACTGGGCACTCCCGGTCAGTTCCCATCACGCCTGCGCACAGTGGCGCTCCACACGTATTCACTTGGTCTTACAGCTGGCGGTACTCCTGACCCAGCACTTCTAACACAGGGTGGCATAGAGTTAGGCAAGGATGGATTAAGGATTCAAGAGGATTACTTAGTAATCAGCTAAACCACTTAAGCTGCCTGGGAAAAGACTAGGATCAGACTGTTCATTAATTTATTCAACATGACTGTTGAACACTAAGCTGACCCGGAATGATGATGATGATGGTGGTGGTTGGTGGTGGTGTTGGTGGCAGAGCTCAGTTATGGAGAATCTATTATTTACCAAGTACTTTATATACAGTCTCATCACATCAACCCTCTCAGTTGATAGATCTTAAAAATGTTTTTAGTTGTTCTGTAATAGAGAAGGTGCTAGTCAGGCCTAGGACTAAGGGGAGGCAAATGAGATACACAGAGCATAGAGTCAAGGAGGCGCCTGCGGTCACCACTCTGCTGACTCCTGCGTCACCAGTCCCTGCCCCAGTGCTTGTGGTGGACACTGTGATGTGCTGCCTGGAGCCCCCTTTGGTGAAGCCATCGCCCCAGCAGCTGGAGTGCTGCCAGCAGACGGCCTTCCCTGGCAGCTCCTCCGGGCCCATGGGTCATGCCACTTCCCCAGGCAGCCCACAGCCAGTGACTGCTGGGGGCAGGCGTGGAAACTCAGCGCCACCTTGCAGGGCCCCTTCTAACGGCAGAGCTCCCTGGGAGGCCCGCAGAGGCTCTTAGGGGCCTGCTCTGTGGCTTTTTAGCTCACTTCTGCTTCCGTCCCCTCCCTTCCGCAGGGGCCGATTCCCTAATAAATCTCTGGCAAGCGAATGCCATCCCAGAGGCTGCTTCCTGGGGAAGCAACAGTGACCTGCAAGCATGTCACTGTTGGGGTGACCCTTTTCTAGCTGGTTAAAACACAGCTTACCTAAAGACTCGAATACAAAGGTGTCCCCCAAATGCCAGGGCTCGGGGATCATCGGACCAGCTGCGAGCCGCACTGTTCTAAACACTTTAGCTGTGCTAACTCATTCACTCTCCACAGCGCCTCTGTGAGGCGATACTATTAGCACCTACATTTTATAGAGGAGTTCAAGAGAAGTTATACTTTTCTATAAGGAAAAACAAAACAAAACAAAACAAAACAAAACAAAACACAAACAGCTTGGTGATAAAATCCAGTCCACCAAAAGATAAGTCAAAATAAAGAACATCGGCCTGGGGAAACATTCATATGAAT
>VBSM01000529.1:27091575-27165337 GCA_008086735.1 Cheirogaleus medius
CCTATAATCCCAGCACTTTGGGAGGCTGAGGCAGGAGGATCGCTTGAGGCCAGGGGTTCGAGACCAGCATGAACGAAAACAGTGAGAACTCCTCCCACCTCTCACAGCCTCCAATCTCCCAGTCTCTACAAAAATAAATTTTTTAATTAGGTGGGCGTGGTGGTGCATGCCTATAGTCGTAGCTGCTTGGGAGGCTCAGGCAGGAGGATCTCTTAAGCCCAGGGTTGGAGGCTGCAGTGAGCTATGATTGCGCCACTGTATTCCAGCCTGGGTGACACAGTGAGACCCAGCCACTGGAGAAAAAAAAATCCTTCAAAGAGGGTCAGGGATCTGGGGATCCAGGTGGGGGCTGTCCCAGTCTCATATTCTCTTCTATCTGATGCCCAACTTGTCAGCAGGCCCTTTTGGAGGACAGGAGGAGGGAACGGCTCCGCATTTGGACTCCCTCCACTACCCCCACCCCCCTTAACTCTGGAAAGAGGGAGGTGTTGGGTCTCCATTGTTATCCCTTCCATATGGAGAGCACTTTAGAGTTTACCAACTGCTTATCAACTCATCCCTGAATTTGCTTCTTACTTATTGTGAGTTTTACTGTCTTATAAAGTAGCAGGGCAGGAATATTAGCCCCATTTTACTGGGGGTGGGGTGGGGAACTGAGGCCCAGAGAGAAGGAAATCAGGGCAGTGTCCAGCTCAGAGCCAAACTCCCCTACCTTAATCCAGCCCCTTGGTGTCTGTCTCTGGCCTGGGGTCCCGGGCAAAGCTGGGGTCAAACACTGGCCTCTCTGAGCCCAGAGCCGGGGCCAGCCCCTTCCTAGAAGTCTCTCTTCCTTTCTCTCTTCATCTGGGCCCAGAAGGCCCCATGATCTTAGGGCAGACCTTTATTCATTTGCCAAATACCTCCTGTCGCCCACTCCATGCCCATCCTGGTAGCTTTGGAGCTGATGCCAACGCAGTATGCCCTGAGAGAATTCACAGGCTGGTGGAGAGTCACATCAACAAACAAGCTTGGCACAGGAGCAAAGCTCAGTCCCTGGGGACAGAAGGTGGTCTCAGCCCTGTGTTCCTTTCTAGAGAGTATCTGGAATCT
This sequence comes from Cheirogaleus medius, assembly GCA_008086735.1. NCBI lineage: Eukaryota > Metazoa > Chordata > Mammalia > Primates > Cheirogaleidae > Cheirogaleus > Cheirogaleus medius. The sequence continues at coordinate 27,092,665 of VBSM01000529.1, forward strand.
GTTCTCTCCTAGAGAATGCCCCACTGCCCATCCTAGAGCCATCCACAGCATCTCTGACCCGGCCTCCTCCCTGCCTTTGGTCTCTCTTTTCTTGCCTTTCTCCCATGCCCCTAAAGCACCGAGGGATCTTTCCAGAGAAAGTCAACAGCAGAGGGTTCGAGGAACTCATGCTGGTGATCAGGACTCTGAGACCAAATCCTGCCAGGCCTGGGCACACTGCGCATCCCTCGTCTGTAGAATGAGGACTGTGCTTACCTCACAAAGGTATTGTAAAGCCTTGTGACCTTTCTTGTCCCTTCTAGACACCCCATGCCTTCCATGTACTGGTATGCCTCCCTGCCTTTAAACAGGCTCGTCTCTAACCTAAAAACATATTCATCACTCAAGGCTCTGTTCATCACATCAAATGTCACTGCCTTAGGGAAGCCTGAACTGACCCCCACTACAACAGGCTGAAACTGCTCCCCCTCTAGGTTTCCCTGCTTGGCCAGTCTGTTTTCTAGACCTCACCACAATCTTTCTTATACCAAGATTGGTTTAGTCCAGGCCTTTATTTCCACCTAGACTGTGATTCCAGGTTGGCACAGAGCCTGGAATAAAACTAGCACCAATTCGTAGAATAATTACCGCCATCATGTATTGAGGGCTGCCTAGGTGTCTGGCACCGAGCTAACGGCAGTACAACCACCTGAGGAAGCTGGGACCTTCTCCCTCTGAGGAAACAGCCTCAGACATCTGAATGGTTGGCGTCTTAGACAAGGGAGAAAGCCACAGTCCAAATCCAGCACTGTCTGAATCCTTAGGTGTCCCTCGGTTCTCTGACAGAGCGCCAAGCTCCCCTCACCCTAGGATCTGGGGAGTCCAGTGGTTACCTCACCCCCTGGTGGCAGCCTCTGCCTTCCAGGTTATGACATAATTGTGCAACTCCCCAGATATTTTCGAAAGAAACTGTTGGTTTCCTCTCCCGGGCACTGCTGGGGACTGTGGCCCCCATGCCACCCAGGGTCTTCAGCAGCCTCAAAACTTTGGAGGCTAAATATAGTCAGGGCTTGGGGTGATAAGGAAATGAAAACGGCAAGACTGTAAAGTGACCCAGTTTTATTTTGGTTTTGGAGGCCAGATAGGGCACTGCTCCACGGGTTAGGGCTGTACAGCCTTCCCTTCTCTGAGGCGGGAGGCCCAGGGCCCAGGCAGCGGGGGTCGGGGCTCAGTGGTTGGTGGCTCCGGGGACCCAATCCCGGTAGAGTGTGGCACGAGGAGAGAGGGGGACTCAGGCAGAGGCCTGCAATGGCTCAGATTGGGAGGCGGGCGAGGAAAGAGAGAGAACACACAATCCCAGAACCGAGAGTCCGAAAGCTGGGCCAGTCTCCTTCCCTTTACCGCCGAGGCTGGGGTCAGAGAAGTGAAGCCAAACTGTCACCCCGCAGGAGGCAGGGCTTGGATGGACGGCAGGCGTCCCAGTTCGGTGCCCGGCTCCGCGCTCAAACCCGCCATCTCCACCCTCACGGAGGGTGCGTGCGGGCCCCCTCGCTGGGTGCGGAGTCCGGCAGCCAGTCAGCAGCTCACCGAGCCGGCGGCCGGCGCTGCCCCCAAGTCCGAGAAGCAGTCGAACTCGCTCTGGCCCAGGAAGAGCTCGGGCAGCTCGCGCACGCGGTGCAGCCCGAGCTCGAGCTCCAGCGACGTCAGCGCCTCCTCGTCGATGAGCTCGGCGTCCATGCCGCCCAGGGCGTGCGCAGGCGGCGGGGCCGCGGAGGTGTGCGCGGGCTGCAGGCCCGGGGGCCCTCCTGGGGGTACGGGGGGTGCGCTCGCGCGGCCAGGGTACAGCGTCGCCGCAGGCTGCAGGTGCGCGCTACCCGCGGCCGGCGGCGGCACTGCCGGAAAGGGCTGGAAGGAGGACTGCGGCCCGAAGGCCCCGAACGCCAGGGCCCCGGGTGAGGGCGGCGGCGGCCCTAGCAGAGCCCCCCGCGGCCGCAGCCCGCTGTCCAGGCCCGGGCCCGCGTAGGGCTGCAGAGTCCGGAGCGCGTGAGGGCCGAGGGCGGGCGCGGCGGGCGGCGGCCTCTGCACCAGGCGGTAGCCCTCGGCGAGCATCAGGTGGTCGGCCATGGCGGCGGGCCGGCTGCCTGCACGGGCAACAGGCGGGCGGTCAGCGCGGGCTCCCGCGGGCCGGCTGCTCCTCTGCGGCGGGAAACCCGGGCACCGTGCCGTCGCTGCGGCGCAGCCGGGCAAAGGGAAACCAAATCCGGCTCGAGCCCCTGCCCGGTCCGGACGTACAGAGCTCCGAGCAGACACCCCGCACACCCACCAAGTAAAGCTCCGAGGCCTCCACGTCGCGCCCCCGAGCTTGGCGAACCCTTATACCTAGAGGCGGGGCCTCCCCGCCCCCTGGCGCTCATTGGCTGGATGAGACGCTTCTGGGTGCGCCGCGCGCTCCTCGTTCTAGGTCTAGGCCACGCCCCGTAGCAGCCACGCCCCTAGGCCCCAGACCCCGCCCCAGGCCATGAGTGCGGCTATGGGGCGGGGCGTTTGGCACTTTCTGAGGGGCTCGTTTGGCCTTCGGGGCTCAGACTGGAGGCTAGGTTTGAACTCACCAGAAGGTGGGGTGGGAGGGCCGGAGGTTAGGCCCCCCCAGAGTTGCAGAATCTCAGACCCACCCAACCTCTTAATTTTCCAGATGGAGTCCCAGGCTCAGTGGCCGAAGAGTTTTCCTGGGAATACACAGCAAAGCCTTGACAGAAGCGAGACTCGAACCCAGGCCTTGAGATTGCACAGCTACACTGGACACAGGCACCGTAGTGTTGCAGGGTTCCCACGAGAGGTCAGCTGTTCATCCCCATAACCCCCAGGGGAGCCAGTTGCTGTTCCTCTGGCTCTCACCGTGCCTTGTCTGTTGAAGCATGTGCTGAGTTGTTATTAAAGTAATTTATGGGCATGTCTCCTGAAGGACTTGTTCATCTTCTTATCCTCAGCACTTGGCCCAGAGCCTGGCCCAGAGCAGGCTTTTAGCAAGAGTTGGGTGACCGAACAAATGAATGAATGAACTGTAACTCATTCCCCTCCCTTGGATTTTGCTTTTCCATCTGTAAAAGGGAACAACAGCAGCCCTTGGCCCCCTGGTGAGGGTTAAATGAGGGGATGTGTGCAGAGTGTCCAGCACAGTGCCTGGCACATAGCAGATGCCCAAAAGTGTCCTCAAATGAATGAAAGGCTGGATTTAGTTCTGTCCCTAAGGACCTTCCGAGTGGGGAATATCACACCTTCCCTTGATAACAATAATAACTTGCATTTTTGTTTTTAGTGTTTTGCATCCTACAAGCATCTCCTTGGGGGAAGGGCATGGATTATCAGCCCCATTTTGCAGACACCAAGAGGCACACAAAGAAAAAGTGACTGTCCTGGTGTCACAGGCAGCCAGAGTTAGCATGTGAATGCCATGTGTTTTCCAAGTCTGAGCAACTGGAGTCTGTGCCAGTGGCCAGGACCCAGCCTTCTTGAACCTTGCCCTCCACCCATATGACACTCCCTCCCTTCTGTGACTCCCCTCCCCCAGTAGGGTCCTTGGTACTTCCTGGAACTTGGGTTTATCCAGTTGGTGTAGAGGGGAGAGCCCTACAGTGGGAGTGCAGAGGCCCAAGTTCTAACTGTACCTCTGCCACCCGCAGGTGTGTGACCTCCACCACCGGCGGATTGTGACTATTGGGTGTTGGGCGTGGTGGGGAGTGGGGGCTCAGCTTTCTGCTCAGTGAAAGAGCGATGGTGACCCTGCCTGGGCACCCTGAGAGCTTGTGGGAAGTCACAAATGACTGTGGGTGTGGTCACATTTCTACAAAGTGTAAAAGCTACACACTGAAGTTGATTCCCCTAAATCTCTCTCTCCAGTTAAGGTTTCACACAGAGATTCCTAAACCTGGCCATACCTCAGACTCATCTGGAGATGGGGGAGAGGAGCAGGCGGGTGGGGCCTTTGAAAAAGACAGAATCTCCAGCCCCACCCTAACCCTCTGACACAGACTCTCCGAGGTTATTTTTGAATCATAAGAATCTGTATTTTAAAAAAATCTTCTGACACATTTGGTCTAAGAACATCAACATTTGGGAGCTCTTGCACCACCAGACGATTTTCCTTTTAAAAAAATGTATGTGTGTGACTAATGTTTAAAAATTTCTTTAATTCAGACGACAAATATTTATTGAGCGCCTACTCTATGCTAGTTTATCTACTAGTGGTTTTTATGCTTTCAAGGTCATGTACTTCTCTGAGAAGCTAATGGAAGCTACAGAATGATGGTCACAAACTATTGCCTATAAACCCAGTGGGTTAACAGATCTGGGGGTGGGGGTGTCTGTGGACTCCTCAGGCGTTCATGGCGTCTGGGTTAAGAACACCTGTTATATACATGTAAAGAACAAACTAAGTAAAATAATGATCCCCATATTAGAAAGTGATGGGTACAATGGATAAAAGGAAAAAGAGAGTGGGGAGGAGACTGGGGTGCAAGGAAGGGGGGAAAGGTTGTAGTCTTGCACAGAATGGTCAGGGTGAGCCCACTGGGACTGTGGGGTTTGAACAGAGACGTGAAAGAGGAGAGGATTGTTTGGGCAAAAGTAGTCCAAGCAGAGGACCAAGCTCCCAAACACTAGAGCAGCGCTTCTAAAACCACAGCAAGTACCAAGATGTTAGCTTTACCAAGGACTCGTTAGAAATGCACATTCTAGAGCCCCATTCCAGAGCTGAATTAGTTTCTGAATCAGAAACTGGGCTGGGGCTCAGCCATGTGTGATTTAGTAAGCCCTGCAGGTGATTCTGGTTACGGACCTCTGAGTGAGGGTAAAGCCTCGAGGCAGGTGTGAACAACAGCCCAGAGGGAGTGTGGGCAGAGGAGTGACATGATGTAACTTGTGCTCCTCTGGTCGGAACTCATTCGTTCCCAGTGTTTCCATGAACTGCTTCCTCGCTGCTCCTTGGACTTCCCAAGCACATCACTCCTCTGAGCTCTTCCCTGAGACAGCCCCGCTCCTTGACTGTGTTTGGACCTCCATCCAAAGATCACCCCTTAGAAAGACCTTCTCTGACCACCGTCTATCCCTCTCTATCCCCTCACCCTGTTTTGCCTTTCTTCTTAGCACCTGCCACCACTTGGCATTACACTCACATAACGACGTTTTGGTTAATGATGGTGGTTCTATGAGATTACAATGGAGTTGAAAAAATTCCTATCACCTAGTGACCTTGTAACCATTGTCAAGTCATAGTGCAATGAATTACTCGTGTGTTTGTGGTGATGCTGGTGTAAACAAACCTCCTGTGCTGTCAGTCATATAAAAGTATTGCACGTATAATTATGTATAGTACACTTGATAATGGTGATAAACAACTATGTTGCTGGTTTATGTATTTACTATACTTTTATTGTTATTTTAGAGTGTATTCCTTCTACTTAAAAAGAAAGTTCACAGTAAAACAGCCTCAGACAGGTGCTTCAGGAGATATTCCAGAAGAAGGCATTGCTATCATAGGCGATGACAGCTCCATGCACATTATTGCCCCTGGAGACCTCCCAGTGGGACAAGATGTGGAGGTGGAAGACAGTGACATTATGATCCGGACTTTGGGTGGGCCTAGGCCCATGTGTGTGTTTGTGTCTTAGTTTTTAACAAATAAATTTAAACAAGGTGTTAAAAAATAGAAAAAAACTTATAGAATAATTATCCTTTTTAACAGAGGAAGAAACTGATGCCCAGAAATTGATTGGAACTTGCTGAGGAGTGTGTGTGCGTGTGTGTGTGTGTGTGTGTGTGTGTGTGTTACAGTCATGGTTGGAAGAGACATTTGTAGCCCTCAAAGCAGAGCCTTTCCCGTGGACCCAAGCTGCTTTATCCTGATCATGCCTTTACACACATGAGTTGACAGGGCCACAGCTGGACACTGACCCATGGAAGGAACCAGTGGACCCCGGGGGCTTTCTTGTGTCACCACGTAGGGATGCAGTCCTTCCCTCTCCTTCCCTATGTCCAGCCTTCCTTTTGAGGACATATCAGAGGAGCCACCCGAAGTGGCTTCTATCTCCCCTAAAGGCCCCAGGTCCTGGCTGGCAGAGGTGCCTGACATGACACCTCTTGGATTTTGCCTTTGCTGACAGCCCCATTTCCAGCGCCCAGCGAGGGGTGAGGCTCAGACAGGCCTCAGCAAACACTGTCCATGGACTGACAGACTGGAGGGCTTGGGAGAGGTGCCTGGGGAGGACCTTATTCTAGAATCTCTGAGCTGGCTCCTCAGCCTGTGGCTGAGCCCCCTCCCCACTCCCATCCCCAGGCAGCCTGGCAGACTTGGCACCCAAACCTGGACACTTCTCTGATGCCGAGATCCAGATGACTGGCAGGCAGAGCCAGGCCCTTTTGCTGCTTTTTCTCTAGGTTGCAGAGGAGGCGGACATTTCTACCACATCCCCTAAGGGTCATGTCCTCCCAGACACCCCAGCTGATGATCTGCACCATTGCGCCTGATGCTCAGGTGACAAGAATGAGGCGACAGCATCTGATAGTAACAAGAACATTAGCTAGCATTTACTGAGTATTTACCATATACTGGACACGGGCTGGATGCTTTACAAGTATTATCTTTTTTGTATTATTTTTTTAAAATTTTTTATTTCAGCATATTATGAGGGTACAACTGTTAAGGTTACGTATATTGCCCTTGCTCCCCTCCTCCTACAAGTATTATCTTATTTAACCCTCATAATAAACCTGTGAAGAGCTACTACTATCATTCCCATTACACAGAGAAGAATGGGAAGTGACGTGCCCAAGGTCATACAGCTAGTGGTAGAGGAAAGGTGTGCAACAGCTCTGCTACCTGCCTCCCAGGGGGCATGCTCCTTTCCTCCCTTACCTGCATACCAGGTGCACTCCTGCCCAACAGCTCCGGCTCCTTCCTCTGCCTGCTCACCCCAAGCCTGCTTGGCCAATTTCCTCACCTCCTTCAAGGTTTTGCTCCAAATTACCTTTCTCTTATCCTATCACCCTATTTAATTGTAGCGGTTTCCAAATATGTCCACAAATTCTTTGGTACTCCTCCCTTAAATTCCCCTCTTTGAATGTGGGATAGACATAGTGACTCACTTCTAACAAAGAATTTAGCAGAAGTGATGGTGTCACTTCCACAGCTAGTTCGTAGAAGATATCGTGGGTTCCTCCTTGCTCTCTCTCTGCAGTCACTTGCTCTGAGGGAAGTTAACTGACATGTTATGAGGACACTCAAGCAGCTCCATGGAGAGGGACACACAGCAAAGGACGAAGGCTTCTTGCCAACACCTAGGAGGAACTAGAGCCTTTTGCCAACAACTGTGTATGTATCTTGGAAGTGGCTCCTCCAGCCCCAGTCAAGCTTTCAGATGACAGTAGTCCCAGCTGACATCTTGTTTGCAACCTCATGAGAGACCCTGAGCAAGAATGATCTAGCTAAGTTACTCCTGGATTCCTGACCCACAGAAACTGAGATAGTAAATGTTTGTTGTTTCAAGCTGCTAAGTGTTGCAGTAATTTGTTATATAGCAATAGATAACTAATACAGTTGTTCCTCAGCATCCACGGAGGATTGGTTTCAGGTTCCCCATAGATACCAAAATCCTCTGATGCTCAAGTTCCCGATACTAAATGACGCAGTATTTGCATATAACCTATGCATATCCTCCAGTATTCTTTAAATCGTCTCTAGATTACTTACAATATCTAATACAATATAGGCAGGTGTGGTGGCTCATGCCTGTAACCCTAGCATTCTGGGAGGCCGAGGCAGGAGTATTGCTTGAAGTCAGGAGCTCGAGACCAGCCTGAGCAAGAGTAAGACATCGTCTCTACTAAAAAAAGAAAAAGAAAAATTAGCCCGGCGTGGTGGTGTGCGCCTGTAGTCCCAGCTACTCGGGAGGCTGAGGCAGGAGGGTCCCTTGAACCCAGGAGTTTAAGGTTGCAGTGAGCTATGATAATGCCATTGCACTCTGGCTGGGGCAACAGAGCAAGACTCTGTCTCAAAACAAAGAAATAAACAATATCTAATACAATGTAAATGCTATGTAAATAGTTGTTATACTGTATTGTTTATGGAATAATAACAAGAAGAAAAAAGATCTGTGCATGTTCAACACAGATGCAATTTAAAAATATATTTTCCAGCCGGGTGTGGTGGCTCACGCCTGTAATCCTAGCACTCTGGGAGGCTGAGGCAGGCGGATTGCTCAAGGTCAGGAGTTGGAAATCAGCCTGAGCGAGACCCCGTCTCTACTAAAAATAGAAAGAAATTAATTGACCAACTAAAAATATATACAGATAAAATTAGCTGGGCATGGTGGCTCATGCCTGTAATCCCAGCTACTCAGGAGGCTGAGGCAGTAGGATCGCTTGAGCCCAGGAGACTGAGGTTGCTGTGAGCTAGGCTGATGCCACAGCACTCACTCTAGCCTGGGCAACAGAGTGAGACTCTGTCTCAAAAAAAATAAATAAATAAAATAAATAAATAAATAAAAATATTTTCCTTCCATGGTTGGTTGAACCCACAGATGTGGAACCCACGGATACAGAAGGCAGACTGTGTATTAAAGAGCAACCTGTTCCTGTTCTAGCTCCCAAATGGACTTGCCTCGCTCTACTTTTAATTGTTTCTCAGCTTTTATCTTCTTCTAACACAGTACTTGACTCATGCGTTATGTTTAACTGTTTATCTCTCCACTGTCAGCTCTACAAGGGGAGGGAACTTCGCCCGTTTCATTTAGGCACCGAGGATAATGCCTAACACATCCTGTTTTTCATTAAACATGAGATGTTGTCAATTTAAGAAGATTCTTGTTTTGGAAAAGTTAAAAGGTGAAAAAGAATTTGTGTCTTAAAATCAATAAAATACGGGTGTAGGTGCTCCAAGTATTAGAATGTAGAATGACAGATGCTGATTTTACTTAGGGCAGCAATGTGCCCAGCTAAAAATTAGACACATTCCTGGCCAATGAGATGTGAGCAGAAGAGGCTGGGTGGGGCTTCCTGGAAAGATCTTTAAAAACAAATGGAATTATCCAGAATAAGTAAACCCACAGAGACAGCATGCAGACTGGTGGTTGCCAGGTCCTGGGAGGAGAGGAGAGTGGGGAGCAACTGCTTAATGGGTACAAGGGTTCCTTTTGGGGTGATAAAAATATTTTGGAACTAGACCGAGTTGGCAGTTGCACAGCATGGTGAATGTGTTAAATGCCATTGAATTGTTTACCTTAAAATGGTTAATTTCATGTTATGTCAATTTCACCTCAATTGAAAGAAAAACAAACAGAAGGATTCAGCCAGTGCTCACATTTTGTGCTTTGCCTCTCCTTTCCTGCCAGGGAGGAGGATGTGATGCCTGGGAGGCAGCCGTGGTTTTTAGCATGAAGACAGAATAATAATAATAACGACAACAGCTTACATTTAGAGAGCACTTATTATGTGCCACACACTGTTCTAGGCTCTTTACATATATCAACTTGTTTAATATTTACAACAACCCTATGAGGAAGGTACTGTTGTTCCCATGTTATAAATGAGAAAACTGGTACAGAGGTGAAAATTGATGGCCCACACTAAGAATGGCAGAGTGGAATCTAGCTGATGCCCAGGCCCTCCATGTACCATGAGACCTCTGTGGCAATCCTGGATTCCAACACTCCCTAGTTATTTGAGCCCCTGTAGTCAGGTTTCTGTTGCACACAGCCGGAGATTCAAAGCCAGGTGTGACAGATGTCACTGCAAGTGTACTTAGCCCCTCTGCTCTCCTAGCCTGCAAATCAGTTAGCAAGTGCCTTTTGGTCTTTTGGATGCCATGGATGGTGGCTTTCTTGAAGGTAGCAGTGGGGTCTCCCTTCACTCTGAAGTGCAAATGGCCAGCATGGCCCGGTGCAGATCAAACAGTGCAGTGTGGTGTTGGGATTAGCAGTTTGGACCCAGGGAAGGGGCTCAGAGTGCAGTGAGGGACATGTTCCCAGGTGTAAAGCAGATGTTAAGTTGGGGAAGGCATCGTGAAGGAGCCAGATGTCACGGGTGGTCAGGATCTGCACAGATGAAGGAGGCGTGGAAATGGGCTTTCTCAGCAAAAAGCACAGTTTTGGGGTGAAAGAACCAAGGTGTGTGTGAATGTACAGGGTGAAGTTCAGGAAGTACCAGTAGGTGGGTAGGCTAGAAAAATGGGCATCTGTTGTCTGGAGAGGGAGAGATCAGTCCTCAAAAGTCAGGACTCATACATTGAAAATAATCTGTGCAGAGCTTTCTACATCTTCTCACTGCAACCCAAGAAGGAGAAATGCCAGGAGGTGTTTCTTCCATTTTGCAAAAAGGATTTGAGGTCAGAGCGGTGACTCAATGTGGCTAATTTGCCTAGGTAGCAAGTGACAAGGGTGGCACTTGAACCTGGGTCTTTTAACTTCACATCCTATACTTGCCTGCTCAAGCTAATGATTGTCAGCATGACTCTGTAGGGACCAGAGGGACCACAGAAGTATTCAGAGCAGGAAAGAGATGTTCCTCCTATCGGAACTTTCTCTTTTGCCAGTGGAAAGGATAGGCTAGGGTGGATTTGAGGTGAGCTACTTGGTTATGGCAACAGACTCATTCATTCATTTGAAAAGCACTTGCTGAGCTCCTACTGTGCACCAGGCATTCCTTGATATCATGGAGCTCACAATTTAGTGACAAGGGAGACAAGAACCAAGTGAAAAATAAAACAATTACAGCGTCAAGGGCTAGGGAGGAAACAAGCAGGGTGGTGTGAACTTACTTTAGAAAGAGGGGTCAGGGTGACAGCAGAGTGAACGTTGATGGGGAGGATCCGTCTGGGCCAAGGACAGAGGGAAGGTGTTTTGGGCAAAGGAGCAGCGTGTGCAAAGCCTCAGGTGGGGAAAGCTGATCGGTTTGAAGAACTGAACGAAGGCCCTGAGGCTGGAGGGTGGTGAGCCGAGGGGTTGGAGCGTGTTTCAAGTGGGATGGGAAGCCACTCGAGGCAGGAGGTCCCCTTTGGCGCCCCTTCAGGAACAGAGCCCCGTGACCCTTTGGAAGAGGGACGTTAGGAAGGGGAGGAGGGGGCTCAACCACCTGCAGTGGAGTCACATTTGATGGGGCGGGGATTAAGTTCTAAAATCAGCATGTAAGGCAGATCTGTAGTCTTTAAGAATTCAGTAAGGAACTTACTACAGTTACATTTTTGTATGTTCAATCCTTACAGTAATAGATATGTTTGTATGTACTCTATATAGTAATATACAGTATATGAAAAAGCATACATGATATAAAAAGCACTTATACAAAATATAATTTAATATTGTTTTTAGACACATAAAAGAGAGAGAGAAATGAGTTGGCTTGTGCCTGTGGAGTAGTGTGTGTGGGCTGAACATGTGAGTGGGTGACTTTCTATCATGGATGCTGGCAGCGCCCGGTCCGATCCCCTTTCCCAGCTGCTAAGTTGTTGGCTGCCAGTGATCACAGCTGCCCTCTTCTCGTGAGAACTGCACTCAGCCAAACGGAAGGCTCCCCTCTCTGCCACCCCAGCCCCTGCCAGTCCTGGGGACAGAGGAGCGAGGGGCACAAAGACCAGTCCCCTTGCCTCAGTGAGACTGACTCTCTGGGGCATTGGTGCTCCAGAGCTCCTGGGGTCAGGCTGGGACCTGTTTGTCTTCCCTCTTTCTCTTCCCCCCTCCTCTCCTCCTGAGAGCTCTGCTTCCAAGAACCGGCCTAAGACCCTCCTTTGAAGTGCGTACTCCTATGAGCCAGGCAGTTGATGTTCATTGTCTCAATTAACACACATCCTCTGAGAAGTGTCCCCTTCATCACTTTACCCATGGGAGTCCCTAATTATGCTATATGACCCACCCTTCCTGGCCATAGCCCCCTGTGCCATAGCTGATCAGACCAGGGGGACCCCAGGCTGGGCCAGATTCTTCCTCCCAGGAGTTTAGAATTGAAACTGAGAGACAGCGGCCAGCCTGAATGAGGCTGGGACAGTTACGCACAGACCGGGGGCCATGGAGGGCAGCCAGCCTTCCCCACAGGGGCCAGGTCAATGGAAGAAGCCTGTCTGCAGAGGGAGACTAGAGCAAACAGTGGGGAAGAAGGGGAGAGAGGACAGACAGAGAGGGAGTCCTGCCTGAGTTCCTGACAGCTTTCCAGGCTCCAGACCCTCATGGAACCCTCTGCCCTCGGGTCCAGGAGGTGCTCTGGTCTTCCTGAAACAGTCCTGATTTTGCTCAGCTAGCTGGAGAAACACAGGAAGTGTTGGCTGAAACCTATTTCATAGGTGCTGAGAAGGACGCTCAGGAAGGGTAAATCACCAGCTCATGGGATCACCTAGAAACGGATGGAGTAGAACTCACAGCGGGTCCGGCTCATTCCAACATCCGGCTCCTTCTGCTGCCCACCCCCAGTGTTCATGCTGCCCACTGCGGACAGGGCTCTGGGCATGCGGGTGCTGCATCTCTGAGCATCTCAGCTCTGTCCTGGTGCAAGTTGCTTCCCTGGGCCCAGGAATTCCTGAGCTGCCTCAGAAGGCATCACCTCAGCTTGGAAGCTGCTACTTCTAACCTGGCACCCACTGATGTCCTGCGAGAAGATGGTGGCCTGTGCCCAGCTTGGTCACCAGGCTCAAAGGATGGCCCAAGAGCCTTTGCCCCTCTGATTGCCATGTAACTGGGACTCAGCGACCTTGCACATCTGTAGGAGGGGAAGTTTCCTCACCAGCATCACCCTTCCCTTAAGAATCAGTCTGATAAACAAGTCGGTGCTAAGCCCAAACCAGGCAGGATTAATCATTTCCTCCTCCACGCTGCTGCTGCTGCATCCTAGGTCTGAGTCATTTCCACATCCCTAGAACCTAACGCAGCCCCTAGCACATATAGGAAAGGGGGACATTTGCTGAATGAATTTCATTGAATCTTACACCGTTGGATGTTGTCCACTCAGGCCACTTGGCAGCACTGTAAGCGGCATGAAGGTAGAGCCAAGTTTTACTCTTTGATGTGGGAAGAGCCAGGATGGTGCGGTGCAAGAGTGTGAGCTCTGCAGATGCTCAGGAGTGCGGGGCTTGAATCCCAGCTCTGCTCCCTGGGTCTTCAAATCTTAGGCAAGTTATTTCTCCTCTCTGAGCCTCAGTTTTCTTACTTTTAAATTGAAGGTGATAATAACAACGATCTGACCAGGTAATTAGGAGGATTAAATGAGATAATACAGCCAGGCATGCTGGCTCACACTTGTAATTCTAACACTTTGGGAGGCTGAGGCAGGAGGATCACTTCAGGCCAGAAGTTTGAGACCAGCCTGAGCAACATAGAAAGAGCCCATTTGTATAAAAAATAGAAAAATTAGCCAGGTGTGGTGGCACACATCTGTAATTCCAGCTACTCAAGAGGCTGAGGCAGAAGGATCTCTTAAGCCCAGGAGTTTGAAGTTGTAGCAAGCTATGATGATAACATTGCACTCTCGTCTGGGCAAGAGAGCAAGACTCTATCTCAAAAAAAAATAATAATAATAAGAGAGAGAGAGAGAGACAGAGATAATACTAAAATTTCCATCCCTAGCCTAGCACAAAGTATGAGCTCAGTGAATATTCATTTTCTCCATTCTGATATTTCCCACAGTACCTGGCACATGGCAGGCATCCAGTAAATGCTAGGTCAACTTCAGGTCACCCTGGACCATCCAGCTCTGGTTAAGCTATCAGCTGACTGCAACTGTACTAATGAGCCCAGGAAATATCAGCAGAAGAATTACGTAGCTGAGCCCAGCCAAAATACAGGATATAGAATCATGAGCTAATAAATGATTCCTGTTTTAAGCCCTAAGTTCTGAGGTTGTTTTTATAAAGCAAACACTTAACTTTTACAAACAATGAAGTTATAGGAAGAGCTGGGATGTAGCTGGTCTTTAGGAGCAACTGGAACCAGGACTCTTCTTGCTCTGTCTCTTTTGTCTTTGCTTTTTTCTGCACATTAGCTTCCTTCTCTTTCATAGAAAACTGATTTTCTTCATGGTACAGAAAATATGGCTGAGTTTTATACCTTGCACTTTCAGCTAATGGAGAAAAACTGACTCCTTTCTCTGCATCCCTGTGAAAAAACTCATTTTCCCAGCTTAGGTCAAGCACCCCCTTGGACCAATCAACTGGTAATGGGGTTGGGAGGGCTTGATCACAGTGCACACTAGATGACTCATGCTGAGCACAACTATATGGCAAGCACTGTTTTGAGGCTTAACATGAGTTAATTGACTTCATCCTCATGATACAACAATCCTGTCAGAGCAATTATCCCTACTTTGAAGTGAGGAAACTGAAAACTAAGCCACAGAAAGGTGAAGTAACTTGCCCAAGGTCACACAGCAAGAAAAAGGTGCAACCGGGCTGTCTGTGACTTCAGAACCTACATCCCTAATGACCACAATGCCCTGCCTCTCACATTGAGTTCCTGGGGGAACATCAAATAGATTGACGTGATGGGTAGGCAGGATGGAGACACTCCAAAGAAGAAGCTAGAATGCTAACCCAGAGAAGAGAAGCTTCCAGGGGCCCTTAATCACACTGCCTTCAGATCTCTAAATGACTGTCTCTCAGCAATTAGAGTGGATGGTTCTGGGTGATCTCAGAAAATGAATCTAAGATATGTGGGTGGACACCACTGGGAAGTGGGTTTCAATTCAGTGAAAGGAATTTCTTCTGAATCAGGAAGGTTAATGATTGAGGTCATACAGGAAGCAACTGGCTGAACTGGGGTTTAAACTTCTGCCCGAAGGAGGGCCCTGATCTTCATTTCCTTCTCAAAATGTGGGAAGAAATATTGGTGGAGGTGGGGCAGGGAGAAACTGAGCCCATATCTGCCCATATCTTGTTAAAGACCTGCTATTTCCCTGCAGATGGATGCTGCTGTGTGATCATCTCCAGCTACCCTGTGGGTGTGACTCACCTCCTTGGCTGGCGTGTAAATTCCCTGGGGGTAGAGTCATGTGCCTTCTTGAATGCCCAGCCTAGCACTGTCCTGGCTGGGACCTATGAGATGTGTATGTGCGGGGTTCCCTGTGGCTCCTCAGGTGTCCCCCAGCCTGGCTTAGGCTTGGGGGGCAGGGTCAGGCTAGGCTGGAAGGCTCATCTGGGGATTTCCTCTGGGTGGTGCAGCCTGGCTCTTGCTGGGCTGGAAGCCAGCCTGGAAAGGAATTTCCCAGTTACATCTGAATTCTGTTTTCTTTCTGGAGGGAGAACAGCACTGGAAGAAGGGCCCTGGTCCTCTTGTCCCCAACAAATAGCCTGAAGTGGGGAGAGGAGAATGGGGTGCCTTTGTTTGTTTGGTGGGAGGAAGCAGTGTGTTCTTTTTTCTTTTCTTTCTTTTTTTTTTAATTTTAGCACTTTTTCATAAGGTGTCAGGGTTCGGTGCTTCCCTCCTGGGATGAGAATAAGACCTCCACACCCTCAGAGCTGATAGATAGGTGCCCAGGGAAGAAGTTTTGGTTTAGCCGGATGACCATCAATTCTTTAGCCAGTGCTGTGTAACAGAAAGATACAATAAATGTGAGTCACATATGAAATTTGAAATGTTCTAGTAGTCACATTTAAGAAAGTAAAGAGAAACAAGTGAAGTTAACTTTAATGACAAATTTTATTCAACCCAATGTATCCAAAATATTAATATCATTGCAACATACAATGAATACAAAAGGTATTAGTAAAATATTTCACATTTTTTGTACCAGATATTTGAAATATGATGTGTATTTTATACCTCAGTTTCGATTGGCCACATACCAATTGCTCAGTAGCAACACGGGGCTAGTGGCTGCCATATTGGACAGAGACATTTTAGACCCCTGATTCTGGGTATGGAGATCCAGAAGTCTCAGAATTTCTGCATCCTAAGATTGCCTTTGGAAGGACTTCACGGTCATCCGGTCAAGCCCCTCACCTACAAGGAAATGAATTTTCTCAAGGACACCAACTGCTCCTAGCAAAGGTGATATCTGCACCTGTGTGTCCCAGTCTCAGATAACTCCCCTGTCCCCCCAGCCTCCTGCCAGTGGAGACGGGTTGCTGACAGCCAGCATCAAGGAATAAAGCAGGGGCAAGAGGTGAGGTAGGAAGACACAGTTAAGAGGTAAAATGTACCCTACCCTGGCAGATGTCCTCTGGTTGGCCACCTTTTCCTTATCTGGAAGGAATGTCACAGCCAGACACAGAGCAGGCAGGAATTCTTTTGGTGACTCTCCAAACCTGAACATAGACTCTGGCCTACCCCCTCCCTTATGATTCTCCTCTTTCCATACTTATTGCTGTCTACGATGAGCTAGAGTCTGGCTTGGTTGTGATGGGCTACAAAAATAAGAGACAGAGGCCCTGGGGAAGACGAAGCACACTCAGATTTCCAGGGGGAAGGAACACACAGAAGCAGCACTGGGACTCAGGGGTGGTGATGGTGGAAGATGCGGGGAGAAGGGAAAGGACCTCTAGGCAGAAGGTGAAGTCCAAGAAAGGGCCAGGCTAGGAGCTCTCTCTTGTTTTCCCGTGGAGTGGCTGTGGCTTCCCATGCAGGAAAGGAGATGCCATTTTAAAAAATCTGTTTGCCTCGCCTGAGTTCCTAAGAAGACCAGCACGTGGTGGGTAGCCAGTGAAGGTCTGTTGGATGGGTGGAGGAGAATGAGGAAAGCAGATGAAGGGGACATCAAGCTGAGGCCAGGCCAGCTGGAGCACAGAGCGCAGGGATGGGTAAAGGGGCAGGAAGGGAACTGGTATGTCCCGAGCACCTGCTGTCCCCTCACCTGCAGAATCTCATTCACTCCTCCAATAGTGGGAGGTAGGTAGTACTGCCCCCATTTACAGAACCTCAAAGAGGTTCAGTGACTTTCTGGGGTCGAAGCCCATTCTGTCTGATTTCAAAGGCTGATCTTTCAGGTGCTTTCTGGCATGTCCTCACCTGGCTATTGCCAAGAACTCAGCAATGACCAAGTTCTTGGCAGGCACCAAGAACCCACCTTTTGGGAGAGAAGTCCGTGTCACTGGGAGTTCCTGGTGAAGTAGAGGGTTCCTGGAAAGGCCTCCTGAAGGTCGCTACCCACTGGGCTTGGAGATCGCCCAGTCCCCCTGCCCCGTAAGCCCCAGGTAAGGATGGGAGACAGCTCTCAGAGGTCAAGGGGCTTGCTTGCATGGGGAGTGGGTGGCTAGAGGTGAGACTGACCACTCTGTCCCTGGGCACTGACTCACGGCAGCTGCTGCGGGAAAGCCACTGCCAGTCTTTCAGCCTTGGCTTTCCCTGCCAGGCAATGGGTAGGATTGCTTTGCCATCTCTGCCTGGGCCTGAAGCCAGAGGACCAGCAAAAAGCTGAGCACAACAAATACATCACCAAGGTATCTCACCGTCATTCTGTTCCCAGTGCCAACAGCTCGCATGGACATCCCACCCCCTGGGCAGGAAACTTTCCGGTTCCCGGAGGGACCAGGCCAGGCTCTGATGAGGCTCAAATCCCCACCACCTGGCACAGACGGGATGACAAACTGTCCTGGTTTGCTCAGGAGTATCTCAGCTTTAGCACTCCAAGTCCTGTAGCCTGGGAACCCCTCAGTCCGAGGCAAAGCTGGACAGTGGGTCACCTTAGCCCTGGCACCAAGTTCATAGTTGGCACTCAAGAAATGCTCTAAGTAGATGAACTACATTGGTGAACTAAAGAACAAGTGAGCAACAGTGCTGCCAGGGAGGCAGGATGGGGACTGCTGTCCCCATTTTATAGATGAGGAACTGAGGCCCAGAGAGTTTACACATTCAGCTTGCTCATCTCCGTCTCATGCCTTTCCTCAGCACCAAATCTCCCCAAAACTGTCCCCTGAGCATTTTGAGCTGGTCACTGGGGTGAGAAGCAGCTGGGCAAAGAGAAGGCATTCAGTGGCTCTGTGCCCATCCTAAGCTCGAGGTTGGAGGGACCCTGAGAGAGGGGAGGAGAGGGGACTGCTGTATTTCAACTGCTCAGGGAAGAGTCTCAGTGGCCCTGCCAGGCTTAGTAGGTTCAGACCTTGCTTCAGCCACTTCTAGCTGTGTGGCCTTGAGCAAGTGACTTATTCCAGCTTCAGTTTCCTCATCTGTAAAATGGGAATACCATAATGATGCCCAGCCCCCGAGGCTGTTGCAAGGATTCAATGAGAGAATGCACAGAAAGCACTTACCACGGCGTCTGACACAGCATAAGTACTCCAGAAGCGTCAGCTGTGGGTATTTTTCTTACTGGGTGCCACAGGCATTAACTGCATACTCACTGTGTGCTGTAGTGGGAGCTGCTTTGGAGGACAGGAGTCTGACATCCCATTACTGTGTGGCCTTGGCAAGTCCCATCGCTTCTCTTCCACTCAGTCTCCATATCTATAAGATGGGCTTTTACCTCATTCAGGGTTGTTTTGAGAAGTGAGCTAGTGCCTACTCAGGGTAGGTCTAGCTCAGAACAAGTGCTTAATAAATGACCCGTCTCTTTCCTCCCCATGCTCCTCTAACCCTAGACGGTCCTGTGAGGCATATATTTCCACTTTACGGAAAAGGAAACAGTAGTTAGGAGGTACTCAGAAAGCGTTTGTTCAGTGAATAAATGAACCTGCGAGTGAGTGAGCCAGTGGGTACGTGAATGAATGAACTAATGAGAGACGAGCGGATGCGTCAGCGAATCCTGGCGGGCAGGGCGCCCCGAATCTCTCCTCTGCACCCCAGGCGCGTGGGAACCCCCTCGAGTGCATGGCCACGCGGCTTCCTGGCCACTGGGGCTGCGGGCCCCGCCGCTGCTCCCCACCCGGGTGTGGGGACTGGGGAGTTAATGGGCGCGCGGCGCTTGGCGATGGGGGATGAAAGGCCCCGAGCGCGCAGCGCGGCCCAGTAATTAGCCGCCGGGTGCGCGGCGGGGCGGGCTTATCGCCCGTCGTGGCCTCGCGGGCGGGTCCCCGACGCGGCCGTCGCCGCCGCCCCGGGCAGAGGGCACGGCGGTTCCCACGCTCCGGCCCGGGCCGGGGGCGTTCTCCGGACCGCGTGGCCGCCGCCGCCGCCGAGGTCGGGCTGTAATTAGGGTAATTGCGCCGCTCCCCGCCCGGGGCAGCGCGAGACCCCGCCGCGCCGCGCGGGCAGGGGAGGGGCGGGGGGCAGCCAGGCGGGGGCGCCGCAGTCTCTGGCGCAGCCCGTTCCTCCAGACAGGTGAGTCAGCACACCTGGGTGGCCCCAGCAGAGAAGGGGGCTTTGTGGGGAAACAAGGGAAAGGGAGAGAACTAGCGATGGTGGAGCGCCTACTGAACGCCAAAGCGTGCGGGTTAGGCTGCTCCATTTCTGCTCGACATTGGGGTGTTGACGGGAGTACCTGAGAACGTCTGTGCCGCCCGCCCAAGAGAAGATGATCAAAACACGGAACAGCATCCTAATCTGCACGGCGACTTACCAGGTGGACATTAGGAGGCCCCGAAGAGTTAAGGGCCCAAGGTTCCACGCCGGTACATCCATGCTTTGGGAGGGACGAAAATGAAGACCCTGTGTCCAGTAAATGCTGATCTTGCTCCCTCCAGCACCTCGATTTTACTGTACCTTAAATCCCACCCTAAAGCCTAGCCCTGATCATTAGATTCTTGGCAGGCTTCATCATAACCCCAGAGCCTTATTGCTGATACAAGCACCATGAAATCCTTCTGGAAAAGGCAGGTTAAAAAGAGATGATCCAATTTCAAGATCTCATCTCTAATCCTAAACCCAATCCAAACCCTAACCCTGCTCCATACCTGACTCCCAAATTAATCTTGACCTTGGTCCCTGCTCATGTCTCCAACCTTCTCCTCCCCAAAGATCCTCTGCTACTCCTCGCAGGGCCGCAGATACTGTCCTTTCAGCAGCAGTTTCAAGCCTCTGGGTCTTTGCACATGTTGCAGCCTCTGGCTGAGATATCCTTTTTCCATGGCCACATGGTGAGCTCTCACCTTCCAAAGTCCTTGGCAGGCCCTCGTGTTCCATTTCCAGGCGTGTGCCACCTTGTCCCCTGAGTTCAAGTCTCCAGACTCTGAGCTCTTAGAGGTTAGAGTCACAGTCTGCTGGGAGTAGAAATTGGAAGTAGAAAGCAATTGATTGTGAATGAGTGAGTGAATGTATGAGTAAGAGAATGAATGAGTGAATGAATTATTGAATAAACAAGTGAATACTTATTGTGAGCCTGAATCCTTACGCCGCTCCCTGGATTCCTTCCCAAGTGGAAGACCAAGGGAACCCCCTGCCCCCAGGTTCCCTGAGATTGTTAGTTCTGTGTGTGTGTGTGTGTGTGTTTGCACAGGGACACACATGCACATATGTGCATATGCATTTGAGCGCAGAACTTTGAATCAGACAGTCTGTATACCACTCCTGGCCACAGTGTATACCAGCTGGGTGACCTGAGTAGATGCCTTCACCTCTCTGGGCCTCCAAAAACGTGGTAACCATAATAAAACTTGTCACAGAGAATCAGCTCTCATTCCTCTGTTCATTCATCCTCCCCCGAACCCCTTGCGTGCAGCAGGCTCAGTGCTGCGGGAAGGGAGTGGAAGGAATGCAGTCTTTCCCCTCAAAGAGCACCAATGAAGGTAAGAGGCAGGTCTGCAGGGAAGGGGGACAGCCCCTGGGTGGAGAGGGAGGCTTCACAGAGGATGTGAGAATCACTCCGGGTTTGCTGCTGGACAAGTCAAGGCAAAGGCAGCCACATGTTCAAAGACAGCAGCTGTGAACAAAGGTTCCCTATTATTGCTGGAGGATGAAGTGGGAGGTGGGGGGTGGTGGCAGAAGTTGGGGCCGCTCGGGGTGGCAGAGACTGGATCAGGAAAGGCTTTGGGGGCAGTCTGCGAAGTGTGCAATTTATCCTGTAGGCAATGGGGAGCCATGGCAGGTTTGGGCAGGGAAGACTAGCAGTGTGGAAGACAGCATGGAGATGCCATCATGGGAAACTGGTGGGGGAGCACATGGGACATAAAGGGACGTTGGTGTTAGCTAACCTTTACTGAGTGCCCACTATGTGCCGGGCGCTGTTTAAATGCTTTAATATTTTAATTCATTTAATCCCTGTAACACCCATACAAAATAGGTGATTTCATGAAGCATTTCTCCTTCTAGAAATGCCATCTAGATACTAAAGTCTCTCACGTTTCTATCTCCAGCCTGGACCTCCTCTCTGAACGCCAGACCTATGTGTGCAACAGCCCACTGGCCTCTCTACTGATGTCTAAAGGGAGCATAATAACATCCACATGTCTAAGAGTGATCTCCCCAAACCTGCTCCTCTCTCTGTCTTCCCATCTCAGTAAATGGCAATTGCACCCTTCCGGTTGCTCAGGCTACATACTTTGGAGTCATCCCTGTATCCCTGTCCAACCCCACCCCAACACTTTTTCTCACTCCCCACATCCAATCTCTCTGCAGATCCTGTCAATTCTAACTTCAGCATGTATTCTCCATCTGACCGCTCCTCACCTCCCAACTGCTGTCTCCTGCCTGGACAACCGCAGCGGCCCCCGTTACTGACTGGCCTCCCTGCCGCTGCCCCTTCGGTCCATATGAAGCAGCTAGTGTGATCTTATCCTATAAAGTCAGATCAGGTCCCTCCTCTGCTCACATGTGCCCATCTCCCTAGAGACAAAGCCAAAGTCCTGACGATAGCAGAGAGATCCTGACATGATCTAGTCCCTCTCTCCTCCAGCCACTTATCAGACCTCTTCTTCCAGGCTCTTCCCTTGACTCTTCCCCAGCCACACTGACTTCCTTGCCAGTTCTCCAACAACCCAAGTGCCCATTAGCCTCAGAATTCTTGCACTTGCTGTTCCCTCTGCCTGGAATGCCATCTCCCCATAGATCATGTAATTTTCTCCTTCAAATTTCTGCTCAAATGTCATCTTATTAGCTAGGCCTTCCTTAACCATCCCATTAAAACTAACAACTCACCTTCCTCCCACCCATGCACTCTCTGTCCCCTTCACTGTTTATTGTTTATAGCACATATCACCATCAGAATAGTTTTATATATTATATTTTACTTTTTGGTTTATTGTCTTTCTCTCCCCTCACCACACTAGAATGGCAGTTCCATGAAGACAGGGATGTTTCTCTATTTGCTTCACTGCCACATCCCCAGTGCCTAGAGTATTGTACATGTTCAATAAATTCTTTTGGATGTTGGCTCTGAACCTCATGATGAGGTTTGAATATTGAATATGCACCTTACAGATGAAGAAATGGAGGCACGAGGAGGTTAAGTAAACTTGCCCAAGATGGCATACTAGTAAGTGGTCACAGTGGGATGATGGGCCCTGAATATAGGCAGTGACAGCAGCGAGGGAGGACAGGAGGGAACTAATGAAAATGAGGACCTGCCGGACGCGCTCCGGTGACTGGGTCCCAAGTCCATGGGCTGACCGCTGCTGCCCTGGGGGGGATGACCTGGATATTGTGGGACCTCTGGGGGCTGACATGAAGGTTAAATGAGCTGAGACTTGAAAATACATTGTATATGTAGTGAAAGAGATTTTCTTTTAAATCCCATGAATGTTTAATTTCCAGCAGTTTTCCTGGCCTCCCCCACTCTTCATGCTGAGGCATTCGTCTCTTCTAAGAGAGGCAGATTCAGCAGCAGATAGATGCTGGTCCTCATCTTCAACTTTCTAGATGGATATTCTGAAAGAGTAGAGCAGTCAGAATACAGAATTGCAATGGAAAGACCTACACATTTGGGAGGGGTAAAGAGTTTTTCTGAATCCCCAAACTTCCTTTTAAATGTCAAGACCTGGGGTCTGGCCAAGTTGGAGCGTGGACTTTTTACTATGAGCCCTGGAGGGAGGGAAGGGAGGAGGTGGAGCAGTGATGCTCAAAATTGAAGGTGCCTCAGAATCAGCTGCAGGACTTGTCCCAACAGGGCTGGCTGTCTGGGCTCCACCCCCAGAGTTTCTGATTGGAAGCTCCAGGGTGGGGCTGGAACATCTGCATTTCTAACAAGTTCCCAGGTGATAGTGACCACATCTTGAATAGCCCTGATGTCAGGGATATTCTCAGGAAATGGCAGGCTGGCAGAGCCCATGCCTGTAGGATGGAGGTGTGAAGAGGGAAGCCCAGGAGATGGAGGGTGTAGAAATGCTCGGGAAGGCTGTGGGCAAGAGGAGAGCTGGGTTTGGAGGACAGGGTGTGCAGCCTGTGGCCAGGAGCCCAGTCATGGGCAGCAGAGGCCGGGGGACTTGCCCAGAAGGCAGGTGGGACGTGTGCATCAGCGGCAGCTGCAGAGGGTAGACACCCAGGAGAGGAGACATGGCTGGGAGCAACACTGGGATCAGAGACCCCTTCCCCAATCATGGGACTATCAAAACCCTCAATTCCACCCCATTTTAGACGTCACCCTGGAGAAGGGACGAAGGAGGGCAAGAAACCCTGTAAGATTGATCATTTTCCTCCAAAGAGCCTGAGTGGACCTGGAATGGCACGATTTAGAATTTCTTGCCAAAACTTCGTTGATCAACCCCTCTGCTCCTACCAGGGCATGAGGAAGTGGCCCTGCAATTGCAGCGCGATGGTTAAGAACACAGACTGTGGAGTCGTTTCCTTGTGATGACACAACCCTGGGCAGAAGACACCCTCTCTGAACCTCAGTCTTGTCTAATGTACATCGAGAATGAAAATATCATCCATCTCATAGGACTGAGAGGTTTAAGGGAGACCACGCATGTGGTAGAGTGCAGAGCCAGCGCCTAGCACAGAGCAGATCTTTAATAAATGGTATTTATTGTCATGAGTTTATTTAAAATTCTTTCCCTCCTTCAGTGTTTCCTTCTCTTCCTCTTTTCCGCACTACTGGCACCTACTAAGCCCCTGACATAGATTTTGCCCCCTTGGAACTCAGGGGAATCAGGTCAACAGGCAGTTACCAACTGTGGGCTGGTGCGGTGTTGGGGTAAGCCCAGGGACAGGAACGCAGAGAAGCTTTCCCGGTGGCGCGGGAGCAGGGTATGGGGGAAGGGGGAGAATGAGAGGGAGCGCTTATTTAGCTGGCTTTGTGAGGTGGATAATAAGTCAAAACAAAGTTTTTAGTTTTTAAAAGAATACTAACACTTGGGAAGGAAAGAGTGAAAATTATAAAATTTCTCTCTTACTCAAGGTTCAAACATATAATTCTAATGTGTAACGATTTTTAATGGGAGGCAGGAGAGGATGGTCAACTTTGGGATCAGAAAGAAATGGAGTTGGGACTCAGACGCTGAGGTGTAACAAACTGTGTCACCTGGGGCTAGTTACTTAACCTCTCTGAGCCTCAGTTTTCCTGACCTGTAAAATGAGACTAAAGATAGCTACTCGATATGAGTTCGTGGTAAGAATTAAAGGAGGCAGATTACGTAAAGCACCTAGCATATATTTATTTGCTCACTAAATCTGAGTCCCCGGCTGGAGAGTGGATCGGGGCTGTTTCCTCTCCATCCTGTGTCCAAAGCAGGGCTGTCACTTTCTGTCTCTCCCTTGGTGCTCTGGATCATGATGAACTGATGACCCACCTGTCTTCCCCACCAGCCTGGGTGCTCCTTGAAGACAGGGTCTGATTAAGGGCGTGTTTCGTGTATCGTTTTGCTCTGGGAGGTATGTACGGAAATGTTCATAGCATTGTTTGTAATAGCCCCAAACTGGAACATCCCAAATACCCATCAACAGCAGACTATGTAAACAATTGTGGGATATTCTCCAGTGGAATGTTACACAGCAGTGAAAATGAACGACTTACAACTAATACCATCCAGGACTCTCAGGACTTTGATATTGAACCAAGAAAAGCAAGTTACAGCAGAATATATTCAGCATGATTCTTATATACACTTTATAAACATGCAAAACCAAGTGGTATTTTTTAGGGATACAAACATAGATGAGAAAATAATTTTTAGAATAAGGGAATGATAGACACACAATTCAGGATAGGGGTTTCTTCTGAAAGGAGGGAAGGCCCAGGGCAGGGAAGGGCAGATGGGTGGCACGGAGGTGGCTGGGCTGGGGGAGGGGTGCAGGAGTATGGAGGAAATTGAATGTTCTTTTTTTTATGTCATATTTATAACATAAATGTTAAAAATAAATTATAAAAATATTTTCTGGCTGGGCGTGGTGACTCATGCTTGTAATCCTAGCACTCCGAGAGGCTGAGGCAGGAGGATCACTTGAGTTCAGGAGTTCAAGACCAGCCTGAGCAAGAATGAGACCCCCTGTCTACTAAAAATAGAAAAATTAGCTGGATGTTGTGGCAAGCACCTGTAGTCCCAGCTACTGAGAAGGCTGAGGCAGGAGAATCGCTTAAGCCCAGGAGTTTGAGGTTGCTGTGAGCTAGGCTGATACCATGGCACTCTAGCCCGGGCAACAGAGTGAGACTCTGTCACCAAAAAAAAAAATGTTCTGTACTTACTCAATACTTAATATAACAGGGTGACTTCTCAACTAAGCAGCTTTCGAGGAAGGGACCCACTGGGGCAGGGAGGATGTGAGTGGCCCGGAAAAGGAGCCACTTGTGGTTATAGGGCCTTGGTGCTATAGGATCTGCTTTATGAGGAAGCAGTGGGGACATTTCCCTCAAGAAGAGCCTTCCCTTTGCTGTAACTCCACTATCATCAAGGAACTCTCAGGTTTCCCTTCCCAAGTCCCTGGATCCAAGAAAGGAGGGGCCCAGAGTAGGAAGGGAAAGGAAAGGTGTCCACCCCGGGGAAGCACTGAGTTGACTTCTGAGTTCACATCAGGGGCTTGTGAATTTTGCTGCTTTCTGGACATCACAGACCTTTAGAAGTCCCTGAGAGCCCCAAGTGGAGCACCTGGTGCACAGTGAGTGCTCAGTAAATGTCCCTTCAGGAAAAGGAACTGTCCTCATAGCGTGATTCCCAGCTCCACGCCAGCAGTACACGGAGGGAAGGACACTGTGTGGCTTTGGAAGCTGGGTCAGAGGAAGCCTGGTAGCTTCTGCCTTGGTCTCTTGGAACGCTAGCTCTCGCTGCATGTGGAACCCAAATTCAAGTTACCAGATTTAATCTACAGCAGATTTTCAAGAGCTCAGTAGCTGGCAAATCTAAGATAGAGGACATATTCTACAGGGAATTTCCTCCAAGGGATGGGCGCTTCTCTAGGTAGAAAGTTTCCCGTGGCGCCCAGCCCTGCCATTCCAGCAACAGCGCCCACTCCAGCTCCCATGTCTGAACTGCAGCCTTTCTGAAGCCCAGATCCTAGGTTCTGGATTCTGGATTCCCGAGGGAGTGGGCTGGGAGTGGGGACCCAGGGACTTGCTCAGGACTTTAGTTTAGGAATCTCTCCCCAGCGGTGGGACCCAGGCAAGTCTCCTTCCCTCCCTGGGCCTCAAGTTCCTTATCCCCCCTTAACAAGGGGTGGGGGCAATTGCTGCTCCTCACGGGGTGGCTGCAGGGCACAAAAAGAGACAATGTCCATAAAGTCCTTGGGACAGTGCCAGCTCAGGCAGAGGCTTAGTGAAAGGTGCCTCCACTTCTCCTTCCCGAAACTTGAGGGGATGGAGCTGGGGTTTCCTGATCAGAGTCAATGAGGAGGCTCAGAAGTGGGCAGTGGAGCCTTCCTATTTCCTCCGGGTCTCTGTCCTCCTCTCTGCATCCCACCTCAGCTTCTCTCTCCTTCCCTCATCCCACTACCCTGTCCCCACCCCACCCAGCCCAGCTTCTCCAGCTTGGTGGCTGTTGGGGACATACCCTTGGGTGGTGTGATAAGCTTTCCTCCCACTGACTTGTGCCTGTGTCCCACCCACGCCACTCCCGGTTAAGGTTACCCTGGTTCCACCTAGGAGTGGCCTGGCCGGGCCCACGCCTGGGCTGACTTTGAAGCACACTAACTTGAGCTGTGGGTTCACGCTGATTTCTGTTGGATTCCTTTTGCTCTGGTCCATCCCATCCCTCTCTGTTCTGGCCCATTTAGTTTGTTCAACTGTTGGGTAAGGCAAGGACTGCAAGTGTCACTATCAGTACATAGGCTTATACGAGGCTCAAATGAACTAGGGTATAGAGCAGGGGTCCTCAAACTTTTTAAACAGGGGGCCAGTTCACTGTCCCTCAGACCGTTGGAGGGCCGGACTATAGTTTTAAAAAAACTATGAACCAATTTCTATGCACACTGCACATATCTTATTTTGAAGTAAAAAAACAAACAGGCAAGAACACCCGCTTGTGGCCCGCGGGCCGTAGTTTGAGGATGCCTGGAAAGTGATGGTTCTTAAGCAGACTCTGGCCTATTCCATTAAGCTCTATGGAATTCTGAGAAACCTCGATAAATAATCAGAGCCTCTCACCCAATTTCTAGAATTAAAACAATCACAGATCAAAAGGTCCTTGAATGAGGGGAAGGCCGGGTGCCCCTGAGATAGGATTCTGCCATAACATCACAACCACCTGCTATATATCTTCTTTCTACCCACCCCCAAAGGGAATGGGAACTGTGACAACTTGCAGGGTGAGTGTGCACGGAAGAAAGGGAATATCCGGACCTTTAGGGTAGCTTACCTCTGAGTTTAACACTAGTCCCTGGAGACATAATGCCACTGGGGTCCACGAGCCTGGTCTTCTGGCCTCCCCACAGGACACCAGGCTGGTCCACTGTCTTGATGACATCATGCTGATAAGACTAAGCCCTGGTGAGCAGGAAGCAGCAGACACCCTAAATCCCCTGGTAAGAAACACGAATGCTGGAGGTGGGAGACAAACCCCACAGAAGTTCAGGCACTGGGACCTGAGGTCCAGCGGTCTGAAGCTTGTCCTGTTTTCTTCTCCAATATGAAAGGGCCACTGCACTGCACACTCCCTACCACTGAGAAAGAGGCATGGCATTTGGTGAGCCTGCGGGATTTGGGGGCATATGTTCATTTGGGTGTGTTACTCCTACCCATTCACCTAGTTACCCATGAAGCTTCCCCTTGGAATGGGGCCCAGAGGAAGAGAAGATTCCAGGCGGTGCAGATGTAAAGGTGCTCAGTGAGATGGGTATATTAGGATGTTGTATGGAACCTGTGGCAAGTCCCAGCTAGAAGAATTATAGGGAAGGCCCTTGGGTGTTGTTTTGTTTTTGTTTTTTAAAAACAGCTTTATTGAGATATTATATTCCCATATAGTAAACTACATATATTTAAAGTACAGAATTTTATGTTTTGGTACATGTATATACCTGTAAAACCATCACTACAATCAAAATAATGAAAGTATCTATTGTCCCCAAAACTTTTCTCCTCTTGGGGTGGGGAACCTGCAGCCTTCTGATTTCAAGATTTTTCTTTTTTAAGCACCAAAGGAGGTAAGAAGGGCTTCATCTTTCTCTGCTACACCCCTTTTCATAAAAGGATTTGTTCTGTAAAATTTGGATTCAGTCAAAAGCCATACTTAAGGACCTAGAAGGCCATTTGTGGCCTTAAGGCCTCAGGTTCTGTGAACATTCTTGTATAAGTCATTGTGAGAGCATATGTTTTCATTTTCCTTGAGTAAATTCCAAGGCTTAGAATGACCAGGACACCTGGTAGGTATATGTTTAAGTTTCTAAGAAACTGCCAAACAGTTCTCCAAAGTGGCTGTACCATTTTACATCCCACCACCAGTGCATGAGGTTCCAGTTTCCCCACATCCTCACCAACACTTGGTATGGTGGGTCTTTTTAACTTTAACCACTCTAATGGAAGCATGTAGTGGCTCCTCGTGTGGTTTTGATACACACTTATCGTGTTTCCCTGAAAATAAGACAGGGTCTTATATTTGTTTTTCCTCAAGAAGACACCCTAGGATTTATTTTCAGGGGATGTGTTATTTTTTTTAAGTACGGTACAACAATCTACATTTATTCAAATATAGTTAAGTTGTCTTCTTCTGGAACATCATCATAACTCTCCAAATTCCGAATTCCATCCTGAATTTCTTGCGACTCTATTTCCTTTAGAACCATTGGCCCCAATCTCTCATGTCGAGCAATAGAGCTCTCATTAAATGAGCAGGGCTGGCTTATTTATCAGAGATCCAGTGAACGCTGGGTCTAATCTGCACAGTGGAGCAGAAATGATCTCTTTGGGCCAGTAGGAGACTGCTTGCTTTTCCCCCTATCTCCTGGTGTTTGTGGGGGGTGAGAGAGGCCCACAGTGCTGAGTAAAATGGCAGCCACAGCTTTCCTTCTTCCCCCTGGGGACACACAATACCTAAAGCAGAGTGTCCTGCTCCTCACTTCACTGAGGAGACTTTCCCCTCAAAGCCTCAGCTTGCAGCACGCACAGGATGGCCGGGACCTGATAGGAGCCGACTTTGTTGGTGGGGCTGCCCGCACCTTTCCGGTCACCTCTGGCATAGTAGCTGTCACGATGGAGCAGATGAGAAGGGCTGCTCATCTTCTTTACCACTGCGAGACGAAATGCATGGGTTGTGCAGATACGCTGCGTAGCCACGCCCATCACTAGGTCTTATTTTCGGGGTAGGGCTTATATTGCGCAAATGCTTAGAAATCCTGCTAGGGCTTATTTTATGGGTAGGTCTTATTTTTGGGGAAACATGGTACCTAATGACTAATTAGTTGAGAATCTTTGCATGTCCTTATTTGCCAACCAGATATATTCTTTGGTAAAGTAGATATTTTTCCCATTTTTAAATTGAGTTATTTATTTTCTAATTATTGAGCTTTGGAAGTTCTTTATATATTCTAGATATAAGTTCTTTATAAGATATATCATTTACAGATATTTCCTCCTAGTCCGTAGAATGTTTTTTTCATTCTCTTAACAGTGTCTTTCAAAGAGCAGCCACTTTTAATTTTTATGAAGTTCAGTTTACCAATTTTTTTTCTTTTAAGGATCATGCTTTTGGTGTTGTATCTAAGACATCTTTGCCTAACCCAAGACTCCATGTATTCTCTCCTATGTTTCTTCTATAAATTTTATGGGTTTAGGTTTTACATTTAGGTCCATTAATCCATTCTGAGTTAATTTTTACAATGATGCCATGAGTAGATGGGACTTTTGAAATTTTTATTTTTTGCTGTTGTTTGTTTTTAATATATGGATCAGAACTTGTTCTAGCACCACTTGTTGAAAGACTATCCTTCCTCCATGATGTGCCTTTGCATCTTTGACCCAAATCACTTGCACATACAAGTGTGTATTTCTGGACTCTCAGTTCTGCTCTATTGTTGTATTTGTTTATCTGGATGCCAGTACCACATTATCTTTATTACTGTAGCTTACTCTAACTACTCCAAGACAAAGGCATAGCTGATAAAAAGAGAAAATTTTTACTGTACATTTAATATATATTAATGTGTGTGTGTGTGTTTTAAATAAGCACTTGTCAAGAAAGAAATTTTATTTTCCTTGGAAAGTTGGAAAGTTACATGTCCCCTACCCCAGTTCTACCTCTAGGTGTTGTCTGATCAGGGCTGAAGGGAATGGGACTAGAACACCTCCCATCTTCTAGAGATAATACTTTTCTTAATATGGCCCAAGATCACTTTAGCTTTGTGGTGGTTACTGTTGACTCACTTAAAGTTTGCAATAAACTAAAACTCCTTTGTTTTACAAGTGATCCTACTAAGCCTGGTCAAGTCAAACCCTTTGCACTGACCAGTGTGCACTTTATATTACATAATTTTTGATTAGTAATTATGTGTCTAGCCTTATGCAAGGTACTTCACATAATGAATTACTATTATGGCCACCACATACTGAGAACTTTTACTGTGTACCAGATATTGTGCTAAACACTTTGCATACTTTATTAAAGCCTTACAACAACCACTTAAAACAGACTTTATTAGCCTTACTTGATGGTTGAAGACGTTGAGGAATTTAGGCGTGATGTTTTTTCCCAGATTATCAGCCAGTAGGTGGCAGAGCCAGGACCTGACTTCAGGGTCCATGCTGTCCTGCTTCTCAGCTTGCAGAGATGAGGAATCGAGGCTCAGAGAGGTTAAATACCTCACCCAAGGCCATACAGGTGGAGAGTGATAGACAGTGGGCATGTAGACCAGGTCTGTCTGCCTCCAAAGCTGGGCTATTTCACCTCTGCCCTTGGGAGAGGGAGTTCTTGTAAGGAGTCTTGAGCATGAGTAGGTCTGGGGCAAGTCACCGAGGCTGGAGTGATGACCCCTATGTTAGGGACTTTTAAATTATAAAGCACCAGGCTGGGCGCGGTGGCTCACGCCTGTAATCCTAGCACTCTGGGAGGCCGAGGCGGGCGGATCGCTCAAGGTCAGGAGTTCAAAACCAGCCTGAGCAAG
Source organism: Cheirogaleus medius (assembly GCA_008086735.1). Lineage (NCBI taxonomy): Eukaryota > Metazoa > Chordata > Mammalia > Primates > Cheirogaleidae > Cheirogaleus > Cheirogaleus medius. The sequence continues at coordinate 27,123,933 of VBSM01000529.1, forward strand.
AACGAGACCCCGTCTCTACTATAAATAGAAAGCAATTAATTGGCTGACTAAAAATATATAGAAAAAATTAGCCGGGCATGGTGGCGCATGCCTGTAGTCCCAGCTACTTGGGAGGCTGAGGCAGGAGGATTGCTCGAGCCCAGGAGTTTGAGGTTGCTGTGAGCGAGGCTGACGCCACGGCACTCACTCTAGCCCAGGAAATAGAGTGAGACTCTGTCTCAAAAAAAAAAAAAAAAATTATAAAGCACCAACCAGATGTGAGGGGTGTCATTACCATCATTACCGTTATCCTGACTTGCCAAGCCTACTTCAGGAGACTTTGAAGGACAGCCTTCATGGTGTCAGTGATTGATTTAGTTACATGATTCAGAAGCCCACTCCAGCTAGTTTAAGCAAAAAGTGTAATTCAGTAGGAGGAGTCAGGGCTAGCTCACGCGCCTCAAGGGCAGGCAAGTCACACAGGACCTCACTGCCTGGACGGGCTCCCTGGCAATGTCCACTTTCTCCTGTGCTTCTCTCAGAGCACTGGTTTCTTTCTTCTCCTTCAGGTGAGTATCCCAAGCGGGTCCCCTCAGCGGCGGTCTACATTTCCTAACCCAGGCTGGACCTACAGCTAACTCTCCAGGTGCTCCTTGTCCTAACCCCAAAGCTCGGGAATCTGATTGGCCCAGCCTGGCTTCTAGAGAGGTTCCCTCCGAGTCAGGTGCCCACCTCTGGCCCACCAGCTGGACAAGAAGGGGCTGGGATGCATTGAAGAATAAGGATCCAGGAGCACCCCCCACACACTGGGGGGATCAGAAAGGGGCTTGTGGGCAGAGCAGGTACGAAAGAATGAACTACCTCAGTTTGGCCTACTCTTGGGACCACGAGGAGGCCAGTTTGGTCATGTTTCTGCCCAGTCATTTCTCAGTGCCAAGCTTCTTCAGGGGTGAAATGCCTTTATCTGGTATCCTAGTACCTCTACAAACTCTGGAAGATTCTGAGAAAGTCCAATGAAGTATGTGTAGCTCATGGTTTTGGGGCTATTTAAGGCTCCCAGGGACTTGCCGACTTGTTTGTCTCAGTCCCTAACAGACCAATCCCAAGGGACCTCTTGTCTTGCCTTCCTGAGTCACTGCTCAGGCTTAGAAACATGACAGGTACATTCGTTGCTTTCAACCAGCTACTTCTCCACTGATCCCATCTGGTCTCTGTGTTTTCCTTTGCAGGTGTGACTCCTTGAATCATAGACTTCTAGAATGTTAGGACAGGAAGATCATTGTGTCCAAATGCCTCCACCTCTTGGCTGTGGAGACTGAGACGCACAGAGGGGAGATGAACGAATGCGGATGTACCCAAAGGTGGTGCAGGGAGGATTTTAGGCGCCCGGTGGACAGATATGTTGTTATTGTAACAGCTATGTTTAAACAAACTACACTAGTGCGTAGGCTGAGGCTAATCCATTTCAGTAAAATAGTCAAATAAAGAAAAACATGAAGTAAAAGAGTCTCACAAGTTGTATTGGATAAGACAAAACGATGAAAGTTACAGGAGAATGAGTGATGTTTGGGAAACACCACATTGATGAATGAGTGAGTAAGTGAATGGATGGATGAATAAATGAATAGTTAATGGAGAACATTTTTGGGTTTCATTTTCTTATAGACTCAGAAATATCCCCCTATCCTTGCAATTCAAGTCAGAGAACCATCGTGACTCTGTGAAACACCAGCCCCGCCTCCACAGGTGCTAGGCTTCTGACTAGGTAGGACACAAATTGTTTACTGTGCTGTTCTCTTTTTCCCACGTCAGCATATTCTAGCCTCAGGGCAACTGAGTCTACCTTTCAAGGTGAAGTCTTGGGCTCTGGTTGTCCCGCCCCCTCTGAGCTGCTCTGACCTTGTTCCTTCTTGAAGTAACAGATGGGGTCTTTGGCTTCCCATGGGGATCCCAAGATGAAGCCTTCTTGGCAAAACCCTAGGCCCAAGCCAGTGAGTCACAGAGGGGAAGCACTCTGGGTGGAATTTGCACAGGACTAACGACCTTGGGCAAGTCCCTTCCCTCCTTTGTTGGGACTCAGAGGCTTCCTCTGATAAACAAGAGGGTTTAACTCCACCTCATTGGTATGTTCATTCAATAAACACCTATGGAGTTCTTGCTACATTCCTGGCATTTGCTTAGTCTGTGGGCAGAAAAATAGAGTAACTGGGCTCAGTGCCTGGAATAACCCCAGTTAGGCGGGGCGGGGGAGAAGGCACATACGGGCATGTAATTACGGATAGTTCGGTAAGTGCTGGGTGACGTGGACAGTCCCCGCCAGATCTGGGATCCCCAGAATGTGTCAGCTCAGGAATACATGAACAACTTGGCTAGGTTATGGGACTGCACCCAGAAAGGGGTTGGCCCTGGAAGGTAAGGACGAACCTGGGCCCAGCTCCAGATCCTTCCTCCATCTTACAGCAAAGCCAATGAACGTGGACTTTGGACTCAAGCAGATTCAGGTTTCAACCCCTGCACAGACACCAGCTAGAACTAGAAGCTTCACTCTCTGCGCTTGAGTTTCCTCCTTTATTAAACGGGGACAGTGCCTCTAGGCCCCCAGGACTTGCGGAGGCTCCATAAGATAAGTATAATGTCAGGAGCTTGGCACAAGGCCTGGCACATAGCCTGGTTCCCCCATCCAGGCAGGAGGTGAAGGAGTGGACGTCCCCCCCGGCTGGGAACACACACACCTCTTCCCTCCCGTGGCTGGCCCCGGGGCAGGCTCTCTTCCTGGAGGCCTCTTGCTCAAGAGGTCTCGCCCCAGCCCTTCCTTGACCCTGTAATGCTCTGGTGGGCTCTCCTCTTCCCAGGCCAGAGCTTTCCCCCTGTGCTTCTCTGTTTCCTGATCTGGCTGTGAACTTGGTATGTGCCAGAGACAGGGAGGAGACTGGTGGGGCTGGGACTCCTCTGGGGAAGGCCTATGAGGGCTGCAGGTTCCCTCCTCTGTTCCCAGCCGTGGGTCAGCATTGGAACTGCCCTCTCTTGCCCCAGAACTTTCCCAGGACAAGATGACATCCTTCCTCCCTTCTTGGAGGCAGGACTGAGTGGCTTCCTAGAAAAAGGCAGGCAGGACAAGCCTAGTATCACTGTCAGACACACCCAGGGGATGGGGAGGGAACAAGGCTGGGTGAGAGGATGGGAGCAGTGGAAGGAACAGGTTCTCCCACGTTCTTGGCAGGCCCCAGGATTCCAATGCACTTTCTGTTTTTGTCATTGCCCTGCCAATCACATACTCTGCACCAGGCTCTCTGGAGCACCAAGCCCTTCCACCTGCACTTCTCATTCTTTACAACACCAAGAGATGGGTGCCAGTGGCTCTGTGTTACAGATGAAGAAACTGAGGCTCAGAGAGAAAGAATCACATGCCCAAATTCGGAAGGGCTGATAGAAGGGAATTAACCTTTCACTGAGAAGCTGCTAAGAGCGAGGTCCATTCCAAACAAGAATCATTCCTCTTCTCAATAGCCCAGCGAGGTGCCCATTTTACAGGCAAGTAGACCAAAACTCAAACTAGTAAAAGCACTTGCTTAGGGTCCCAGAACTAGTAAGCAGGGCCAAGATGTGAGCCTGGATATGTCATGCTCCGGGTCCCACTGTGATAACCTTCCCTCCATGTCATAGGCCAGGAAGCTGAGACTCAGAAAAGTTCCATCCATGCCTCAGGTCACACCACAAGCAAGTGGCAAAGCTAGTTTTGAACCCATGTCTGTCTAACTCCCAAACGCCTGCCTTTCCCACACGCCACCTTGCCTCAATAAAACCTTTCTCATGGAGTAACTGGCTGATACCAAATGATTACAAATATGTCTCAAAGAGATAAAGACTCAAGACAGAAAGGGCCAAGAACTATTATCATTATTATCATTAACACTATTATTATATTAATTGCTAACATTGCAGGGTCAGCATTTATACTGTACGATTCAGATTTGCAAGAATAAAACTTTTCTTCTACAACTAAACCCAACTTGATCATAAGTTCCCTTCCCCTGACTTACTTCTGGGTCAAAGTGTATTCTTTTCAAGACAACTAAGTGCAATGGGTAATTGTGTTTTTTCTTTTGCTATAAAGGACTTTTGGGGGCTGGGCATGGTGGCTCATGCCTGTACTCCCAGCACTTTGGGAGGCCAAGGTGGGAGGATCACTTGAGACTAGGATTTTGAGACCAGCCTGGGCAACACAATGAGACCCCATATTTACAAAAAGTAGAAAAATTAGGCATGGTGGCCCATGCCTGTAGTCCCAGCTACTAGGGAGGCCGAGAAGGAAGGATCCTTTGAGCCCAGGAGTTTGAGGTTGCAGTGAGCTATGATGATGCCACTACACTCTAGCCTGGGTGATGAAAAAAAAAAAAAAAAGGCCATTTGGGACAATTGGTAAAATCTGAAATAAGTCTATAGATCAGATAATAGCATTGTATAATATTAATTCTCCAATTTTGATAACTGTATTCTGGTTATATAAGGATATGTCCTTGTTTTTAGGAAATATACCTTAAAGCATTTAGAGGTAAAGGGGCATTATGTTGACAATTTTTAAATATTTCAGGAAAAAATATACACTCACATGTGCACATACACATAGAAGAATAAAGCAAATGTAGTAAAATGTTAACATTCAGAGAATTTAGATGAAAAGCATCTTAGAATTCTTTGTAGTTTTGCAACTTTTCTGTAAATCTTAAATTATGTTAAAATTTTAAAGTTTAAATTTTAAAAATTTACTCTTTTTTGGAAAAATAGTCAGTTCAGGATCTGAACTTGCTCTTAGGGTAGCTTATTTCTCGCTGTAGCAGAGGAGCCTTATCAGACACCAACGGCCTTGGGCCCACGCTCTGGCCCTGCTGGCCCTGGTGGCCCTCACACTCTTTGTCTTTGCTGTCAGCTCTCCCCATGGCTTCTCTGCTGGTGTAACTGGCTCTGGGCCTGCACATACGTCACTCCTGAAGTCTACGGTCACCGTGTATGTTGTCAAGGCACTCTGAGCCCTCCTCATCCCGACCCAAGGTTCTCGCAATCGATGTGTTATCAGGGCTCAGATATGCCCCGCTGGAAACTTCTGTTGCTTAACCGTGACCCACAGAGGCCTCCGGGGAAGCAGGCACTTGTATGAGTCAGTCCCATCAGGAAAACAGAAAGCAGGCTGGTTGTTTTAAGAGAGAGAATTTAATATAAGGAATTGGCTAAGCAGTATTTGACAACTGGCAGAGCAAACAGGGAGACAGCAGAGGTGGTAACTGCAGGACACGGACACCAGCCCGAGGGAGGGAGAACGGAGGAAGAAGTCGGGATTATTAGAGCCCAGCGGACCCAGAGCCCTGGAGAAGGCGGCCTGTGGCTGGTGCTGGTGCACCCGAGGGGCCACGACCAGGCCGGTTCTGGGAATGAGGGGAAACCCGGAAACTGGAACCGGGTGCTGCGGGGACCAACTGCCACTGCCAGGGTGAAGGGCGGTTGCTGAGGCGATGCTGACAGGAGGGCACAGAAGCTGAAAGGTCATGTCCTTCCTCCTGGGACTGCTTGCACTCTCCAGTGCCCCCTATTGGCAGGGTCTACCCCGGAGACAGCTGGCAAAACAGACAGGGGTGGGCAGAGCACCAGCCCAGGGTCACCAGACCGAACACAGAGGGGTGGGTTTGGGGCAGGAAGAGGGCTGGGAAGTAGGGTGGGGCCCGGGCAGAGAATGTGCGGCTCTCTCGCTTCTTAAAAGGCCTCACGGCTATTCCACCCCCTGGACCTCTGTGAGGTAGTATCCTTTCTAGAACTTTGGGGTCATCTATCAGTGTCTCCTGGGTATGCACCCTGGGCAGGGCCCAGACTCCAATCCCAGGCACTTGCTCTATTTTCTCTCAGTTTCTCAGCCCATCCAGGAGGAGCTCCTTGTCCAACATAAGAAATCACCTACTCCACGACTTCAGTAAAACTTTTACTCCCGGGGTCATCTGACTTTCATTTCCTGATATTTAAGGAGAAGATTTTGAAATTCTGAAATTTTTTCCTCTCCTGTATACATTGACTCTTGTAGTTGAATGCCTGGATCTTTTTTTTCTTTTTCTTTTTCATTGTTTTTTTTGTTTGTTTTAGAGTTGAAGTTTCACCCTGTCGCCCAGGCTGGAGTGCAGTGATGTCAGCATAGCTCACTGCAGCCTCGAACTCCTGGGCTCAAGTGATCCTCCTGCCTCAGCCTCCCAAGTAGCAGAGACTATAAGGGCATGCCACCATGCCCGGCTCTGAATGCCTGGAGCTTTAAAAAATTTTTGCTTTAGAGTCTGACATTCAGGGCTGAACAATGATGTCTTTCTCTCAGGCTGTACTCCACCGCCCCCTTAGACAATGGGTGAGCGGCCATTAAACAGCAAGAAGAAGAAGAAGAACAACAACAAAACGTTGGTGAAGAAGAAAAACCCTCAATTAAAAAACTCCGAATCATCCCCTACTCTAACACGGACTGAGTACTAACTATGTGCTTGGCATGCGCTAAGTGCCATGGCCACCATCACGTCGTCCCACCAGCCCTGTGAAGGAGGTCTGATGGTCTCTTTGGTGTCAAGGCCTGAGCTCTTTCCCACTGTGCGACACCACTTTTCTGGAGTCAGTTCTAGCCTTTTACCTTTTGGGCAACTGAGGCCTAAGAGGGAGCTATGCAAACCAGTATTGAACACAAGTTCTGGAACAGTTTAGCGTTGGGCGAGCCACCTAAGCTCATTTTATATAAAATGGGCATGTTGTGAGGATTTGAGATAATAGATGTGAAGTTTTGGGCACAGTGCCTGGAAAACAATAGGTGTTTGATAAATAATGGTACTATCACTACTAATAACAATAATTAACATTTATTGACTGGTTATTACGTCTGGCATAGGGCTAAGCACTTTCCATGTGTTAGTTATTTTATTAATATGATAATACGGTTTCCCTCCAGGCTGGAACACATGGGCCTGCTGTCTCCCTTCCCATCCAACCCTGCTGAAAAACTTCAAGCTTTGGTCTTGTTCATGCTGCCCCCCAACCCCCAATCATAGCTCTGAGTGTGAATAATGCCAGCCCAGAAGAGGAAATCCATTGCACCGGACTGTATGCGTCCACCGGGATCCTTGGACATGTCTACGCGACCCAGTGCTTTTTGTTACATTGTTGCTGTTGGTTTCTTTCATCCAGCTACTTGGGTGTTGTCTAAACTGCAGTTCCCAACCTTTGTGAGTAAGAACACTTTTGTTTGTTTCCTTGCTTCTTGGTTTAATTGAGACATTTGAAGTTTTTTGTGATTTTATTATTCTTGTATTTTTAACTTATTATTTTGAAATAATTTTAGATTTATAGAACAGTTGTAAACAGATGTATAGAACAGATGGAACAGAGATTTCCCATCTGCCCTTCACCCACCTTCCCTTAATGTCACACAGCGATGGCACATCAGTCAAACCGAGACAGTGACATTGGCACAACACTATACACTACAGACTTTATTTGGATTTCACCAGATTTTTCCATTAATGTCATTTTCCTGTTTCAGGGTTCCATCTTGGATATCATGTTGTGTGTAGTCATCATGTCTCCTTGCTCTCTTCCAATCTATGACAATTTCTCAGTCTTGTTTTTTCACGACCGTGGCACTTTTGAAAAGTACTGGTTGAGTATTTTGTAGAAAGTCTCTGAGGTTTTGTCTGATGTCTCTCATGATTAGACTGGGGTTATGAGTTTGGGGGGAGAGAATACCACAGAGTCATCAAGGAAGTGCCCGTTTCCTTGAATCACATCTGGGGATATATAATATGGACATGACTTGGAACCAGTGGTGTTAACCTCAGTCACTTGGTTAAGGAGATGTCCGCCAGTTCTCTCTGCTGTAAAGTTGCCACTTTCCCTCTCTCCACACTCCAGAAGCAAGTCACTAAGTTCTGTCCACGCTCAAGGGGAAGAGAATGAAGCTCCACTTCCCAGAGGAGGAATATCAAAGAATTTGTGGACATCTGTTAAAATCACTATGGTAATTAATATTTTGAAGAAAACACTTTGAGGCTATACAAATATTATATTTCTCCTTAACACTTCACCCACTCTTTCAGCAAATTTCAGGGGATCTTGCCTGCAGCAATTATTAATGTGCTATAGGATATTTTTTAACATTAAAAATGCCACCTTATCCATTGTTTGAGAAAATACACAATGTTAATAAGGTATTGTGAAATCAGTTTTTGTATCAGATTGACCACAAAAAATCTACATGGTCTAGATGAATTTAAAATTTATTGTGTTCAGGGCTGATCCAGAGCTGAGACCCACCACGGTGGCTGTATTGGCTCTGAATTATTGAAACACTTCTGCCCATAACCCGCTCCAAGTCCTACTCCTTCCCAAGTCTTGAGAAACCTCACCCCGCCTCTCCACAGTTAAAAAAAACACACAACAGCTTTTCCAGACATTTCAGTTGTGAGTTCATATCAAAGTTTTATTACAATCTTGCTGCCAGGGAAAAGGTCTCTAGCAAGCCAGTCCAGAGATTCACTCCTGGAAGGGACATTTTATGAGAAAAGGGAATGGCTAGCATAATTATTATTAGATACAGAAACAGAAAATACTGCCTGTTATCAGTAAATTGAGAACACAGGCTTTGGAAACGGGCTTTGGAACAGTTTTGCTTATTCACCACTCTCCAGTAACTAACGCAGCAATACCTGGTACAGGGCAGGACCCCTTCTCACCTCTCACCTCCAGCTTGAGGCCAGGGCCGGCTTCCAATTCTGACGGTCACCGTTGTGCTGGGATGGTTGATATGCACTTTGAATACTTTGAATAGTCTTTGAATAGTCCAAGTGTTGTGCATACACACAAGACATAGTAAATAACCAGTCTACAATCTGGTTCAGGTACAGTATGATTCTGTTCAGAGAAAGCAACCTTTAGAGCCAGAAAGAGCTGGTTCTGAAAACCAGTATTGAATACAAGTTCTAGAACAACAGTCTAGCATGGGGCAAGTCACTTAAGCTCATTTTATATAAAATAGGGATGTTGTGAGGATCTGAGACAATAAATGTGATGTTTTGGGCACAGTATCTGGAAAATAATAGGTATTTGACAAATGGTAATGCTATTAATAATAATAATAGCAAATATTTATTGGCCAGTTACTATGTTGGTCACAGAGATGAACACTTCACATATATTAATTATAATTTCTTTTAGTTTGATCCCATTAAAAAAATTATCATTTGTAATTGTGCAGAATTGCCTGGAAGGACACAGACTGGCTGCAGTTACATCTGTTAATTATTTTAATCCTCACATTGATTCTATGAGTTAGGTGGCTTTAGTATCACCCTCACTCTGCAGATAACAACATTGAGGCTCTGAGAATTTAAGTAACACATTTAAGATCACACAACTAGAACATTACTGGAGCTGAAAATCAAACCCAGGCAGCCTGACGTTAATATCTCTATAATAAACATATGGTACACACGAGAGCCCACTAATCCCTTCAGTAACTCTAAAGCCTTCCAGAAGTCTACAGCCTGCAGATTGGGAGCTCCTGCTATAGACTTAACAGAGACCTTTGCCTACTTTACTTAATAAAACATTTCTGACATCAGCAGGGTTGGATAGTTATTTTTATAACTTTATGGAAAGAGGAAGACAAATCAAAAGAAACAAACACTGAATATTTTAAGATACGTGGCTGGCAGGGTATGACTGTTCAGAAACAGTCGTTGGACAATACTTCCCCCCACAATACTGTCTCAGGGTCCCCATCAGAGAATTACCAGTTGCCCACCAGTTTCTAAGTTCTGGGCCCTGCTTAGACACAATTCAAGATCTATTGTTTAAAAGGAATTGCCTGGAAGGGCGCGGTAGCTCAGGCCTGTAATCCTAGCACTCCAGGAGGCCGAGGTGGGAGGATCATTTGAGCTCAGGAGTTTGAGACCAGCTTGAGCAAGAGCAAGACCCCGTCTTCACTGAAAAAATAGAAAGAAATTAGCTGGATAACTAAAAATATATATATATAAAGTCAGCAGGGCATGGTGGCACATGCTTGTAGTCCCAGCTACTCGGGAGGCTGAGGCAGAAGGATCGTTTGAGCCCAGGAGTTTGAGGTTGCTGTGAGCTAGGCTGATGCCACGGCACTCTAGCCCGGCAACAGAGTGAGACTCTGTCTCAAAAATGAATAAATAAATAAATAAAAGGAATTGCCTGAACTTTTCAGGTTGAGAACAAAAGAGGCTTACTTCTACCTAGGATGACCTGGGACACTAAAAGGCACACCCTGAGGGGTGACCAGGACCCAGTGTGGTGCTGGGGGGTGATTCCCGAGAGTCTGCTAGAGGGAGGAGGGCCACAGTGGAGGGTGGAGCCACCTGGCGGTGCGGGTGGCATCAGATGACTGGCTGATGGGCTTTCAGACTCTTTCCCCATCTTGGGAGTTAAAGCCAAGCAGGTGCACTTCTCCCGGCTTTCAGAAGCTCTGGCTGTTCCTGAGTGACCCAAAGTGTCGGAGTGTTGGGGAAGGGAAGGCACTGCCCACAAATGGTGATCCTGGACTTTGTGCGAATCTAGCCAGGTGTGCTTAAGATACTTTAAATTCAATTTGGATAAAAACATTTAAAGCACCTTGAGAGTTCTTTTCCAGCACAGAAGTACAACAATGACCTCCTGCCACATCACCCCTCTAGGGGACGGTGACGTCTGGGATGGGGACTTGGCAAGAGTCAGCACCCTAGATCACCAGGTTTTTCTTGTCCCCATCACCCATCCGTGCTTAATTCACCAGGAACCCACAAAGCCCCTTTGTATGCAGCAAGCAGAGCACCTGGACAGTTGGAAGGGTCCAGGCTGGCCTGGTCCTCTGAATTAGCAGAAGGCACAGAGAGAGGCACTTCTACTGATGAGACGGGAGCCAGGAAAAACAGAACTAGAAGGAAAAATAACCTGCCACCAAAAAGCTCCAGTCTTATGGAAAAGCAGTATCACATTTGACAATCGCTCATGTGACACAACGGGACTTTCATTATTCATTGTGTTTCGAGACAAAAGGTCTTTCTGTTTCTGCTTTATGCTCAACCATTTTTAAATGATCTGGACATGGAAACCCATTTTGAGGGCCCCAGGAACAGCCTCTGCTGGCAACCTGTGTTCATCCTAAAGGAGGGCCATCTAACACTTCACCCAAGCCTTGAGAGCCTATCCAGGGCCGTGAAGCATTAGCAGGTGACGCCAACGTTACTGACAATTTCATCGGATGACGGGAGACTACACTGCACACCGCAGAGCAAATCTGAACAGAAGTGCTGATTAGATGCCTCTGTTTTCTCTTCCTGCCCCCAAATTTCCTTCCTGGATGCCAGCCCCCATCCCCTCTTGCCTCTCAGCCTGCCTATCCCGGCTCCCTTGCCCGGATCTTCCACTACTCCTCCCTCCCTGGGCAGAGCCATGCAGGGCCACCTGCCCTGCGCACCACAAGCCCATAGCGCTCCCTCCAAGCCCAAGAGCCTGTTTAGGAGCCTTCGTAGCTACTTTCGTTGGTTTTGCCTGTGGGAGAAGTAAAGAAATAATGTTTCTGTCTCCTGGAGATTTTTTTCTGCCCCCTTTTTGGGGACATTAGTAAACATGTCCCTTTCCCCCTCAAATCATCAAACATACAGTCTCTAGAATTTGAAGGAAGAAGGGCGCTTTGGTGGGGTGGGCTCTTGCTTTGGGTCTGGTGACCTGGGTCAAGCTGACCTGGCTCAGCCCTGTGTCCCAGGACTGGTGCCCCGCTAGGCGTGCACAACGTTTGATGAGTGAATGCTCTCAGGCAGGCCAGCTCGCTTGCTTCTCAGACTCAGTTTCCTCACTTGTAAAATGGGAACAATAATCCCTTTCCTCTCTACTTCTCATGGCTGCAGTGAAGATCAGATATGTTGATGGACCTAAAGGCACCAAGGAAGTATAGAGAAGTAAACTCCCTTGCTGAGTCCTTATGATGACTAGCCCTCTGCAAAACCATGGGAAGGTAAACTGTGCGTGTCACCGCCTTTCCTCTCTTTTTCTTCCCTTCTGGATTCATTTTTTTTCTTAGTTTCCTCAGGTTCTGTCCCCTTTCCCTCTGTCCCCACCACTCCCAACACGATGCTGTCTGGGTAAAGGATCAGCTAGCAGTCACCTACACCTGAATGTGTAGCCTTAGGCGTTCCCCTGCTGTCTCTAACTGCAGTGGTAACGGCCTTGTGGCAGTGGTCCTCAGCCTCAGTGGGCTCCAGATGGCAGGTTCCAGGACCATGCCCTGAGATTTGGGTCAAGGCCATGAAATCTGCCTTTCCCGTGAGCAATGCAGGTGATTCTCAGCCAGGGGCTCTGCTCATGGGACAGGGAAGAACACTGATTTCTCATTAGGAGCTTTAGGAAGACATGGAGGAGGTGGTTGGGGGTGGGCAGGGCATCCCACCGAACTCACACCAACACTGAGCACCCCGCCTTCCTGGGCAGTTCTCCCTTGGGCATCACTTTGTGTCAGGAAGAGTGACAATCACTGCCATTATAAGGCCTCCCATTCCAGCCATCCCTCCCCCAACTGCGGGAGAGCAGGTGGTAGAGTTCCTCATCCTGGGAAACAAAGTCGAGGCCTTTAGAGACCAAGTGATTGGTATCAAGTCCCCCTGATGACTGTAGCAGAGGAGAACCCAGGGGTTTGCCCCATGGCCAGTGCGCATGCCTGCGCACCACGCTGCTGCTCTGGGGACCACAGCTGTCCAATGCCTCCTCCTGGGTCCTCCCTCCCCTCCACCATCCTGGTCTGGTAAGATCTGTGACTCTAATCCTCAGTCCTGTGATGTCCACTTTCCAGATATTTTTGCTTCTGTCTAAAAAAAATTAGACAGATTCTCACTCTGTTGCCCAGGCTAGAGTGCCGTGGCGTCAGCCTGGCTCACGGCAACCTCAAACTCCTGGGCTCAAGTGATTCTTCTGGCTCAGCCTCCCGAGTAGTTGGGACTACAGGCATGCGCCACCATGCCCGGCTAATTTTTTCTATTTTTGGTAGAGACGGAGTCTCACTCTTGCTCAGGCTGGTCTCGAACTCCTGAACTCAAACTATCTGCCCACCTTGGCCTCCTAGAGTGCTAGGATTACAGGCCACCGTGCCTGGCCCCCAGATATTTTTGGAACCCACCCACTCCTTCCTATTTCCATCGCCCCCACCTGAGTCCTGGTCCAGGGCCCGCTCTGCTCTTCCAGGCCCACTGCACTGCCGTGGCCGTGGACACCAACGAGGCGTCTTCCTGGCTGCAATCGCCCCTTCTTGAGTAGCATGATTAGCAGTGGGACTCCTTTGCCACGTCTAGTGGCCCTTTTCCCTGGCATGATGGTTGGTACAGAGGTAGCCCCTGGCCTGGACGGACCATCCAGAGTCCTTCACAACGAAGAGGGCAGTCCCTCTCCAGTGGTGGTTGGTGGATTGCTCCCCACCAACCAGACAGGACACGGAAGGGGCAGAAGGAAGGGACAGAGGGAGAGGCGGGACTGAGAACTCACTGGTGGACTTGGCAAAGCAGAGGTCTGAGACTGCACTTGCGGAGGCAGCGTCAGAGCGCGGGGCCTGGGAAATGGTGGGGAGCACGGAGGGAGAGCAGGCCCAGCCCGCATCCCCAGTCTCTCAGCCGAGGCAGGAGAACCTGCAGAGCCGGACTGCGTAAAGAAGCAGGACCAAGAGTGGTTTTCTGTTTGTTTCTGTTTTTAAGAGGAGAGAAATCACAGCTTGTGAGCTTTTGAGAATGACCCAAGCAAGGGGGAAATTAGACGACTCCCCAGCGAGGGGGATTTGCTGGAGGGATGTCCCTATGCAGGTGAGAGGGTGGGACTGGAAGTCCCCATGGGAGGGACTGGACTTTGTGGGAGCTCAGCTGGTTCACCCCTCGGGATCTGGGGGAAGCCAAAGAACGTGAGTGCAGTGGCGGGAAGTGGCGGGCTGGTGGGGACTGCTGTGTTCCCAGTGGCCTGGGAGCCAAGGGAGGGCAGGGGCAGGAAACACTTGAGTGGGTAGGTGATGGAATGGGCCAACGGAACAAAGAGAAAAGACAGGGCTGGAGGTGTGGTCCGAGGAGGCCCGGCTCTCTGGGCAGATTAACAGTGGAAACCTTTCCCGGAGCACTGCGCTGTCACTGTGGGTCACACTGACAGCCGCATTGGACGAGGCTCTCGCCCTGTCTGCGGCACCCTCCCATGGTGACCATCTTTCCAACATCCCTAATGCGTGCAGATACTCTATAGTTTCCAAAGCATTTTGCACACAAAAGCCTCTTTGGACCCACCCAGTTCCTACCCGGGACGAGGATATAGCAATTTCCATCTTTCACATGAGGAAACCTAGGCTGGAGAGGTTGCAGAGCCTGGACTTAGGCCAGGTCCGCTATTCCTGATCCAATGATGCTGTTCCCAGGAAGCCAGGTGGCTGCTGCTCTGGGTAGGTCAGGCCCTGCGGCAAACTCACCGAGGGACTGTGGGCAAGTCAACACCCCTGAGCCCCAGAGCCCCTGCCTGACGCACTCCCCTCGCCCCCACTGCCCTTTTAAACCGATGCTGGGCTGGCCTTCTGTGGCATGCCACTCCTTAGGCAGGGGCAGATTTGGGGACTATCTCCTCTGGTCGTGGGCAGAGCTAGCGGGGAAGGCCCTTGCAGCAGAGAGACCAAGAGGGCAGCCCAGTTCCTCCCCAAGTTGCCTCCACCTGTAGGCTCAGGTGCTCCAAGCCCATGGGTGTGGCCACCCTGGGGCCAAAACAATGCTTCAGGCTGGCACCACCTGGGACTCGGTGTTCCCACCCGGCTGCCCAGGTCCCCTCGCCAGCATGCCTGGCTGCTCCCCAGGGAGCAGGGCAAACAAGCCTCTATTGATTCCCCACCATGGCTAAAAGAATGCCCCTTTGTTGAGCATGTCACCCTCCTGCTCTCCGTGTCCTGCCCACGGGAGAGGCGTTCAGGTAGGAAGCGGCCGGGCCATGGCTCCTTCCCTAGGGGCCCAAGAGGGAAGGAAGCGAGGGACAGAACCCCCGCCCAGCTCCCAGAGGAGACCTCCACTCCTACCCCCTTCTCTTCTCCTTGCTGCATCTTCCCAAGCTTGGGCACCCTTGCGCATCAGCCTGGCCATCCCCCATGACTCATGGGAGGCCCAGGCCCACAGCTCTCGGTGTTAAAATTCACCACCTGTGTGAATGGCCACTGTTCCACACGCCCCACCAGAACAGGAGCCCAACACGCTGAGGCTGCGTCTTTGTGCCCAACCAGGACCTGAGGCCGGAGGAACAAATCAACTGACTTCTGCCAACTGCGCTAGCCCCTTCCCAGCCACCCAGGCCTGGACCTTGACCAGCCCCACACCTGGTCAGTCAAAGTTCTGTTGGTTCTTGGAAGCCACCTACATTCCTCAGCCTCCCCAGCCTACCCAACAGCCTCCCGTGTGACCTCTCCTTCTCTGGCCTGGGCTTCCCACTCACTTTAACCCTATTTCTTGAGCATATACTATGTGCCAACATTGCTCCAGGGCCTGGAGATGCTCCAGGGCCTGGAGATGCTCCAGTGAATGAGGCAGGGTCCCCTCCCTCAAGGACCTCACAGACAGTAAACGTGTATGTGAATGAGTAAATTGTAAAGGAACAAAGAGTGTGTTGAGTGCTCTGAAGAAAGTCACACAACTCAAGGGAAGGGGGTATGTCGGGGAACACGTGTGGGGGAACAAATGTGGCCACCAAGGTGCCGTGGGCACAATGACAGGAAGGGAATTGCGGTCCCAGAGTAGCGGCCATGGTGAAGAGTTTACATTTTCTGCAGGGTGTGACAGGGACCTGCTGTCCTGCCAGTGCACCGCGTCCCTTCCTGCTCCTGGGCTGTGTCCCACTGGGCTCCTGTCTGGTGCCCTCCCCCGGCCTCTCCAGTGACCCCCACCAGGCCAGGGTTTCAGGACTCAACGCCAGTCATGCCACCATTCTGCAGCCGTCCTTGTTTGCTCCAGACCCCAGTCGTCTCTCCCCTCTGAATTCCTAAGGTGCTCCCTCTGGTCTTGGGGCTTAATTACTCAGACTGTTCAAGTTCAGATTCTCAAACATGTACTCATCCCCCACCCGAGTCCCATCACTGTGCCGGTGCTACATGGAGGTGACTCCTCCGAGCCTCACCACCTGCCCGGGAGGTTCGTATCATGCTCGATTTTTAGAGATGGGTGAACTGAGGCTTGGAGAAGTTAGCAAGTAATCTGTGGCCTCACAAATAAGGAGTGGTCCAGGAGGCAGGATTTCTATGGACAGTTTCCTTCTTACCGGCCCCCGAGTCCAGCTTCGTTCTTACCGGCCTCAGACTCTTCTGCCTTTAGGTAACTTGACCGCCGTGTTCAGAAGCTCCCGGCCCACCCCAAATCTCCTTCCCCATCTTCTCTTCCACATGACCCTCTGCTCTCAGGGACCATCAGGACAGGTACCCTGCCCTGCCGTATGTCCCCACACCCCCTCCTCTCCTGCAATGAGTTCCCACAGGGAGCCACCAGCCATCCGGTGAAACTATGTCCCAATGTTCAGAAAAAGTTGCCATCCCCTGGCGTTGTGTTATCGTTAACACAGCTATTTCTCCCAGGCACATGCCCTGATGGGAAGAGTCCTAAAGGCCTTTGCTGCAGTGACTTTTCCCTGGCACCAGCCCATCTTGAGCTTTTCCTTTCTTGGTTAAGTTCAGGATGTCAACGACAACCATAAACACAATGCTAGCTATTTTATTGAAGACATGCACGTGGAAGGAATCTGCCGGGTACTTTCCATATACTACCTCTTTAAATCCGCATAACAACCCTAGGATGCAGCTTGGATTATTATTCCTATTTTACAGATACAGAAACTGAGTCTCAGGCAAAGCAACTTGCCTGAGGTCACAGAGCTGATAAATGCTGAAACTCAATCCCCAGCTCCAAGCCGAGGCGGGTGGACCTCCAAGTCCTTGATCTGAACTTCTGCAACCCAGTTCTACAACCGGGAGATGGGTCATAGGCAGCAGATAGGTGAGGACTCAGTTACTGGTGCTCCCCATAATGGAGCGTTGCAGCTCGGGAAGCCCAGGGCACTGCAAAGATGCTGGTCTTGATGTCAGCAGTCTGGGCCCAGGACCTCTGCCCCTTCCCAGCTGTGCATCCTTGCGCTCATTGCTTACCCTCTCTCTGCCTTCATTTCCTCGGCTGTGAAATGGGATGGCAGTAAGCTCACCCTGCCCAACCTGCCATGAGAAGGAAGCGCGATGATGCTCGTGAACGTGCCTTGAGGCCCCATCATGCTCAGGGTATTATTATCCATGCCCTGGACTTCTAGAATGGGTGAATAGTGGGTGAATCAGGAACAGCACTGGGGCAGGGAGGAGTGGAAACTGTCGGATCAGGCTTTCTCTGGGTAGAGAGAGGCAGGTGAATGTCTTGCTCAGCCCACCTCACATGACGAGAGGAACCTGCTAACTAGGTCACCTTGCAGTAGGAAGGAGCTATTCCGGGATCCGCCTGCAGTTGCAGAGCAGGAGCTGGGAGCTGAGCTGGGCTATTTCAGGGGTGTGCAGAAAGCTCATCCAAAAGCTCTGTCTTGGATCCCAGCCCTGCTGTGGGCCTTGGGCCTTGAGAGGCCCCAGTGGGCACTATGCTAGTGCCCTCTGCATGGCTGCCCTCAGGTAGGGGGCGGTGCAATCTGGAACCATCACAGCATGACCTTCCCGTCCCCTGGGAACCACCATCCCAGCTGTGGGCGAGGATGGCGAGACACTAGACTTGCATTTCCCAGCGTGGCTGGGAGTCTCAGCTCCTGAATACAGTAGCCTTGCAACAGTGGGTAGTTCGCTCTACCATTCTGGGCCCGGGTTTCCTCACCTGTGGGTAATGGCGCTTATGTTCCCGGACTGTTTGAAGATTAAATGAGGTAATGACATATAGCACCAAGCACAGGGGCTGGCCAGACGAAGTGCTTGATAAATGCTTATTGTTCCCAACTGAGCTTCTGGGCAATTCCATGGTGTAGTGGTGACTGTGGGGAGGACAGAGAATTGTTGGCCATGCTTGGAAAGAAGGCTGCACACTGTGGGCTGGGAGGGAGGCAGAGGGGAGATTATGCTGGAGGAGTTCAGCTTTTGAGGCTGTGGATTTGGCTTGACCAGCACAGTAAAGAGAAGGACGCTTTTGGAAGGAGCCCTGGGCACTGAGGTCAGTCTGACCCGTGGGATAATTGCTCAGTGCCATGCAGGTTGGGCAGGTGTGTCTTTGTCTCTGAGTTTCAGGTGCCTTGTCTGCAAAATGAGGGTGTAAACACTTACCTCCTGTGCCCTGGCAAGGAAGAAGTAAGGTGATTAACCATAGCCTTTATTTAGCACAGCGCCTGGCACCTAGGAAGTGCTCAAGAAATGCCAGCTATTGTTGCTATTTATTCCTCCCAGCAACCCTACGAAGAAAGTGTTATTATCCCCAGTTTATAGGTGAGGAAATGGAGGCGCAGAGAGATCGAGTAATTTACCCAAAGTGTCACGGTGAAAAAGCACGTTTACTGAGATCTGAATCTAGTCTGACTCTAGGTTTTGCACCTTTAGCTGCTATTCCCCATGCCTGGCATGTGGCAAGTGTGTGTGAGCATGATAAAGTATGTACAGCCGTGCAGATGCATGAAGAGTGCCCAGCATGGTGGTTACCCAGTCAGAGGTCAGTAATGGGCAGCTGTTGCCACTTAGTTATCATTCTCATCATGGCCATTGTTCGGGATTTAATTGGAAATTACAAAACTTATGAGTGGCAGCTCAAGGGAGAGAGTGTGCTAAGATATTAGAAAAGGCAACAATCCCATTCTCAAGGGACTTGTCAAAAGGAAGAGGCAAAAAACTAGAGTCATAAGCAACTTTTGTGCAGCATTCTCTGTAATTACAAAAAATTGGGGGAAATGTGAATATCAAACAATAAGGGAGTGGTTACATAAATTGTGGTTGATCTCCGGTGGAAAATTACACATTCATTTAAAACAGTGATAATATGTCTCAACGTGGAAAATGTTTATGTAATTATGATTACAGGAAAAATGCTGGATATAAAATTCTATTTCTGCTCTAATTATACCTCTATTAAAATATCAATTGTGTGTAGAGAATTGCTGGGAGAATATGCAAACAGACGATGTGCTGAGTGCTGGAATTGAGGGTTTCTCTTTTTGTAATTGATTTAATAATTCAACCATAATTTACTGAGCACTTACTAAGTGTCAGTCACCCTGTTGGGCTTCGTTATTAGTGTGGATTATATTAGGCTGCAGAGAAAAGAGAAAAGAGGTTTTATCACCTCTCAGAACATTCAGGGGGCAAGCAGTTCAAAGCCAGTGTGGCAGCATCAGGGTGTCAAGGCTGTGGCTCTCTCTATCTGGTGGCTCTGCCTTACCTAGGAGGTCCCCTTTTCCACATGGTCCTAGAGGGCACACCACCGCAGCCACATTCCAGCCAGCAGGGCGAGGATGGGACACGGGGGAAGCACGTCCCTTCCTGGGAAAGGTCTCACCGAAGTTGCTCACATCACTTCCATTCTTATGCATCAGTCAGAACTTTGTCACTTGGCCACTTCTAGCTGCAAGGTAGCCTAGGACATGTCATTACTTTGGCAGGCCATCACCTAGCTAAAAACAGGTCCCTATTAATGTAGAAGAAAGGCGGACAGCAGTAGGGCACCACGGCTGCAGTGCGCCAAACTAAGCAAGGCGAGGCCACAATCCTTGCAGAGCCCCTGCCCAGTGCAAGGGACACGCACACCCAGAAATAATTACAGGGCAGTCTGAGAAGTGCTGTGATTGGGCTCCAGGGTGACTGGGGGCAGCATGACCAGCACTGCCTGGAGGGGCGTTAGCAGCTCGATCTCCCATAAAGATCTTCCCAGGAACAAACCCAGCCTACCTTGTACCACGTGGCACTGTGCTCTCGCCCAAGACCCGATTGATCTCAGCAGGACAAGAGACACTTCTGACCCAAGCCGGGACCATCCAGGGCCTCCAGGAGCTCGAATGGAGTAGAGCGATACAGCCTCTGTGGTAACCGCCCCTGAAGGCAGTGGCTTCTACTGCGGTGGTCCCTGGGGACATCTTGGATCTGTCCTTCATAAGGACTGTTTATTCAACTCCTCTTCCTCCAGTCTGTGAGGTGCCTCGCTAGCCTCCCAAGAAATCCATCACCAACTATATTACTTTATTTTGGCTTAAGGTAGCAACTTGAGACCAAAATAAGCTGAACCAACGCAGGGGTCGGGGTAAGTTACAAATAGTTTCACTGAGATTCAATTTCAAGCAGATTTCCCCCCACTGGGTACAGTGAGAAGCAGGCGGGTTCTAAGGAGGGCAAAAGGGAAGGTTTTCCAGGCAGAAATCAGCAGAGTATAAATCTGGAAGCCTTTTGTTTCTGTTAATGGTTTATTGATTATGCAACAAAACGACCACCGAGAGGAGAACATGCTTAACGAAGACACGAGCAGGACTGGAGCAGCAGCTGTGATGGCCTCTGGGTGCAGGCGCTTTGCCCTGGGACCCTGGGCACACCAGGACATCTCTCTGGACCTGTTTCTTCAATTCTAAGAGAAAATCAAGAGTATTTAAGGGAATGAAAACCACAGCAATATCTACAAAAACTTTAAAACGCCCCCCTCTCCAGGCCTGGTCCACCCTCGTGATGTCATTATCAGTCCTTTCTACCCTTGACCCCCCCTGAGTTCAGTCCATCAGCAGCTCCCACGACCTCGGCCCCCACACTGCATCCAGCGTCCATGCGCGCCTCGCCACCAGTCTCCTCTTCACCAAGCCCCTGAGCCACTGCTTCGCCTCCCAACTGGCCGTCCTGCTGTTATTTTTGTCCCCTTCCAATCTGTTCTCTACAAAACAGCCAACACGATCTTTTAAAAATCAGATCAAGTGAAAGAAGCCAGTCCAAAAAGGCTACATACTGTATGATTCCAACTATATGATATTTTGGAAAAGGCTATGGAGACAGGGAAAAGATCAGGGGTTGCCAGGGGACTGGGGGGAGAGGGGAAAAGGTGGAGCACGGGGTTTTAGGACAGTGAGACTATTCTGCATGATACTGTAATGGTGAATACATGGCATACATCGGTCCAAACTCATGTTCAACACACAGAGTGAACCCTAATGCAAACTATGGACTTTAGTTATAATAATGTATTGGTTCATCAACTGGAACAAACGTACCACACTAATGCAAGATGCTAATAATAGGGGAAATTGTACGTGTATGTGTGTGTGTGCATAGTAGGAGAGAAGGAACTCTCTATACTTTCCACTCAATTTTTCTATAAACCTAAAATTACTCTAAAAATAAGTCAATTAATTTTTAAAAATTCAGATCATGTCATTTCCCTGTTAAAAACCCTCCAGTGAATCAGCCAGGCATGGTGGCATGTGCCTATAGTCCCAACTACTCAGGAGGCTGAGGTGGGAAAATCATTTGAGCCCAGGAGTTGGAGGCTGTAGTGAGCTGTGATCATGCCACTGCACTCCAGCCTGGGCGACAGAGCAAGACTCTGTCTCAGAAACAAACAGGCCAGGTGCCACTGCTCACACCTGTAATCCTAGCACTCTGGCCGAGGCGGGAGTTTAAGACCAGCCTGAGCAAAAGTGAGACCCCATCTCTACTAAAAATAGAAAAATTAGCCAGGCGTTGTTGTGGTGCATGTCTGTAGTCACAGCTACTCGGGAGGCTGAGGTAGGAGAATTGCTTGAGCCCAGGAATTTGAGGTTGCAGTGAGCTACGATGATGCCACTGCACTCTAGCCCAGACTCTGTCTCAAATACAAACAAAACTCTCCAGTGGCTTCTTATTGCACCTTGAAAAAACATAATAAAACTACTTCCTCTGGCTCATGAAGCCCCCGCGATGCCTTGCTGTCTCCCTTCACTGACTGACACTCCACCCCAGGCTCCTTTCTGTGCCCCACACATGCCCAGTTTGTCCCCATCTCAGGGCCTTTGCACTTGCTGCTCCCTCTGTCTGGACATTTTTCCCCCTGATTTTCAGACGGTTGATTCCTTCTTATCATTCAGGTCTTAGGTAAGTGTCACCTCCTTAGAGAGGCCATCCCTGATCACCAGTCAGAAGCAGCCACCCAGTCAGCTGACGCTGTGTAATCCTACTTTGACTTGGCACCAATCACCGGCTGCTATTTTTCTTGCTTGTGCATTTGTTTCCTCATTCAGTGCCTGGATCTCCACTAGAATGCAGTTGCCATGGGAACAGGGGTCTTCTCCACTCTCTTCATTGCTGTATTCCCAGCTCCTTGAACAGTGCCTGCCATATCAAAGGTATCGAGAGATACTTGTTGAGTGAATGAGAAAGTGAATGAATGAATGAAGGAATGAATTTGTTGAAATTCACTCAGGGCCCTGCTTTGTGACCCCTGGAGTCTCACAGTCTAATAACACACAGAGGCTTATATTGAACCTTCTGAACAAAACAGCAGAGTGGTTAAGAGCATGGGCCATGGAGTCAGACTGCATGGGTTCAAATCCTGGCTCTGGCCCATAACAGCTGTGTATATAAAACACTTAGAAAGGTTCTTAGAGCATATTATATTATCAATAAATGCTTGTCATCATTATTATTAATATCATGCAGGCCATATAAAGATACACCTCTAACACCACTGTTCAGGGAATCTAGGAAATCTATTTATCCATTTGTTTTTGCATCATTCATTGCAAGCATCTGGAAGCAAGCATGAAAAGAAGCAGGATATTTTGGGTAAAATTCAACTTAAAAAATGCAGAAACTAATATTGGCTGTACTAAGATGCTTAATACTCACGGATGTCATTTCATCCTCCCAACAAGTCTTTGGGGTCGGTACTATCAGGTACTATCAGGGCTATTTTGCAGACGCAAGAACTGAGATTCAAGGAGATGAGATGATTTGCACCATGTGACACAGCTAGTAGGTGGCCAAACTAGGAATCGCACCCAGGGCAGACTGAAGTCATATTGTTCCCTCCTCACTCACCGTGCCTGCTCTAGCAAGCCTGGGCTCCAGCACTGAGCCCGGGGACTTACATGGGTGGCAGTGACAGCGGGTGGTCAGGAAAATGGGGTCACAGCAGTGTCTGCCTCACAGGTGGACGGACCTCTGTGCCAACAGATCGCTGGCTCTCAGGACAGCACTGGCAAAGGGCGGGCCGTCAGGAAAGACTCGTTGTGAGAGATGAGATGAGATGAGATGAGGCTGACCGGTCAGTTACATGACAGGCAGTCCCCAAAATTCCTTCAGCAAGGACTGGAGCCGGGATTCTACTCTGTGGCATCTGTGTGGCGGGTAGGAGTTCTGAGGGGCATTCAGAGCTAGAAGGAACAATAGCAATCACCTTGACACCCGAGGTGACCAAGGCCCAGAGACGGGGAGTGAACTGCACGTCACCCAGCAGGTTGGTGGCAGAGCTAGCCGGAGTCATGACCATCTGTCTGTTCTCACTCGGTGCACTGGGTAGGAGAGAGCCTGAGAAAAGGCACTCCAAACTTAAGGCCCCTTCTTCCAGCCCCTGGGACCTCTGATTCTGTTCTCATGGGGAGTTGGGGTGAGGAGGCCCATGTCACCCCCTGGCGACATCCCCAGCCTCCTGGGAGCTCCGCAAACCCGGCTCCTCTAGGCCCAGCTAGCTCCGGGGTTTAGGTCACTGGAGAGGGCCACACTGCTCAGAGGGTCTCCGGACTCAGCCCCTGTCTCATCCCCAGAGACCCTGCCC
This sequence comes from Cheirogaleus medius, assembly GCA_008086735.1. NCBI lineage: Eukaryota > Metazoa > Chordata > Mammalia > Primates > Cheirogaleidae > Cheirogaleus > Cheirogaleus medius. The sequence goes on from VBSM01000529.1 coordinate 27,147,692, forward strand.
CAGCCAGGCCCGCTTTTGCTCCCTGGCCTGCAGAAAAGGAATCTGTTTAACTTTCTTCAATCCAGAACTTTCCAAATGAGTTTGCCCTGGGGCCCAATTAATATTCCACAGATATTAATATTATGCTTTTGTTTCCTGAACGCCCTGGCAGATTTCCTGGCTGCATGCTCTGCACAGGCTGGTCTTTCTTTGCACAGATTCCTTCCTCCCAGCCCGAGTTTACTTATCCCTGGAGGCCCCATGGGCTGCCCCTCCCCTGGGCTGCTTCAGTCTGTGTCTGTGCCCCCGACCCCGGCTACCCCAGCCCAGCACCATGGGCACCCCGACCCTCATCCCCAGTATCTGGCCTCCCTTGCGCACCCTTTCCCTGCCCAGGAGGCCTGTTTAAGTCCTGTCTGTTCCTAGGGGACCATCAGGAAGCACCTCCTCTAAGGACCTTCTCTCTATATCCCTCATTCAGGAAAATGTCTCTCTTTTCTCATGATTTAGAGTGAGAGTGAAAGCTGGCTGAGGGCAAGGTCCACATTTTGGGTTGCTCCGCAGTGCTTTGCACTTAGCAAGCACTCAGCAAGCACTCAGCAAATCCATGCTTACTCACACATTGCACCTATATCGTCACAGAGTAGCCGCCCCTCCTCCCACAGATATGGAAGGGTAATATTGGTGGGGGGAATACGTAACAGAAGAAATGGCTTGAAAACATGGCAAAAATGTTTCATGTCCCTTTAAAGCATCCTTCACTCCTTTTGAAGACCTAAGTAAGACCTGCATCCCTGTCTCAGGCCAGTGATCGGGAGGGGGGGGAAGTCTTTTGTTCTTTGTGCCACAGGAGATGGCTCAAGGGAATTGTCTGGGTGGAGGTCATGAGGTCATCTTAGCCAAAAATGGGATTCATCAGAACCTTTAGAAGCTCTATACTTCTATTCAGAAGTAGGACATTGGTACTTTGAGATGGGAGTCTGTCGACCTCCTCTTTGCCCAGAAATTAATAAACTCCTCTTTCCTTCTCCACAAACCACTTGTCCTCGTTCTTCTGATGCGGCCTCAGGGACAAGTGCCCAAACTTTCGGTAACAATATTTACTGAACACCTGTTATGCATCCCATGCTGAGTGCTGGGGACATATGGGGATGAAAACAGTCACAGAAGGCAATAGGCAAGAGGGAAAAAGTTGGGACTCTGGAACAGACAGCTCAGGTCCAAATCCTGGCTCCACCAGTTACTAGCGCGCAAGCCTGGCCAAGGTATTCGCCCTCAGTCTCCTCATTCAGAAAACAGGGAAAGATACAATATTTATCTTCAAGGATTATGTGAGGATTCAATACAATGATATAGGAAAAGTGCTTAGAACAGTCCCCAGCACATAATAAAGGCTCTAGATATGTTAGGTATTCTTATTGTAATAGATGGTTTTTGCCTCAAAGAGTGTACAGTCTGATAGGGAAGTCAGACATTGACTATTCTACAAACAACTATTTATGGTTTTGGTAAGTGTCAAGGAGGAAAAGCACAGTGCACAATGGGAGTATACAACAGATGGGCCAGGCTTGTCCAAGGGATCAAGGAAGTTTTCTCAGAGAACAAGCCATTTAAACTAAGACTAAGGACAAGCAGCAGTTGCCAGGCCCCAGGGGGTGGGGGTGGGAGGGAGAGGGGGGAAGGGATTGAAGGGCATTCCATGCCGAGGGAACAGCATGTGAAAAGTATTAGGTCCAGAGCCGAGAGAGAGACACACGAAGCCTCATGTGTAGCAAAATGCTGTTTGTTTTGAGCATCTGGGTGCAGATGGGTGGAGGCCAAAAAAGGCATCCACAAGAGAAAAGGGGAGAGCCTCGGGTTTTTATGGGGGGGAGGGGGTAAATAAATTCTTTTCAAACAACTGGGAGGGATAAGGAAAGTAAATTCCCTTCTTGCATTTCATTCCTTTATCTCCCTAGGGGTACCTAATCCACCCCTAGGAAGGGGAGAAGGGTGGGTTTTATAGGAGGTTTGGAAGGGAGTTTGGGGAGGGTAAATTCTTTAAGCCTAACACAAAGATACAGAGCCAGGAAAGAGGTTGGCATTTTGGAAGAGCTCAGAGAAGGCCAGAGTGGCAAAAGCACAGAGGAGAGAGCTGAGGTAGAAGGCGAGTTTGCAGAGGGCCCAGCAGGGTACGGGAAGGACTTGGGCTTTATCCCAGGAGCACTGAGACGTCTTTGAAGGTTTCAATCGGGGCAGTGACCCCGTTATACCTGCATCTTAGCAGACCATTCCAGAGACTGGTAGAGGACACAGCAGGAGATTGATCCGGGTGTGAGAAGACGGTGGCGTAGACTGGGGTGCCGGCTGGGGGGAAGGAGAGAAATGCAAGCATGAGAGAAATGTTAGGAGATCAAAGAAACAACAGGAAGGAGTGACTAATGGGAATGGGCGGGGTGGGATGTGCAGGCTGCTGAGGATGCATCTGGATGCCTGGTCCAAGCAGCTGAGAAACTGGAGACGATCCCATGCACACACAGGGGGATGTGATGCATTCAGTTTGGACATGCTAAGTTGGAGGTCACAGATGGGGTTAATCATTTAAGGGCAGTAAAAATAATACATTAAGTCAAATCCTACTATATTAAGAATATAAAAGTAAGCAAAGTAATTATAGATTGAACGGAGATTTTGGTTTGAAAGAGATATAACTTATGTGTTTTATTGAAAAAGGCTAGGTCCATTCCTTTTTTTAATGGAAAAGGGGTTACAAATGGAGACCCAGTTTCATTTTATGCTCCAGTACAGGGGTGAGGAGTTTTGGTGGGACGTAGGCCACAGTAGACTCTCAGCAGTCACTGGCTTTTACTTGACAGAAATCACAGTGCAAATACTCAGGTGTCACTTAGAAAAGTCATTCATGCATTCAACAAATATTTATTTTTCTGTCTATCAATGTTCTAGGGCTTGAGGATATGACAGTGACCTCAGAATTCTTGGAGGAGACAGACAAAAAATATGCCAGTATATATTGATCAGTATATTGTCAGTATATATCTTATCAGTTGATCAGATCAACTGTTGTAAAGGAAAAGAAAGTAGAATCAGGAATTGGGAAGTGCTGGGAAGAGCTCTATGATTCAAGTGGTCTAGGCCTCCGAAGGAGAGACGTTTGAGTTCCGATGAAACAATTAAGAAATTAGAGGTTTCTTTTTGTCATCTTTAAATTTACATATTATATAACTGACATAAAACATTGAAAACTTCATAGAGTATGAAATAAAAGCTATAAAAATGAACAATGAGACCAGCAGACATCAATAGAAAATCAATAGAAGAAAATGGTCACACAGAAAAATCAGGATCATTCCAAAAGCAGAAACTCATTAAGAAGAATAGATACATTTGAAAAGCAGGTATAAATAGGCTCCTGGAGTCTTCAGTAATCCAATTAGTGAAAAAAGAAGTAGATCACAATGGAAAAATATTTAATTTTCTTGCTGATTTGACACAAATTACTGAACCGATTAAGAAAGCATAAAACTTGTAATGTACCACTACAAAAAGACATTGATGACAAACAGAATAATGAGTATCAATTAAAAGAGGATTTAGGCTTAGTCATTGCACGAGAAAACTTAAAATGTCCTGAAAGAAGCTTTACAGCTTTCACAAGTTTGTCAACAATCCTAAAAACTGATAAAACATGACCAACAGCAAGTTGTGAAGCTAGAAGAAATTTTTCTAAATCATTAATTAAAAAAATATTTTTCAATAAACCATGCTCGAGGGAAGGCTAAATAATTTCTCTCTTCCCTCTATAGAAACACATACAAAAAAAAAAAAAGTTGCCAGGTGTAAAGAGGCAACCAAAGAAAATGTAGCCAAAATGTAGGTAATTATACAGGTGTGTCCACAGGCAATGAATAAAAATTTTATGTATTTTTCTGGATTCTATGACTTTTGAGCTATTTGTGCTCAAATTTTATAATCCCATTGTGATTTATTTTCTCATTACAAAGAAACCTTCATGTTTATACTTTCATTGGTTAGCTGTTGCTTCTGTACTGCTGTGTAACACACCACCCCCAAACTCAGTGGCTCACAACCACAAGTATTTATTTGCATAGACCTGCAGACCAGCAGGTCCTAAAGCGCTGCAGCTTTAGGACAGTGCCACTGGGAGTCAGGTTTTCTAGGCAGGGCTAGCAGGATGGCTTTCCTCCCTGTGTCCCTCATCTTCCTCCCAGGACTAGCATGCTGACCAGTGAACGCTCTCATGGTGATGGTGCAAGCAGGCAAGACTCAGAAATGATATGCTGTCACTTCCACTCAATCCCATTGGCCAAAGCAAGTTACCTGGCCAAGCCCGGAGTCAAGAAAGGTGGAAATATACTGTGCCCCTTTAGTGGCCAGAACTGCAAAGTCACATGGCAAAGATGTAGACACATGGAGGCGTGAAGAATTGGGTCCAATAATGCAATCTCCTATAGTACCTAATTTTGTACTTGTAATTCTATAATCTTTTTCTTAAGGAGCCTTCCCCAGGTGTATAAACCTCAGGCTTTCACAAAACCTGGCTCTGTCCCTGCCGGCTACACTCTTTCAATGGTGTCCAAGGTAGCTAGAGGGTGACTTCCCTAACAATGAACATTCTGCAAATAAGGGCTTCATGAGTAATTTTGAAATACTTGATACAACGAAGTTCTATGTAATCCAAAATCCAATTACATCATTTCAAGCAATTTCATTTGTTTATGACAGGAAAGAAAGTACTATTAAATTTTTTAGATAACATTTCCATTTATTTAAAACATTTGATTAGGAATTTTGTGTAGCTGTTTCCAACACAAAATCTGACCTAAAAATTGATGTTCACAGAAGCAAGCTCAAATCTCTAAGTAAAAATGTTGAAAAGATTTTATCTGGAACTATTTACAAACTCAGCACTTACTATCTTTGCTAATTGTTTTTCAGGAGGATCCCAGCTGCACAAAATTAGGTTATCATAATCCTTGGTTTATGATACATTCTCAACATTGGTCCAGGTATATAACACTTTGTCTTAGTTATTTATAATAATGTAACATGTCACCCCAAACCAAAGCTGGTACCTTGAGTCTAACCTACAAGTAACCATAAGTTATCTTACCAGAGTGTTCTGAGGGTCAACTCAGACTGTCCGTGAGAAAAGCTTTCACACAGCACCTGTTTGTTGAGCCTGAGTGTTTGTGAAGTGGAGCTCAGCGACATTAAGTGACGTGGTCAAGGTCACACAACTAGATTGACCCCCTGCTGGCTTCTCAATGCTGGGATTCAAGGACAATTTCTAGATAATTCCACCTTCTCAGTTTCTTTTTTCTATTATCTTCCCTCCCCTTCCCTTCAAAAAAAAAATCCACTTTCAAAAGCTCACCACTTTCAAAAGTACACGGTAGCTCCCAATGACTCCATCTGTTTTGGCTTTTTCTTATCTGATAGGAACAGAATGAACTGGATCAGGGACTCTCTAACAATGCTGAAGAGGAAGTCAGGTTTATTTAAAATTTAACTTCTTTGGCTCTGTTACCACTGGCCTTGGCTGAGCCATGGCTTGGGGGCATCTGAAAGCAGCCAGGTCTGGGCATGGCTCCCAGGAGAGTCCCTGGGGGTGACAGTGCAGTGCCCCTGAACTTGGGAATCACGGAAATTGCAGTGCCCTTGGGAGCAGGGTTAATCACTAAAATCAGTGTAAAAGGCTGGGTCCATGTTTGTGTTGTTCCCTTTGTCTCTCCTGATCCTACACAGGCCCTGGCACAGAGTAGGTGTTCAGTAAGTATTTCTTGAATGACTAAGTGAATGTGTCAGAGAGATTCAGAGTCACCTTGAAGAGACAGTGACCTCATTCTAAAGGCATATGGAGCCAGAGAAAGGGGGTACAGCTCACCAGGAGATTTTGTGGTCTTATAGTGAGAAAGGTTTGGAAAAGAATATGAGTATATTAAAAGTTACAAAAGTTGGCCGGGCACGGTGGCTCACGCCTGTAATCCTAGCACTCTGGGAGGCCAAGGCGAGCAGATCACTCTAAGTCAGGAGTTCGAAACCAGCCTGAGCAAGAGTGAGACCCCCGTCTCTACTAAAAAAAAAATAGAAAGAAATTAATTAGCCAACTAAAAATATATATAGAAAAAATTAGCCGGGCATGGTGGCGTATGCCTGTAGTCCCAGCTACTCAGGAGGCTGAGGCAGAAGGATTGCTTGAGCCCAGGAGTTGGAGGTTGCTGTGAGCTAGGCTGACGCCACGGCACTCTAGCCTGGGCAACAGAGTGAGACTCTGTCTCAAAAAAAAAAAAAAAAAAAAGTTACAAAAGTTAAAGTGTGCACAACCGGCTCAGAAATTGATGCTGGAGGGATAAATGGAGTGGAATGGAATTCACAAATAGATCTAAATGTATAAGAAAATTTGGTATATGATAAGGTGGCATTTCACTTATGTGAGGGAAAAATACATGTTAGGATAATTGATGAGCCATCTAGGAGAAAAATATCAAACTGTATCACTAATTTATTGCATGTACTGAAATAAATTCCAGATAGATTAAATATGTATGAGTAAAAAACAAAACCATAAAAATACTAGAAGAAAATATCAGAGAATGTTTGTATAATCATGGAGTGGATAAAATCTTTCTAAAATATCACATAAATCCCAGAAGTTATCTAGGAAAAGGTGGACAGATCTGACTACATAAATATTTTTAAGTTTCTGTAGGGGGAAAAACTCATACACAAAGCAAATGATAAACACCAAACTGTAAAAAACATTGACTTGCTTTCCACATGACAGATGAGGGCTAATAACCTGATATGCAAAGACCTCTTACAAATCAACTTTTAAAAAAAGTAGATAGTAAGAAAATGAAAGAAAGAAAACTATGAGTAAGAAAAATATGCAAATAACATGGGAAAATATCTCTTACAGAAGATGACATTCAAATGGCAATAAACACATGAAGAGATGTTTCACTTCACAGAAAAACAGATCCAAATGAAAACAATGTGATAATATTTTTCATGTATCAGATTGGCAAAAATTAAAAGGCACTAATGTTGGGCAGAGTGTCAATTGGCCTCTCATCACTGCTGGCACAAGTGTAAATTGGTCGATTATTTTGGAAAGAAATTCATCAATTTCATTAAAACTTTATGTGCCCTTTGATTGAATCAATTCCACCTTTAAGAATTTATAGTAGAAATAATGGCAAAAGTGAGCAAAGATAAACCATACAGGAAGTTCTTTGCAGCATTGTTTGTAATAACAAAAGACAAGAAATGCCTGTGTATAAGCAGAGGATTGAGTAATTCATGATGTGTCCATAGTATACAGCTGATAAAAAGAATGAGAGAGATCTGTCTACATGTGCCAACATCGAAATATGTCTACAACTTACTGCTCCGTTTTGAAAAAGAAGCAATTTGCATAACATACGTATTATATACCTATATATTATTACATAGATAACATGTTATAACACATATTTTTATATTTTAAATATTTTATTATAGTTTGAAAAGGACCTCTCTCTCACTCTCTCCACATATATTCATATATAAAAATACATATGTGATTCTATATAATTACATGTAGTATATGTATCTGGATATTTATACACCAAAGTATCAATGGTGATTTAGATTGAAGGCAAAGATTGAAATTCACATTAATTTCTCTATTCTATCACTTAAATTTTTTTTGAATGAGCACACACTACTTTTGTATCAATGTTAAAAATAATTTTTATTAAAAATATTTTAACTGAGATTGTGGTTTGTATATCAATTGGTTACTAAAAGTTACAGCTCTTTTAGAATTTGTCTAGCAGGTCCTCACTGGAAGACCCACCAACATGCTAAAAAAAAAAAAAAGTCTGACTGAAAGGACAGATGACTCCAAGACTGCTAACAAATAGAGTTTTTCTCTTGGATCATGTTTCCGTCCCCTGGCTATTGTTTTTTTTTCTTTCAGAAATGAGAGAGCCAGACAGGTCCTTGTGTTTGCCCAGTACTCACTGGGGCATAATAAGTGCAGTCCAGGTCCACCCTTAACAAGTAAGCCCTTTCACAGAGTGTGGTAACAGCAGCCTCCGCGTCCCACCCTACCCTGTGAACTTCCCCAGGACAGACACCAGGTCTAAATGTGGTTTGTATTCCTAGGAGCCAGCACAGAAAAAAATGTTACTTGAGCTAACTTATTCACACAAACACAGACCAACAGAACTCGACCACTGGGCAGATGGTGAAGCCTGGCTATAAAACTGCTATAAGGAAGAGAGAAATTGATTAGCAATAAACCACCAATGACAGGAGGGCGGAGGGGAGAAAGGGAGATCCAGGAAGTCAGTTACCAGATGGTCCCTTTCGAGAAAGGGGGAGGCAGCCAGTGCCCCCAAAAGGGCTAATGGGGCATGGAGTTTGCCCGTCTTAGGAAGAGAGCAGAGAGGTGGGTAGGGATGGAAGGGTGGGGAGGTGGGACAGGCTATGTACTATATTCTGTCCTGCAACTCCAGTGGGTGAGACTACCGTAGGTGTTGCCGTTGATGACATCTGCTGGCAACTGCCTTTGTGGTGGAGGAGATAGCTCATATAGCATGTGGCAGCAACATGCTACAGCCCATGAGAAATTGAAAGAATGGCGGGAAGTACCTATCTGTCCCTGTGTCCCCAGCACCAGGGTCCTGGCACAAAGCAGGGACTCAGTAGATGTTTGGGAAGGAAGGAAGCCAGGGAGGGAGTGAGGCAACGGGCAGAATGACCCAAGGACCAGGGAACTCTGTCTAGTTCCATGACTTCAGGGGTGCTTTGAGGGGGCTCCTGGGAGGCTGCCCCAACAGCACTTCACTGCTCCTTTTACATTCTTGCCTATATAGCGAGGGTGGGAGCAGGGGGGAGACAAGGTTGGACGAGCTCAGTGATTCTGACCTGGAGTCCCAGAACCCTAGGGAACTCTCAAGATAGAATGAGTACCGTGAGCTATTTTAGTACCTCTAAATGCATCACAGGGATTTTGCATCTGCCCAGGATGAGACGGTATGTGCTGACAGGCCAGGTATCTTTCTCTGGGGCTGGAACGCCACTGCTCCCAAGGCACAGGGAAGCGTTTTGGTCAAGTCCGCTCTGCAGGAGACGGGCCCGGGTTAGACCACACTCAGTGTGTGCCTTGGCAAGTGACTTAGCCTCTCGTGGGGTCAGTTTCCTCTTAAGTAAATGGGAGTGATAAGAACCCCCCCTCAGAGGTTTGTAGTGGCGATTGAGTGAATTCGTACATGTGGAGCACTTGGCCTGGCCCCCAGAGTCAGCCCCCAGCAAATGGTAGTTACCATCATTATTAATTCAGATAGGAAGTCTGGACATCTCATGCTAATCTGAAACTCTGATTGGAGCTATATATTGATTAATAAATAGTAGGAAATGAATGAATGATTAATTATTTAAAGCAGCTTGTTTGGAAGACAAAGTCTTTTAAAACATGAGACCTCACCGAGAGACAAGTCACAAGAGTGTACTTTGTGGCACTAAGGCTGAGCCCCTCTGTGTTAGCCCGAGCTGGGGGTTAATAAGAGGCTGAGCTCTCCCTCTGCTGGGCCTTGGCACAATTCTTCTGGGAACTGCTGCTTAGACCATGTGCTCTAAGACAGCCGAAGATCTTACCTGCTTGTTCCCCCTGGTACCCCCAGAAGCACCTCCACAATCTCAGCCATTACACAGAAAGAGAACCTCAAATAACAGGACGCAATGCACAAGCTCTTCTGAGGCCTCGCGTGCTGAGAGTTGGACAGTGGTTGCGCGAATGCAAGCGTGAGCTGTCCCGGAGGGCTCCAGCGAGGTGCCCAGTGCAGCTGTCAGGGATGGCAGGAGCTCCTTGTCTTGGGTCGTAGCGCCCTCTGGTGCCAACAGCTCAGCTATGCACCTGGAGCTGCAAGTGGATGAGTGACAGCAAGGGAGCTCCCAGGTGGCCTCCCAAACCCTGGATTTCCCTCAGCTTTGTCCATGTCGCCACCAGCGGTAACTTGGGAAAATCCAGCTCTGACCATACTCCCCTGTGCCCCTTGCCCAGCTTAAACCCATTTATGGCTCTCCACTGCCTTCTGGACAAAGCCCAGTGCTCAGGGTTCTGCTGTTGTCCCCTGACTCTCCTGCCTCCTGTCCCTCAGTATCCTGCAGCTCTCCCCAGGGCCCCCCTGTTTTGTCCACACAGACAGGCCTTGGACTTTATGCCTTCCCACAAGCTATTCCTAACAGGACTGCAACCCCACCTTCTCCACCATGAGAAACGTATCCTTTTTAATGTCAAATGTGGCCTCTTCCGTGAAGTCTTCCTGGACTGTCCCAGGCAGAAGTGATTGTGTCTTCCTCTGCGTCTGTATATCCTGGTGCACAGACCACTACAGAGACCACATGGTCATTGGCTTTCTGTTACCCGCTGCTGGACACCATCCCTAACTGACACTCTCTCCTAAGAAGAATCTGGTGGATCTACACAGCCTCCCACCCTGTATGAGAGCATCTGTTCCCACTCAAGTGCCCTGGATGTTATAAAGCTTTCTCAGATTTGCCAGTCTTCCATGTGACAACATCTATCTTGTTTTATTGTGCATTTATTTAGTTATGAGTGAGGTTGAGCATTTTTACATGTTTGCTGAACATTTGTGTTTATGTGAACTATATGTTTCTGTGCTTTGCCCATTTCCATTTGGAGGGCAAAAGGATTCACAATGTGTGTTGGCATCTTAAAGGTTCTGAAGATTGGGAGGCCGAAGCAGGAGGATTGCTCAAAGTCAGGAGTTCAAAACCAGCCTGAGCAAGAGTGAGACCCCGTCTCTACTAATAATAGAAAGAAATTAATTGGACAACTACAAATATATAGAAAAAATTAGCCAGGCATGGTGGCACGTGCCTATAGTCCCAGCTACTCGGGAGGCTGAGGCAGAAGGATTGCTTGAGCCCAGGAATTTGAGGTTGCTGTGAGCTAGGCTGACGCCACGGCACTCTAGCCCGGGCAACAGAGCAAGACTCTGTCTCAAAAAAAAAAAAAAAAGAGGCAAAGGTTCTGAAGATTCCTGCAGTGGCAAACCTGCAGTTTAACTTTGGCACAGAATTCTTCAAAATTACTGAACCCAGAACATGTTCTGTCTTGGAATCCCTATTCCGATTAGTTAGGACAGAGCTCTCTAACTGGTATGCCAGAAATGAGCTACAGGCTAGTAGACCTGTTCAATCACTCAAAAATTTATTGTACGACAGCTGAAATATAGTTGAACACTATTAGGTGGCTCCCTCTGTAAACTTCCTGGAGTCAGTAATGATTATTTTGGTGGCTAAGATTTTATTCAAAGCACCTGCTGCCAGAAAGGCTTTGTTGTGACCACACTGTGCTGCGCTCCGCAGAGGTGGCCATCACATGATCTCAGATAGTCTGATTATCATCCTGATCATGACTTATCATCTGCAACATTCCTCTGTGTTTTGCAAGTATGTGTAAAATATTAACTTTTCTTTTAATTTGCTCTTATTTTTCACATTTTTCTAACACCGAAGTATGGATATTATTAAATGTTAAGTGTTTCCATATAGAACGTAAGTTATTTTGTTAATTTTCTCAATTGTTATTTCTTGATTGGGTGAGTGACTTGATTTTTCATGTTCATATTGAATACAGTTTGATTCTTGATGGAATTTCAGGATGAATTATTGTTTGCTTTTAAAAGTGAGAAAAATTTTCTAAAGCTATTAATAAATATTAATATATATCTACTCTGATCTAGTGTTTCTAGTTCTAGATGTTTATTTACCCAATAGCAGGGAGTAATGCACAGATATGTATGTAGCAGCTTCATTCATTATAGCCCCAAAATGGAATCAATAGAAATGTTCATCAACAGATGAATGAATAAAGAAATTGTGATATAGTCACACAATGGAATGTTACTTAGCAATAAAAAGAAACAAACTACAGTCACATTCACAAGGATGAATTTCCCGAACATGATGCTGAGTGAAAAAAGTCAAATAAAGAGCACATGCTGAGGCTGAGGTGGGCGGATCGCTCAAGGTCAGGCGTTCAAAACCAGCCTGATCAAGAGCGAGACCCCGTCTCTACTAAAAAAAATAGAAATAAATTAATCGGCCAAGTAAAATTATATAGAAAAAAATTAGCCGGGCATGGTGGCGCATGCCTGTAGTCCCAGCTACTCGGGAGGCTGAGGCAGAAGGATCGCTTGAGCCCAGGGGTTTGAGGTTGCTGTGAGCGAGGCTGACGCCACGGCACTCACTCTAGCCTGGGCAACAGAGTGAGACTCTGTCTCAAAAAAAAAAAAAAAAGAGCACATGCTGTATGATTCCATTTATGGGAAGTCCTAGAACAGGCAAATCTAACCTGTGTGATAAAAATCAGATCAGCGGGTACCGGCGGAGGGATGAGGCCACCTTCTGGAAGGATGGAAATTGTCTCTGTATCTGGTACATATATATTGTAAAAGTGCACCAAGCGTGCAGTGCAGTTCATGTGTACTTCATACACCTCACTATATGTATTTTATTTTTCAATAAAAATAATTAAAAATAAAAAATGATTTAAAAGCTTATGTCTAGAAGACATTCTTAGAAATGCAGAAGACCTGTAGGCGTAAAGGCCTATAGCAACCTTAAGTATTTTATATTTAAATAGATTTAATTTTTATGAATAATTATTTTTCCACCATAATGGACAATTTTATAATTAGAACTGGGAAGTTATCAGAATCACTAAACACCGTAGTACAAAAAATGTTTGTCCTTCAACAGGTAGTAAATATACCAAGGCGATCTCATATTTGTACTCTCGGCCCTTCCAGTTCTATCTCTTGGCTCAGAAGTCTTATATCCTGGAAAACTCCTTGTGAAACAAGGTGGCCAGACTATCTCTTCCTACACATAACTATAAACCACTCTGCAGGAAAATGTTTGTTTGCTCTTTGGTAAATGTCTGCTATTGCAAAACAAGAAACCAAGTTCTTTTATGAGCTCTGTTACAACACTTTCAGGTATAGCTCAAGAAAACTGGTTGCAAGGCTCTGCACTTCATAGCCACAGCCAATATATCTCACTCCATTGCAGACTTGCTCATTTTACCAGTTCATGTGAAAATTATCCGTACCAAGTTTGACACCGAAGAAGTAAATAGAAAAATTGCCACTTCCAAACAATCCTATGGATGCATTGAAAACATCTCAGATGACATAAAACCAAAGCTAATCCAGAAGCTCAGAAACATGCTCATTGCAGAATGATGAATCTGCAGGCATCAGTAATTACGGTCAGTTGGAAGCACCAGCAGAATGCTCAGAACCCAGTGAGAAGGAAGCAGCCAGAGGTAAATAAGCACTCTGAATGGACAAAGATTTGTGACTACACTGGGTAAGTTTGTGTTCACATAGGGTGGCTGCAATGACAACAAGGTATCAAGCCTTCACCAGTCCATTCCAAAAATCCTGAGAGTCAAGCAACACATTCTTTTATGCACAGACAAGCTATTGTATGTAAGTTTCCTTGAAGATCTGAATTCCACAATAGATGATGTGATCAAAAATGGGGAATTAAAACCCGAACCTTTCGGCTTTGTATGTTTTCAGCTTTGTGTGAAGAAATAAGACAATAAAACTATTCTCTGTCGTTTTATACAGCAATGGGTTGATTTTCCAAAGGAATAGTTTTGTCAAGAGCTTATGAGCCTAAAAAATAAAATTTAAAAGTGTGAATCACTCTCACTTTGCAATTTTTTTGAAGGATAGTAATTGGCTTCAAAATATGACTTACTTGATTGACATTTTTGAGACTCTAAATGAACCTGATCAAAAATTCTAAGAATTATGTGAAAGTATATATGTGTAGTAAAGGGTTAACTCAGTAGGCCTGGGTTTCCCAAACTCTGCACGATAGCTCCTGGAAGATACCTCTGAGCCCTTGGAATCGCCTACCTGATAAGAGTGCTTTTCTATGCCTGGTCTTGCACAGTGCTGCGTCAATTTGACCTGTGGGGGCTGGAGACTTATAGCTAAGGTCAGCCATCCCTATGTGAAAGACCCCTAATTAAAAACCCCAGACAACAAGGCTAAGGGAGCTTCCCTGGTTGGCAACATGTCACCCATGTTTTCACATATCATTGCTGGGAGAATTAGGTGCTCTGTGTTACTCCACCGGACGATGAGAAGCTTGAGCCTGGTTTTTCCTGGTCTTCACCATGCACCTTTCCCTCTACTGCGTTTAATCTGCATCTATTCACTGTAGTAAACTCTAACCATAAATATAACAGCTTTCTGAATTCTGTAAGTTCTAGAAAATCATTGAGCCTGAGGGTAATCTTGGGAACCCCTCCCAGAATATTAGTGTTAATGGCATTTATGGATTCAAAGGAAAAATTTACCTTTGCAAAAGTGAAATTACAAATGGTTTCCCAGGGAACCAAGTTGGAGTTATTATTTGAATCCTGAAGAAAAATTATTAAGACTACTGGGGCAATCATAATTTAAAAATACTTGACTAGAAAAAACACTATTGTATTCTAAAGCCCTTTATATATTATAAGAAATTTTGATGTTACATCTTGTCAATGAAAGAAGAGGCAGAACTGTTAGATTTAGAGAACAATTGCATTGTTAAAGCAAAATTCAAAGGATCTGAATTCTATTAAGGACAAGAAAGGAGTTTCTGACAATTACAAGGAAATAAAAGCTGTCATTGCCATTTGCAGCACCTACTGGTGCAGAGTTTCTTGTCGATGGTGAGGATCATGAATTTGAAGAGAGTATAATTAGAAAAACATAATCAGCAGTTTTTAGCCATTTCAAGTAAAAAAAAATCTAATATAAAAAAGCATGTTCTTAGAAGAAAGCTGATTTCTCATAAAAATTTGAAAAGATGGTATCTGGAAGTTTTATTCTAATTCGATATTTAGTATATTCCTAAATGCTTTGTATTTTCACTCCTTTTCATAATTTTGTTCTGTAAATAAAATGTAATTAATATTTTTACCAAGTCTATATGACATTCGTAAATCTCGAGTTTACCCTAATGTACACGAGTCTAACTACTGCCATTTTCCACATGTCCCAGGGTGTGAAAAATGTTGGAAAGCACTGAGTTAAAATAGTTTGATTACTGTAAAAAAGATTCAACATCATGGTGTCTTAAAAGTGTAGAGTTTTATTTCCCTCTCAGGTAACAATCCAGGCGTAAGTGGCCCCGGAATGTCGTGGTGGCTCCTTAGCTTAGCACCCGGGTGCACTCCAGCTGTCCATCAGCTCTCCAGTTTTAGGTGCTGTACCCACAGTGCTGGCCATTCCCTTACCTGCCCAGCTCCTGTCTTGACTGGAGGCTCTGGGGGCAGGTAGTGGCTCTCATTAGACAGCCAGAGAGAGCAGCGGTCCTGGAGCCTGGCAAACGTGGGTTCAAACCCCATCTCTGTTGATTACAAGCTGGGCACTTGGGAAGATGCTTATCCTTCCTAAGTCTCAGTTTACTCATCTGTGAAATGGAGAGAAGAGAATCAACCTCAAAGGGCTGTGGGGAGAAATGAATGAGGGATGCGGGTAAAATGGTCAGGACTGCGTCTGGCACAGCATGTGCTGAAGGAAGCTCAGGCCTTTTATCTGTCCCTGGTGTCTAGCACAGAGCCTGGCACAGTGGGCCTGCATTCCTGCGGGCTGAGATGAACGGAAGTGAATTGGGCTCAGGGGAGGGTGGTCCCAGCCCATCCGGCCTGTCCTGTGGGCACAGCTGGCTCTGGAAGCCACAGAGAGCCCTAGGTGAGGATTTCAGGGAAGGATCTGGACAGAGTGCTGTGCCCTGGGGGTTAAGAGCACGGGCAGGGAGATGACAGCATCTGCTACACTGGTTAACACCGTTTTTCATTATGGAGAAAAATCTCTGGGTGGACTCTAAATGGAGTTTGGGATGGGGAAGGAATATCACCAGAGTGGGTGGCAGCAAGCAGCAAGTAATTGTCCTCCAGGGCTGAGGTGGTGGCCAGGCCGTGCTGGGCTTCGGGTTGTCCCCTCCCATCTATTCTCCACTCCTTCCATTCGAATAGAGTTTACCTGGGGAGACGGCTTCAGAGGAAAGTGTTCATCCTTTGCTTCCTTTCCTTCCCCTTCCTGTGGGGATGTGAACACAGACAGGCAGGAACCCATCCCTGACCACAGCGACAAGGACAACGGCCTGCAGGAAGGCAGAGTCCCAAGATGGAAGGAAGATAGTCATCCTGTTGGCCAGGACCATCACCTTAAGACTGTCACGTAGGTGAGCGGTAAGTATTTATCTTATTTAAGCCACTGCATTTGTGGGTTTCTGTCGTGGAAGGTTAGCTGCCGTAGGCCCTGACGAAAGGTAGCCTTTGATTAAGGCAGGAGGGCCCAGCCTGGACCCATAGGAGCTCACTAAGCATTCGAAACCCTCCCCAGGGCTGGCCACTAACGAAATGCAAGAGGCCACACTGGAGGGTGTGCATGTTGCCAGGGGAGGGGGGCTACAGGGCAAAGAGCAGACCTGTGGCCAGCTCAGGGAGGAGACAAGAAAGGCAGGGGCTCACCACAGAAGAAAACAGGAGCTGAGCAAGTGGCGGCAGTCTCTCTTCTGCCTGCAAGAGAGAGCCAGGTGGTGGATGGTGCAGCCCCAGATGGGGCGGCAGTGGCAAGGCATGGCTTGGACTGTGGCTGGCTGCGGGTGCGGGGGCTGCCAACCAGAATGGGAAGCCCAGGTGCTGAGGAAGAGTGAAAGGAAGTGGCAGATCTGCAACTCAGAGGGATTAGAAAGTAAAAGTGACACTTACAAGAGGAAAGGTAGAGGGTGTTTTAATTGGGATGTGCATTCAGCGGAAGGAACAGACACCCAAAGTTGCAGTAGCTTAAGCAAGATAAAATTTCTTTCTCTCTTACCCAAGTGTCCAGGGTCTTGCATGGTTGCTCCTTGGTGGCAGGGCCTGGGCTCCTTCCATCTTGTTGCTCCCCAGCACGTGCTGGTGCAAGTTTTGTTTTCCAGTTGGTTAAACTGGAACTGTATTTCCCAGAAGCCCCTTTCCTAGGTAGTGAGATTTGGCCAAAAGAGGGACCGGATGAGAAAGGGGAGGCAGAAGTGAAGCAGCGGTGGCTGTTCTCTGAAGGGGAACGGTGGTGACAGATCCAGAGTGCTCTTCCCAAATCCTGTCCCTGGTGGCCACCGTGGCCCCAGGCCCACCACCAAGAGCTTGGACCCACTGAAGAGGTGGCTACGCAGAGGCTGCAGTTTCCCATAGACCTTCCCTTCCTCTACCATGCCCCTTCCCAGTGACTGGATGCGCCTGGCTCAGATTTCCCAGCAAGCTCCTGTGTGTCCACCATGATAGCTCTTCAGGAGGATTGGGACTGACCCTTTTTGATCTCCCACACTCCCCAGCTCCTCCTGCTGTTGTGCAAAGTCTGATTCCTACAATCAATCCCTTAACCCATCAGTGGAAATCAAACGGGTCCTCAGTTTTCCTCACTGCTGGCTGGCGTTTGAGTTTTTTTTGAGTATTCTCAGTTTTCATTCATTCATCTAATTTCTTGTTTCTAGAGTTTTTACTCCTGTCACCTCTCCTATTCTCCCTGCCTTTATAGATTTATGTATTTTTCAAACATTACTGTAGTTTTTTTTTTTTTT
>VBSM01000529.1:27167577-27260315 GCA_008086735.1 Cheirogaleus medius
CAATCCGCCCACCTCGGCCTCCCAGAGTGCTAGGATTACAGGTGTGAGCCACCGAGTGCGGCCTGTCTATTTCTTTTCATTAAAAGTCTCATAGGGGTACAATAACAAAATCACATTTAGTTGTACATATAAACGCATCACTTTTATTGAAAATAATAAAATTGTAAGAAATCAGAACTATTCCCCCAAATATGGGTTGTGTGGTGATATTAACTAGGGTATATTTTTCAACTAAGATTTCATTCTTATATTTGAGAGCATGTTTTTATAAAGTGGCTTCTTCTTTCTCTTTTACTATTAATACATTTTCCCCTAAATGTGTTATTGAAGTACTAGCGTATGATTACGTCGCATTGCATGCTCACACATAATAATAATACCCACTATTATAGGCCTTACGTGAGACAAATGTCTCTATCAGATTATTCTGACATGTCATCATGTTCTCTATGAAGGACGTCAATTAGTTCTGAGGTGGAGATGAATTCTACTCCCAAGCTCAACTGCTTATTGAAAGCCTCTGAATTTAACTTGATGTTCAGAAGAGCTTCATTCCATGTATTTTTCAGAATGGTATTGCATTCACTGTCCCTCACATCTACCCAGCACCCAGGTTAGAGAACCATAGAGGAACAGCAGCAGATGCCTTATAATCAGGTGGCTTCTCCCCTGCACTGTGTCCTAAGGGCATCCCATTGGTTCTCTGTAAAATCTCTTTGCCTGAATTACACTTTGTGGCACTGCCATCAATCAGCCTTAATTGAGAGTCAGTATAGGGAACAGGCCTGTGACCTCACCTGTATATCTGCTATATAGATGTTATTAAGACCTTTCATCCTTACATTACATATCCTGTATCCTCTCCATGAAGATTCAGGAGAAACTGATTCCTGAGCTTAGTAGCAGGCATAATAGTCCCTTTTGATTCATTCAATAAACATTTACTGAGCACAATATGAGAGCTGCTGGGGATACACTCATCAACGAAATACAGTCTGCTGGAGAAGACAGACATTAACTAACCTCTTATCCCACCAATTATTACCATTTTGATAAATGCTACCAGGAAAAATAGGCAGGATTCGAGATGCCAGTAAAGGGAACTGGGGGTCAGTGAAGGGTTATTTGAGAAAATGATACTTCTAAGCAATTGTATGGTTGTGTTGATCCTCTTTACTTTGGTTGCTAGGAAGTTAAAAGTTAATTTGTGACTCACTTCCAGAAAAGGTTTGTGATCTAATTTAATTTCTAAATTCATTCATTTGTGGAACACATATTTACCAAATGCCTACTATGTGCTGGGACCAGCTAGGCACTGGGCATACAACAGTAAATAGGATAAACAGGTCCCTTGACCTCACAGAGCTTATAGAAAAGTAGGATCAGCCGGGTGCGGTGGCTCACGCCTGTAATCCTAGCACTCTGGGAGGCCGAGGCCGGCGGATCGCTCAAGGTCAGGAGTTCGAAACCAGCCTGAGCAACAGCCAGACCCTGTCTCTACTAAAAATAGAAACAAATTAATTGGCCAACTAAAAATATATGGAAAAACTTAGCTGGGCATGGTGGCGCATACCTGTAGTCCCAGCTACTCGGGAGGCTGAGGCAGAAGGATCGCTTGAGCCCAGGAGTTGGAGGTTGCTGTGAGCTAGGCTGATGCCACGGCACTCTAGCCCAGGCAACAGAGTGAGACTCTGTCTCACAAAAAAAAAGAAAAGAAAAAAAGAAAAAAGGGATATTTGCATAGGAAATGAATTATTAAAATACAATTTGGTAAGTGCAATGCTCAGGGAAGTCCAGGCAGCAATAGAAGAATTGGAGAGAGGGGCCAACCCCAATTTGATAGAGGGACACTGTTAAGAAAAGTTACTTTGGGGCGTGAAGACCAAGCGGAGATGTGATGTTAATAAGACAAAGGTGGGAAAGGGGGGTGATGTGTCCACAGAGATCTGTGCAGAGATCCAGATGTGGGAAAGACCATAAATGGCATGTTTGGGAACCAAAAGAGTTCAGTGTGGCTAGAGAGATAAACTGAGGCCAATTTCTGCATGGCCTGATGAATCAGAGTGTGGTTTTGACTTTATCCCGAAGGCAATGGAGTGTCACTGAAGACAGAGAGCTCCTACTCTTATTTTTCCTTTGCCTCATTTTTCTCATATTTTACACACACACACACAGACACATATGGCTTTAAATTCTTCCTTGAACAAAGTGAGGGTATAGCCAACGAATTCACTAAATAATGTCATTAAAGAAAGCCAGCTCAAGTGAGGAAAATCCAATGTAACACACTCATATTAAAACAACAAACAGCCAATAAGAAGGGTCTAGACACATGCACAAAGAATCTCTCAAAGAATAAGCACGAAACAGGGAATAGTGGTTGCTTCTGGGAGGAACCCTAGGTGGCCCGGGAACAGTATGGGAGGAAGGCTTTTACTCTGTATTCCTTCTCACCTTTCGAATTTTGTACCATTTACATATTTATTAAAGGCTAATAAAATGTAAATTTAAAATAAATCTGGAGGAAAAAATCCAACAAATTTGTCACTAGTTGCAGTCTCCCTCCTGCCCCATTTCTCACCCAGCCAAACTATTAGAATGCTGGACTAGGGTGACAACATATTGCTGTGAAAGTGGGAAAAGTCACTGAAGGAAGCCTTGGTGAGGAAACGATTAGCAAGATGTGGTGGTGGGCAGAATGAGGGGGCAGAAACAGAAAGAGGATTCCAAGCGAACCTTCCTGTGTGCTCTCGAGAGGGCGTTTACGTGTGTTCGGTCTTGGCTTCGTCATCTGTGATATTGTAATAATGATGGCATTTGCATCATTGGGTACTAGTGGGAATTAAACACGCTAGATGCTGGTTATGAAAAGGTCAACAAGACTGGGCCTGATAAGGAAACTGAGGCACACAAAGGTTAAGTAACCTTGAAGTGATTCCAATCTGGTGTGGAAGAGACCAGTAAGTAAACAGGCAACCTCAGCACGCTGCGATCAGCACCTCAGGGTAAGCATTGGGCGCCGTGGGACATGCAGGAGGCGCCTGTCTTAGGCTGGGTTCCCTAAGAGCAGAGCCAGAGGTAGGGCTCTTGTGCAAGGGAATGACTGAGGAATGCTCTCAGGTGAGGCCTGTAAGAGACAGAGCCGAGCACAGGGCAGGGGAGAAGCTAGACAAAGATGTGTGTTTAGCCTAGGGGTTGGCAAACTGTGGCCTTTAGGCCAATTCTGTGTTTCTGTAAATAAGAGTTTTAGTGGAACACAGCCACAGTTTTATTAGAATAAGTCACATTTATTTCCTTTATATGTTATCTACTTCTGCTCTATGAAGGCAGAGTAGAGTAGTTGCAATAGAGACCACCTGGCCCACCTTTCCAGAAAGCTTGCCTCAGGTGGATCCCATGGGGCACCATAGAGCATGAATGGCATCGCAGACCTGGCCCACCTAAAGGCGAGGCACCTGGCTGACCTCAGGACCTCTGCTCAGAAGTACACTTGGAGTTCAGGAGAGAAGTCCAGGCTGGGAATATAAATTTGGGAGATAGCAGATGACAGATGGTATTTAGCAGTTAGAGTCTGGATGAAGTCATCTAGAGAATGATGTAGACAGAGAAGAGATCCTAGGACTGAGCCTTGGGGAACAGCAATGTTTGTTTACAGGTGAGGAAGAGGAAAAGGAAGGGGATAGAGGAAGGGAGACCCAGGAGAAGCGTGTGAAATAGGAAAAAACTGAGAGAAAGTGGTTTCCTACAAGCCAAGTAAAGAACATGTTCCAAGGAGGAAGTGACCACCTGTGCTGTTCGGGAAATGGTCAGTTTGGGGGCTCTGAGGGCAGTATGGCTGCACCCAGAAAGTCCTCAGGAAGACTACATGAGCCCAATGTAGGGAGAGGAGCAGCCTAAATATGCAAACATGCACACACATGCACACCTGCATCCATGTATCCACGCCATGCACATACAACTGCACTGCTGTCTTTATTTGGGACTTGTGAACAGACATTAGAGATTAGTGTCTAGGCTGATGTATAGTGAAGAAGTCTGAGAACACAGGCTCATTTTTGACAGAAGCAGTTTTGGTGGAATTACATGAGCAGTAGCCTGATTGGAATGAGTTCAAGAGAGAGGGAAGAAATTGGAGACGGCAAGTACAAACAACAATTTTAGGAGTTGTGCTGAGAAGCGACACAGAAAAATGGAGGGGTAGCTAGAGAACGATACAGAGTCAAGAGAGGAGTTTTGTTTGAATATGGGAGAAACTGCAGCATGTTTGCATCACACTAATCTAGTAGAGATGGAAAAACTGATGGTGCAGGTAGGGAGAACTGCCAGGCATTCTTGGGTTGATCAGAGGATATGGCACTCAAAGCATTGAGATTGACCTCTAGGAACATGGGCAGTTTGTCCACAGTAACAGGAGAAAAGGCAGAGCTGTGTGCACAGATACAAGTAGGTTGATGAATACCTAAGTTCTCTTGAAGGCTTGTATTTTCTCTATGAAATGGGAAGCAAGACCATCAGGGGAGACAGAATATGGGGAAGATGGCAGGGGTCTGAGGAAGGAGAAGAAAAGGTCAAGTAGTCATCCAGAAGAATGATGGGGTGAATGGCTCACTGTGTATCTCCTACAGCATCTCCATTGCTTCAGCAGGTATGTTCTCAGTGTCTATTATGTCCCAGGCACTTTGATAAACATCAAATGCTTCTTGGAAGAAGGTGTGGTAGAGCACCTTCAAAGACATCCCAAACATTTTTTAGATTTGCAGCTGAGGGTAGCTTGGCCAGGATGTCAGGGTAGAAGCAGTGGTGATCTGGATTTGGAAGGAACCAGAAGCCTCAAAAAGAGGCCACTGCAGGAGCTTCCTTACCTGGTTTCTTGGAATCCATGTTTGAGTGATTTTCCTGAAACACAAATCTGATCATGTCATACCTTTAACTCCTTCAGTGAGGACAGATAAGAACTTGGGGCAGCTCATGCCTATAATCCTAGCACTCCAGGAGGCTGAGGCAGGAGGATCACATGAGGTCAGGAGTTCAAGACCAGCCTGAGCAAGAGTGAGACCCCATCTTTATCAAAAATAGAAAAAAATTAGCTGGGCGGCATCATGGTGCGTGTCTGTAGTCCCAGCTACTCGGAAGGCTGAGGCAGGAGGATTGCTTGAGCCTAGGAGTTTGAGGTTGCTGTGAGCTAGGCTGATGCCATGGCACTCTAGCTAGGGTGACAGGGCAAGACTCTGTCTAAAAAAAAAAAAATAAAAAAAATAAAAAGAACTTGGGGCAAATTGCTTCTAGGGAAGAAAACAGAAACACTGGGGTACAGATGAAAAGAGAGACTTTTCATGGATACCCTTGTGTAATGTTTGGGGGCAAAAAAACTAACCATGTGCATATATTCACTACTTAAAAGAAAGACAAAACTCTCCCCTCAAAAGTTTCTATGGCTTTCCACTATCCTTAGGAGAAAGAAAATGCTTAACTTGGTCTATAATGCTCTGCCTGGCATGGCCCTGCCAACCACTCCACTCAGCTACACTGACCTTTGAATTCAGCTGCACCAGGCTCTTCCAGGCCTCTGCGCCTTTACACGGGCTTTTCATTCGGCCTCACTTTCTTATTTCCATCTCTCCCTTCCCTATCTGTGCCAGTCAATTTAGGTCTCAGCTGCAAAGTCACTTTTTCAGGGAATACTTCCCTGCCGGAACCCGCAAGCTCTGTCAGTTGGTCAGTCCCTGTGTGGGCACTCACTCCCTGGGCACCAAGGACCATGATGAAGCGTACGGAGCTCATCAGTTTGCCTCACTACACCGGCAGTCCAAGGGCAGGGTCCCTTGGTGTCCAGCACAGAGGGTGGCATAGCGTCTGTGCTCCGTGCCTGTCAGCTGGACGAAACTGAACTTCTCAAGACCCGCGTCCACCCAAAGCAGCCGCCGTCAGGGCAGATGTGGGGAAGGGGAAGCCAGCGCCGAGCCGCCCTCTTGGACCTCCCTCTTAGCAGCCTGGCGATACTGCCGGCGTCCCTCCGCCGGGCAGGAGGGACAGGCTCAGGGGCACCGCCGGGAGCTCCCAGGTCGCACGTGTGAGACCATCAGGTGAGCCCTGGCAGCCCGGATGCAAGGGGGACGGACGACCAGAACTGCAGAGGGCTGCTGCGGGGCAGACAAAGCCAGGCGAGAGTCACAAAACGGCCTCCTCCCTTTCAAGAGAGGAGGCTCAGACCACCGCTGGGACAAAAGCCGAGAGGCAGAGACACTACAACCCACCCAGCCTCAAGCAGCCGGTAGCGCTGCAAAGACGAAACCGTGTCCCGCGGCGGCGGCCCCTGCGCCTGCGCACTCGGGCCCCGCCCCACGCCCTCCAGGGCCCGCCCCGCCCTCTGCGTGCGCACTGCCTAGAGCCCGCCTCCGCTAAAGACTGCCGGCGCATGCGGCCGGGCTTATTCACTGGCTGCCAGGGTCTCCGCGCGCGTCGCCACTTAGCTCTGTCGCTGACGGGAGGGTCTGAAGCCGGCCTCAGGTAGGCTGACTCCAGGGATCCCGGGGGAACTGTTCTCCCGTGCAGGAGTCGGCGGCGTGAGCTGAGTCTGGCGCGGGACAGCCCCACTGCCGGAGTGACAGACACCGCTCCCCACCAATCAGGGGCGAGGTGGCTCGGCGTCCTGCCCAATGGGCTGCGTGCCTAACGGGAGTGGGGCGGGCGGCCCCGGCCGGTGAGGTGCCGGCTCCCGCGCGCGGGCCGCGTGGCCGGGCGCGGCTGTGGAGGGGTCGCCCGGGTCGCGCGGCGGCTGCAGGGGCCTCGGGGCCGGTGCTGCAGCGCCCGGCGGCACCCGATCAGCCTAGCCTGGCTCGTGGGACGGAGAGGGCCGTAGAGGCGCGGAGCCCCCTTCGTTCAGCCATTTCCGAGGAAGCCGGGCTGCTGTCCCTCTGCTCTGGCCGCCCCGGGCCTCGGGTCTCAGGGCCCGGGCTCAGCCTCCCCGGGTGCGGGTTCCAGGACCGAGCGGGCCCACCGCGCGCTGGGGAATGGGATGGGCGGCCCAGCACCGTGGGAGGAAGGGGCCTTTGAGCTCGCGGTGCCGAGGGTCCCTCAGGCCGGCCTCTTTGGCCCCACAGCTCCCCTCCTTTCCTGGCGGCCGGGAGAGCGGATGCGGGCGTGTTAGAGTCCTCACGTTTGCGCGGCGCCCTTACGACCACACTCGTTAAAATTTTGAATCCTCAGCACCCTGTGACGCGGGCGATGCTGAGATTCTCATCCCCATTTTACGGAGGTGAGAACCCGGGCTTCCGGCAGCTCGAGTGACTCGACTGAGGTCTCAGCACACGAGTGACGGAGCAGTGAAGGAAAAGGAAGCTTTTTGTTCCAAATCTTTGTTGACTTTCTCTGATGCATTGTGGTTTATGTTAGGTGCCTGAAAACCTTCTGATGTCTTCAATCGCCTTCAGAAAAAAGTTCAGATCGGGCATTTGAGTTTGCACATGATTAGGCCCCTTGCCTACCTTTACAGCTTATTTTCCACCACCCTTTTCTTGGCCCTACCTCTGTTCTCTGTAGATGACCTCACCTGCCTGTTCACTCTGCTAAACGTGTGCAGTCAGTCCTTCAAGGCCCATTGCAAGTTGTGGATCCTCCCCCACCCCCAGGATGTCTCTCTGTTCGAAAGCTTTCTGCTCTCTTCTTCCCCCTTTATAGCCTTCGTATGTTTCCCTCTGCTTTCCACCATGGCTGGATTACTCATTTATGTGTAAACGTTTCGTCTCTCTAAGTGGACTGCCAGCAACTTGAGAGCGGTTGGGCCCAAATCTGATTAATATTTGCTGTCCCCAAAGTATGTGGCACAACCACTCTCACATAGTGGGTGGCCCATAAATGTGAGTGAATGAGCCTCCCACTTGATCTTTGTGTATATTGGAATATTTATTGCCAGGCACTGTGGGACTGCAGGAATCTCCCCAAGATGTTACCCTCTTACTAAAATTGGGCAAATCAAATGTAAATGGATGAGATGAGTCATTTATAGAAGTAACCCATTCCGGGTGGCTTAGGAATTTCTAGGAACATCCAAAATTCAGTCAATGAGAGCAGGGTATAGTCTCAGTAAGGGGTCTGTCTGGTTAGGACATACCTAAAATGTAGCCAAGTCTGATATTCATGTGTCAGTAAGATACTGTAAGGTGATAGTATTTCCCCCAAATAATAGAGACTTAGGGTCAAATAAGTTTGGGGAAATTGCATCCTGTGTAGCCCTCTTGGGAGATTACAGTGTGGGTTAACTTATTAAATGCTCCCAAAGCAAATGACTTTGTTTAATCGGCATTTGTCTGATTTATCTATCCATAAAACCCTTTTTGAAACTGTCATGCATTTTGCAGAAACCAAGAAGCAGCGATTTTGGAAATACTGTAACAGAGGATAGAATGAGCAGGACAGTGTCTTTCTGGCTGTCCCAGGAGGAAGACATTCTGAGCATTTTATTTTCTTGCCAAGTGTGTTCATTCCTGCTCTGAGGGGGGAGTGGGATGGGGGAATGCTTCAAAGAGACCTCCCCAGTTTTCTTGTTCCTTTCTTAGCTTATTTTTATTATAATTTGGCTACACATGGAACGTGTCTGGAGGAGGAAAATATCCTGACCGTGCCAAAGTAAGCACTTTGTGCTACTTGGCGATTGTGTTTCTCATTTTGGTCACATTTGGCTTTGCTGACCAAATGATGTTTCTGGGCCTCTGAAACTGGAGACAAGTGATAAATCCTCCCTGGTGAGCTGTCACTGTCTCTTCACTTCTTGTCTATGCTGTCCTTGTATCTACCTCTTTCATATCTCATCAGGTCTGCTTCTTCATTTCCTGCCTTGACTGTACTGCTCTTTGGATTTAATCTACTCTCCCCTCTTGAGTCCTCTGCCCGCCATGTGCTTTAGGCTGGCTTATTATCTGATGTTCCTTTCTCCCAGATGTTCCTTTCTGCCAGTCTCTGTTCATGGCATACCTGGGAGTGATTGCTGGCAAGGAGCAAGCTGTTAAATTACAGACGAGAACTACCTCTAATTAAAAGCATTTTAGGTTTAGCTGCACCTACTTTTAAGTTTTGAAGTTCTTGCCTTTTAGTCTACCTTCCATAACCTAGAGAAGCTGTGTTTTCTTGGCAATACATTGTAGTTTAGCCAAAGACATTACTTCTTTCGTGGAGAATTGGAGTGCTTATTTAAGCTTGAAATTTTTTTCCTGTATAGGGAAAATAATGAGGCACCTGCCTAGCATTCCAGTGTCTGGTCGTGGTGTCAGACAACATGTGGGGGACACTGTTCTATCAACCAGGTTGGAGCTGGTTTTTTGGTTTTGGTTTTATTAGGTTGACTCTTGAGGTTCTTAGTTGTCAAAGCTTTAAACAAGAGCTACGTTATTTGAGTAGCAGTTGTTTTTCTACCCATATTTGACTAAAGCCATCTAGTGATCCAAGACATGTTTGTTATTCTATTTAAACCTGACAAGAACCTTCCGAAGGCATGTGACAGATAAAGAAACTGAGAGGCTCTAAGAGGGTTCATAGCTAGTATTAATAATTGGCAGAGCCAATATTTGAACCCAGATGAGTTTGGTTTGTTGAGATGTATTCATTTTATCTGTAATATTTCCTTCTTCCAGGTCAAAAAGTAAAATGAAGTACATTCTGGTTACTGGTGGTGTTATATCAGGAATTGGAAAAGGAATCATCGCCAGTAGCGTGGGCACAATTCTGAAGTCATGTGGTTTACATGTAACTTCAATTAAAATTGACCCCTACATTAACATCGATGCAGGAACGTTTTCTCCTTATGAGCATGGTAAGCAAAATGCATTTTTCCCTCCCTCTCCCTTTCTTTTTCTTGCTTTCTTCCTTTCTCCTTTCCTCCCTCCTTTCCTTCCTTTCTTCCAGCCCTTGGGAATTCTGTGCACATTTTGCATAATTTCCATTTCCTGCCCTCTAAAAACGTTCTCAGTGTAGCAGAATGGTGCTTTTCTCACCTAGACAGGAAGAAGTAGAAGTCTTAATAGGCAGTGCAGTGATTAGACTTTAGAGGTGTCTGTAATAAAAATGATCTTTTTGGTGGCTGAATGAAAGTTTGTCACTTCTCTTGAAAAAAGACGTCTGGTGACATAATTACGTTCTTCTTACTGTTTGAGAAGAGGGAGTATGCTTATTCTTTGAGACTTTAGTCTTTAGAAATAGGGTAAGTGGATAGAAGTTGTAAGGAAATAGGTTTTGGCCCAATATAAGGAAGACCTTTATAATAATAAGCACCCTCCAAAAGTGGGGTGACTGACTTCAAGAAGTTGTTGAATTATCTTTGGTAAGATGTTGAAACAGGCTAAAGGACCACTTTGTAGGGATGCGAGCAACAGCTAGATGCTGGATTTGGAGGACCTGTAAGTTTGGGATTCTAGTTTGCTAATACTTTGGATAATATAAATGAAGATCTTTGAGGTGAATGAAAAGTTGAAACCATTAAGGGAGAGTAGGAAAAACATATCTCAAGTTTTCAAATTCTATATTCATACTCATACTGTCTTAGGCTGAGTAAGGTAAAAGTCTATAAAGATTAGTGTCACTAGAGTAAAAGTCCTCAGGTAACAGTGTCAGGAAAAGATCCATATACTGGGGTGATATTTATACAAAAATCTTGAGCAGAGGATTAGTTATCTCTGAGGGGGAAAATAAGACATTTTTTCCTCTCCTATTTTTGAGCTTGTCTCCTATTGTGACAGTAGGATTGAATCATTCTGGGCACAGTTTCAAGAATGAAGTTTCAAGGAATGAATGTGAAACAAAGGAATAGGGAGAACTTGTGCAGTTTCCCAACTTTTTTGAGAACTAAAGCATAGCTTAGAAGCTGATTTTTATAATCACAAACTTAATATGCATTATCTTATATAAGTTTTGAATCCAATCATACTTTTATCATACTTTAAACTTTATTTTGCTCAATTGGGAGACTTTTCTGAAAGTTCTTTTTCTCTGGGCAGCAGATGCTGTACTGTTGTAAAGTCCTATATATTCCTGCCCTTCTGGGCTGTCATCTCCTTCCATTTTATACTGTTTTATAATTCTTTCAGAATAAGTGTGAGTTTGTTGACAGAAGTCTGATGTTAGCTTGGAAAATGGTTGGTAATTTTTCTTTTTTTGTGTCATAGTTTTCTAGAAATAAATTTCTCTGCTTCATATCAAGTTAATGCAGACTTTGTTCTCTCTGAATGTTTATATTTCAGGATTCAAGTTATGCCACGGTCTATGTACTTTTCACTTCCCTAAATGTTTGCCCTGTTCACTGCAGGTGAAGTTTTTGTGCTGGATGATGGTGGGGAAGTAGACCTTGACCTGGGTAACTATGAACGGTTCCTTGACATTCGCCTCACAAAGGACAATAATCTGACCACTGGCAAGATATACCAGTATGTCATCAACAAGGAACGTAAAGGAGATTACTTGGGGAAAACCGTCCAAGGTAAGACTGGATTTACCTTTAAGGTTAAAGAATCTTAACCAGTTTAATTTCTTTTGAGTATAAAAGCTTACATTTTATGGGATGTCAGCATGAAACTGTCAAGGTATTGTTACTGAAATAAGCCTTGAGTTGAAAATACAAAATTTTATAGCCATTTACTGAAAAAATAATTTGAAGAAGCCATTGCTGCTCTGCAGATGGCATAGGAGCTTGTCAGTCCAGCCAAGGCAGCACGATTTGAATCCAGAGAGCTGTTGTTTTTAGTCAGTGATGAGTGTGAAGTGGTGAAGACACCTAGATTAGAGCATTGAGCCAGGTGGCATGTAGGTTGTGCATCTGGGACTGACTATAGACAGTGATAAGGAAATGAACATCTGTTGTGTACGCTGGTTTTCATCGGTGCCACATGGGCTGGGTGAGTCTGAGAAGTGGGTTTCTGGGTCCTCCCATGCTTTTACCAGCACAGCTTCACTTATATCTATTTGCTGTTTTGGGGTTTTGCATAAGTGTTCATTTGAGAAGAGTATTTTGCTGCTTTAAAAAGGTGGGATTGGGCGGGGGGCGGTGGCTCACGCCTGTAATCCTAGGCGAGGCGGGAGAATTGCTTGAGCTCAGGAGTTCAAGACCAGCCTGAGCAAGAGCGAGACCCTGTCTCTACTGAAAATAGAAAGATATTAATTGGCCAACTAAAATATATAGAAAAAATTAGCCAGGCATGGTGGTGGCACATGCCTGTAGTCCCAGCTACTCGGGAGGCTGAGGCAGAAGGATTGCTTGAGCCCAGGAGTTTGAGGTTGCTGTGAGCTAGGCTGACGCCATGGCACTCTAGCCCGGGCAATAGAGTAAGACTCTGTCTCAAAAAAAAAAAAAAAAAAAAGATGGGATTGGAAAACCACTGGTCTAGAAAAATGGCAGCAGCCCAAATTTTGGGGGTCGCTGAAAGGTGGCTTTCATCTGAGTTACGAGAGCAAATCTGCTGTTGGCTTCAGACTCTACTGGACTGAAAGCTGAGGGTCACACTGACTGCTGGCTCTGGTCTGAGGCTGCCCTGGCCAGATTTGGGGCTAGTTGGGTCATGTTTGGATCTTAGCTCTGCCACTTACCAGCTTTATGAACATGGGCAGATTATTTAACTTCTTTGAGTTATGGTTTTCTTTCCTGTAAAGTGAAGAGAACAACATCCACTTCTGTGGGTTGTTAGGAGGATTAAAGCAGCTAGGTCAATAAAGTGTTTCCCTGATTTCCTGACACATAGAAAGGGTCAATTAAGAATCAAAATGATTTTGATCGTACAGTTTGTTGTTCTAGGCCTCCAATGTGTTTATTCATTTATTCATCACCCATCAAACATGTATTGAATGCTCACTGCGGTCAGATCCTCGCTGGTGCCGGTAAAGTGAATGACTCACAAGACCAGCGAGGTCATTGCATGGAGGTTCCCTGTGGGAGAGACAGACAACTATCAGATAAACAGAAACATCTGCTAGGATCTGTGAAGGAGACAAATGTATGAGGAGAGAAAGAGTGGCTGGGACAAGCCACTTTGAACAGACGGTCAGGGAGCCTCCCAGCAGAGGCCATTCACGGGGAGGACGGAAGGAGGAGGGCATAGTAAGGGCGGTGGCTCAAGGCCACAGAAGGCTTGGTTGGTCAAGGAACAGACAGGAGGCCAGTGTGGCTGAGGCACAGTGACCAAGGGGGGTGATCAGAGAGGTGGATGAGGGGGACCACAGCCAGGTTCTACCTGGCCAAGGAGTTCAGATTTTACTCAGAGCACTGGGAAGCCACTGAAAAGTTTAGACATGGAAGTGATGAATTCTGATTTACATTTTAAGAGATCACTTGGGCTGCTGTGTATGGAACATATAATGAATATCCTTGTGCTTGAGACACTGCTATTTAACTCCAGTGACTAGAGTTAAATAGTAGTTGTCAGCTCTCAGGAACTTGCAGTCAGAGCCCAATAACTATGATTTTTAAAAAGTATTTAGCAGTAGCTGGCATTTGTTCAGCACTGACATGCTAGGCACTCTGAGCATTTTACAAGTGCTATCAAAATTTCCAGTTTTGTGAGGTAGAAGTTATCACCTCCACTTAACAGATGGGGAAAACAAGCTTAAGGATAGTGAAGTAATTTGCCCAAAGATCTACAGCTAATGAGTGATGGAACTGAGATGTGCATCCAAACATCCTGACCCCAGATTCTGTGCTCATAGCCATTCTGCTAACTGTACCATCTCTGCAGTGGATTGTCTACCCTTCAGTGAACTGGAAACATATGGAACAGGGTCCTGGCAGGCACTTGTTCCTGGAAAAGCACTCAGGTGTGATGTGCCCACCTCAGCCTTGGTTGTGAGTGGTAGGGGCGGCCACACAGTCTGTTGTGTTGGTGTGTGGCCAGAACAGTGGACTCTGATGTGTTTAGGACACCACTTTTGGCCTTACTCTCTTGCAGGGTTTCCAGCAACAACTTGGAAATCTGGGAAAGATTAGTTGTGGCCAGTTAAAGGGGACCTCAAAAGTATTTTTATGACCACATTGCTATTCTGTCCAGGCAAAGAGTGCAGCAGTTTGCTTTAGCAATAAGTATATTTGCCTCAATCAGTGCTGATGGACAAGTGTCAGTTGTGTATTTCTTCTCTCTCCCAGTTGTCCCTCACATCACGGATGCCATCCAGGAGTGGGTGATGAGACAGGCATTGATACCTGTGGATGAAGATGGGCTGGAACCTCAAGTGTGTGTGATTGAGGTTGGTATGAGTGCTGCATATGTGAACAGGTGTTATTCGTCTTCTTAGTCAGCCATGGACAACTGATAGGACAATTTCCAGTGAAGCTTTGCCTTCCTGTCTCTGTCAGTGCAGTAATGTTGCAATGTGGCAGGTAAGGGCACAGTGACAGTCACAGAATGGCCACTCAGGAGAAAGCAGTACTTTGTCTAAACAATACTTCCTTTTTTTAGCATTTATAGATTCACTTAGTACCAAGTGTACTGATAAGAGTGGTGTGACACATCTTCATCCATCTTTGGAGAAAGTCGGTAGATGTTTTGCTTTCCTCTGGCAAGGACATTCCTCTTTGAATGAACTTCATTCGGTTTCAGTTTTGGTACTCTTGCTCTGCTGACCCTAGCTGTTGGATCTCAGTGTTTCTCTGATAACAGGAGACTCAAAAATTCCAGCAGTTTATAACTGATGCTTTTTAGTACAAAAGTTACCGTTGCTTATCTAAGGAGATTTAGATTTTTTTGCTTTTGATTCTCATACAAATAAAACTTCTGGTCTGTCTCTCACCTGCCTTTTTTCTTGAAATGATGTGGAAAGACCCATAATAACCTTGGGGAATGATGAGCCTATCCAAAAAAGTAAGCTTTTAGCACAAAGAAATGTCTAATCACTGTTAACTGACGTCGTAGAAAGTCTGTCATACTGTTAATGATCCCTGAATCAAGACAACAGAACAGTTAGAAAACTAAGGCACCAGAGAAGGGTTTAGTGCTTACCCTCTAAAATGACTTTGTTCTTCCAGCTCGGCGGCACTGTGGGGGATATAGAAAGCATGCCCTTCATCGAGGCCTTCCGTCAGTTCCAGTTCAAGGTCAAGAAGGAGAACTTTTGTAATATCCACGTCAGTCTAGTTCCTCAGGTAAGAAATTTGTCAGAGTTTTACTTTGGGGGAGTTAGGAGGAAGAAAAGGTTGATTTTCACTTGTTTCTAGTAGTTTTCAGTACTTGATGTGCAGGAAGCCGGAATAAAGAACTTCTTGGCCGGGTGTGGCTCACCATGCCTGTAATCCCATGCCAGCACTTTGGGCCTCCAGGCCAGCCAAGGCAAGAGTACCTGTCTCTACAGAAAAATTAGAAAAATAGTCCCAGCTACTCAGGAGGCTGAGGTGGGTAGATTGCTTGAGCCCAGGATTTCGAGGCTGCAGTGAGTGAGCTATGATCATGCCACTGTGCTCCAACCTGGGCGACAGAGCGAGACCCTTCCTAATTTTTGTCACTATTGCCTCTTTACAATATTTGTGTTTATGAATTTTTGTCTTTAAAAAAATAACCCCTCTACTCTATTATACCATGTAGCAAAGACAGATGCCTCTGGTCAATATACCATTGTTAACTGTACTGATTATTGATTATGTTGATTTTATATTGATAAATATAAAAATCAATCATTATATTGATTTTAATTTTTTGAATTTCCATTTGATCTTTTAAAATGGTATGATTATAATAAAGTTAAGTTCCCAAAGAAGTTGTTTGTTTTTAGAGTCAGGGTCTCACTGTGTCGCCCAGGCTAGAGTACAGTGGCATGATCATAGCTCATTGCAGCATTGAACTCCTGGGCTCAAGCAATCCTCCTGCCTCAGGTTCCTAAGTAGCTGGGACTATAGGGCCGCACCATCATGCCTGGCTAATTTTCTTATTTTAAGTTTTTGTAGAGACAGGGTCTTGCTTAATTGCCCAGGCTGGTCTCAAACTCCTGGCTTTAGGCCATCCTCCCACCTTGGCCTCCCAGTGGACAGTATTTAGATATTCAAAAGTATGTCAACCCTGAAGAGGCTGCAGGCATGGAAGGGTGTCTAGTGTGGCAGGGGAATGAGAGAGGGCAGGGTCCTCATTTAACAGGGTAATCAATAGAAAATAGAAAATGCCTCAAACTAAATGTCAGGAATTAGCAATAAAGCATGGCAGAGGGATTAATTAAAAGAGTTGAAGAGCAGTTGTTTCTAGGATTTGGAAAGTGGGAGAGGGTGGGGAACCACCATTGGTTAGGACAAACCCTGTACAACTATTGGACTCTAAAATACATGCGCTTGTAACTTTGACAAAAGTAATTCTATTTCTCTATTAAAAGGGGTTCGGGGAAAACTCATACTTAAATTCATTATCATAGAGAAACTAACTTGTTTTTCTTTTTGTAAAATAGCCAAGTTCAACAGGGGAACAGAAGACTAAACCCACCCAGAATAGTGTCCGAGAACTTAGAGGGCTTGGACTTTCTCCAGACCTGGTAAGATTTCTTGGTTACCTTCAGCGTGACCTTTTACGTCTAATTAAAATCACTCCTCCATGACAGACAAGATCTTTGTGTCTTAGAGTGCTCACCATGGTCATTGATGACGAGGGAGAGAGGTTTAGTGCTCTGAACCGGGGCTATTGTTGCAAGATTTTCTTACCTGGCTCGCGTGAGGTCTTGTGCTCTCTGTGCCTTATGTCTCCTCTCGGTCCTTCACTTCCTCTCCTTTTTCTTGCTGCTCATGAATGTTAATTAAAGAGGAAAACCCTAGTTAGCTTTGTAGTTCATTATCTGTTCATTTGCACTACCATTTCTCCAATTGAGATTTAGGATTTCAGTTTTGAAACAGGCAATGATATTTTTGTGGAATACGTGCAGTGTGCTGAGAATTAACATTTTCATTCATCTTAACAGTGTGATGTCTGTTTTCATTTCAATCAGGAACCCCCCGCCCCAGTTGTATAATTTGTTCCTTCTATTAAATCATCTTGTTTTTTTTACTGCCAGGTTGTGTGCAGGTGCTCAAATCCTCTTGACACCTCAGTGAAAGAGAAAATATCGATGTTCTGCCACGTTGAACCTGAGCAAGTAAGTAGAAATTCCATCTCTGTGTAGGTCATGTTTTGCTTCTAATTATCCTAAAGCCTCTTGATCAGTTTCATGAGGCCTGTTATTTTGTAATCGAAGATAGTCACCTGTTCCCTAGAAGGACCGATTGCCATTGACTCTGATTCACCTTCACCTGCCTCGTGGTTCCCTGAACGCACTTGGATCCCTCCTGCCTCCTCTCTGCCTACCCTTTGTACTTTATGCTCCACCAGGCTGAATGTCTTTCTGTTCCCCTAGTGCACTGACTGATTTCTGTCACAAATCCGTGTCCCCTCTCCTCATTGGCCTGGCAGTCTACTCGTTTTCATCCTTGGGGGCTAATGAGGACAGAGTGTTGTTTGAGAAACTTTACCTGCCAAACCACTCCTGGCCCTCAACCCTCAGGGTTAACACATCCTTCTCTGGGCTCCTTGGTGAGCCCATCCTCCTGTCCCTTGTGTGTGTGTCTGCTGTGCGTGCGCGTCCACGTTTGTCTTCCCTCACAGCTCCTGGAGGGCGAGGACCACCTTATTCTACTTTATGTTTCTGGTGCCTGGAGTATTGTAGTCTTTTTGTTACTTTAGCTATGGTACGGGAAACCCAAAATTTTGGAACCTGCAAAGTATCTAAGTGCGGTGCTTAGTGTGGGAATTCTAGTGGCGGTAAGTTGAGATTGTGGCTTTGGCTAGGTTTTGCTGAAGGAGAGTAGAAGGAAAGTTGGGGTCCAGAAATATGCAGATTAGGCTATGGAGAGTTTATTTCACTACTAGATTATTTGAGGATCAGGAGACTAAATAGGAGAGCCCAGCTGGCCCAGAGAGAGCAGCAGGATTACAATAAGAGCAATCCATTTATTTACAAGATTATGAGGGGTGTGGAGGTAAATAGAAAGCAGTTAAAATCATTGGCCAGGCATTTCCATAAACAGGGAGAGGAAAGTTTTTAGCCCCAAGCTTCAGGGTGTGAGCCCTTGGGGTCAGGGCTCTGGGATCTGAGCTCAGTTAAAGGAGTCTGCTTCTCACAGATCAGGTGGAACACGGAGTAATTTTAGTGTGCTCAACAGCCCTTTATCATGCACTTTAATCATTTTATATATTTCTGTCCTAGCAAGTGAAGGGAATTCAGTTCTGTAGCAGAGTGAGTTGTTAAAATTATTTACTATTAAAAATGTACTTAAACAAGTACTTAAATTTCCACACTTCAATTTCAGATCTTTTGCCTGTTTTTTTAATTGAGTTGTAAGATTTCCTTATGTAGCCTGAATACAAGTCTTTTATCAGGTATATGATTCATACATATTTTCTCCCTGCCTTTGGTTTGTCTTCCTCATTTTCTTGATGGTGCCTTTTGGAGCACAAAAGCTTTTAAATTTTGATGAGGTCCAATTTATCCATTTTTTTATGGATCTCTTTGTTTAGCCAAGGTCATGAAGATTTTCTTGTTTTCCTCTGAAAGTTTTATAGTTGTAGGACTTACATGATCCATTTGAGTTTATTTTTGTGTATAGTGTGAGGGTAAGGGTTGAAATTCACCTTTTTGTATGTGGATCTCTAGTTGTCTCAGCCCCATTGTTGAAAAGACTATCTTTTTATAATCTCCTATACTTTTCTTTATGAAGGTGCTTTTTAGGTTTATTAATCTTCAGAAAGTTGTTTAGATTTATTTATAGCAACTCATAATTTTTGTTACAACAGTGAGTGGCGCTTCTGATTAGATATGGCCCACATGTAGAAAACCCTGCTGATCTATAGCCATAGATCAAAATCTATAGCCAAATCTATAGCCAGTTTCTGCCCACTGATCTATAGCCTAGCATCCTTACTAAAATTCTATGTATTCTAATTGTTTACCTGTAAATTCTCTTGGTTTTTATGGACAGGCAATGATTTTTTTTTGTAGAAAAGGAGAGCTTTATTTCTGCATGTTACATATGACCCATATTCACTCTGGGGTGGAAACTTACATGTAAATGTATCACAGTTAGGCCCTATGCCTCAAAGGGTGAAGCAGGTGCACAAAGGTGCTCAAGTACACAGCATCTGGCCGGTGGCCTCCCAGGAAGAATGTTACTGAAATCAGTCTTTTGTTCAGTTGAAGCTGTAGTTAACGGCTTGCGGTACAGGGGGTCTGGCATTGGATGAGCTCTAGTTGCTTCAGTATTGCGATAAGCAATGACATTGCATGCGTTATTCAGAAGCACTTTTTTCTTGTTTTCCAGTTTTTTTTTCCTTATCTAATTGTAATGGCTAATATCTCCAGTACATCCTTGAATAGAAGTAGTGAGAGTGGTCATTCTTGCCTTTTTCTGGACTTTAAATATTAAACATTAATATTTAATGTTAAACCATGTGATGTTTCTGTTGGTTTTTTATATTTTTAAATTTTCCATAATCTTAATTAACCAAGAATTTTTAGTATGAATTGGTTTTGAATTTTTATCAAGTCTGTATCCACTGAAGTGATTTTTTTTTTCCTCCTTTAATCTGTTTCTGTGGTGAATTCCACTCTTAAACTTCCTAATGCATTGGTTCTCAAACTTTGCTGCATATTGGAATCATTCAGGGAGCTTTAAAAAATATTGATGCCCTACCTCCTACCCCTAGAGATTCTTTTTTTTTTTTAATTATTTTTTTAAATTATTTTTTATGTAATAGGGGGTCTTCCGGTGAGGACCAGAAAACCTGCTAGACAAATTCTAAAAAAGCTATAACACTACCCCTAGAGATTCTAACTTAAGAGGTCTGGGGTACAGCATGGGCTTTTGGATTTTTATAAGTTCCTCTGAATGGTTCCAGTATGCATCTGAGTTAGAGAACTACTGTTTCATGAGTTCCTGGGATAGGTCCTCCTTGGACGTGATTTTTTTTTTTTTTTTAACTCCATCTGTGGTTTGGATTGTGATTTTTTTTTTTTTTTTTAAGGATTTTTGCCTCATTTTTATAATAGATTAGCTGCTAATTTTTCTATTCTTCTTGAGTTTGTTTTGGTAGTTTATATTTTTGTAGGAAATTGCCCTTTTTTCTGTTTTCAAATTCCGAAGACTTATTTTCTCAAGGTTGCATAGCTGGTAGGAGGCTGTAAGCCCAGCGGGTTTTTGTACTTACTAAATGACTTGCTTTTTTCTAAACAGGTGATCTGTGTTCATGATGTCTCATCCATCTACCGAGTGCCCCTGTTGTTAGAGGAGCAAGGGGTTGTAGATTATTTTCTTCGAAGACTTGACCTTCCTATTGAGAGGCAGCCACGAAAAATGCTGATGAAGTGGAAAGAGATGGCTGACAGGTTTGTTTTGCCAGGAGGAGCTGGGAGAGCCAGCCTGCTTTCTCTCTTTTCTAGGTGCTCAGGGAATCCAACTCTTGCTGTAGCACTTTAGCACTCCTGCCATCAACTCATGTTAGAGAGGTCTTGATGATAAGAGATGTTAAGAAAGGATCTTGGCTGCCATGTAGCTGCGGCATAGATGAGGAGGTGCTGGGAGGGCTGGGTCAGGTGCAGGTTATGTTCTGTCATGCTTGTCTCTTACTGACTAGAAGATTGGTGCAAACAGGCATCCTAGTGGCAGCAGGTTAGCGCACACAGCGGAAGCCCACACACTGGCTGACCATGGCTACAGCACTCCTGGGTAGTGTCCTAGATGTTTGAACTGTGTTTGGGAACGTGCTGCTCACCCTGCACCAGAAAGGGGTCAGTGGGGTGTACTGAGTTGCTGTTACACTCAGTACTTTAAGGACTGTCCCATTCCACTACCTCCTCTTAGAGCTCTGCAGTGCTCTCTTGTCACTTCAAAGATCTTCACTCAGTGTCTCAGAGCAACAGTTGAGCTTTATTATAGTTGCAAAATCAATATGATATTAGAAGCATTTGGGGAGGGAGGACTTTTTCCATTGCTTTTTGATATTTACTTTCATTTTGACATTTTCCCTTTCAGTCTTTGTCCGTTTACATGTAGCTACCAAAATGGCACATGGTTTTATGATCCTTGTCTTCATAAAACATTCTAAGCATTTTGTTCTGTTAATAATTGTCCTCTACAATGAAAATTTTTAATGAGTACAGACTTTTCTATTGCGAACATCCGATGATTTGACTCTTGTGAATTGTCTGTTCATGTGTGTTAATTTTTCTCGTCATTTTGTATTTAAAAAAATTTTTTTTGTAAGCAAATTTGTTTGAGATTTTGAACTGTATCTTTGTAACAGCATCTAAAATCCTACTTTTTTTTTTTTTACAAAGCCTGCCATGTTGATCTGAAAATTGCTGCCTCTTTACTGGTCTGTACACAGAACTCAGATAACATCCACTCCCATTATAATCTTCTCGGACATATTTTCTTCCTCTTCAAAGAGCATTATGATCTCATGATGGTGTGTACATTCTAAGTAATGGGTGTATCTTGACATTTGTTTGACAGATATGATCGTTTGCTAGAGACCTGCTCTATTGCCCTTGTGGGCAAATATACCAAGTTCTCAGACTCCTATGCCTCTGTCATTAAAGCTCTGCAGCATTCTGCACTGGCCATCAACCACAAATTGGAAATCAAGGTAAGGAGGGTTGGTGCAAGCACAATGTGGGGGTGGTGGGCAGGGAAGCAGGATATATTCTCCTAGATGCTGTATGTGTATTTGCTTTATAGTTTTGGAGCTCTGAATTTCTTTTTAGGGATTAAAAAAAAAAAACAAACTCTTGGTTGCTTCCTGGCTTTGGGAAAACAATAGAGCATTTTCAGGAAATAGTGGAGAAGAAAGAAGATGTTTAGAGAAGGGGGTGAGAGGTGACCACATAAAATTGCTCTGTGGGAATGGGGGCCCTGGTGGACCAGAGGCTTGTTGCACAATTGATGGCACTGCTTAGAAACCATTCCAGGCACCTGGTGGTTTTTGGAGACTTTGGCACACGGGCTGCCTTTCTAACCTGTGCTGGTACCACTTACCTCACCTGTAAAGTGGTAATGAAAGTATCCACCTCATGGAGCTGTGGGGGTTCTCATGAGATGTGTTCTCATGGGGGTTCACATGAGATGTGTCTGGTCACCCAGCCAGTTCCCGTACCATGGGTGGCACTCAGTTAATCGTAGTTCCTGTGTTCTAGTTGGTGCTGTGGTGGGAGTGTCAGGGCATGACCCTGCCATCTCTGTAGGTGCAGTAGAGTGTCGTGGTTTAAGAGCATGGATCCCAGAGCCAGATGGCCAGGGCTCTGTCGCCTGCAAGGTGTGAGACCTGGATGACTTACTTGATCCTCTTTGTGCCTCAGTTTCCTCATCTTTTAAAAAGGGATGGTGATAGTGCCCTCCTTCTAGGGTTGTTGTAAGAGTCATGAATTAATACAGAGTGCTGAGAGCTGCCTGGCCTGTGGTAAGCACTGTCTGTGTCAGCTCTCCTTGGAAACCCTTCTACCTGTCTCCTCTGTACCTTCCAGCTTACTAGCTGGAGCTTCTCAGGAGGAGACGAAAGTCAGAGGTAAAGTGGACCTTGGTTCTGAGGCTGTTAACTAGAGGAGCTGTCCCCGCTGCTGGCTTTGAGGTTTGCCTCCCACTTCTCCAGGTACTTCTCAGTGTGAGGATCGAGTTTGCTTTGTGCTGGTGGACAGGTTCCTGCAGAATGACCCGTTATATGTGTTTTAAGAATTGGAGGATCCCATTACGCTGCCCTGACTTATTTTTTGCTAGTTCCTCCATCATTCATTTATTCTGCCCAACTGGAGTTTGTCTGTGGCTACTAGATGTTAGATGGGGGGGCTGAGAGACGAACAGTAGTCAACAGCCTCTGCCTTCGAGGATTATCGAGTCTCTTAGATCCAAAGGGAACACAGGATAGAGGATGAGCCTGCTTTGGTAGACGCGGAAGGAGGGCAAACTTCCTCAAGGAGGGACCCCAGGGCAGGCTGGGGGAGATGGAGAAGGCAGAGGGAAGGGTGTTCCCAACAGAAAACAGGCAGAGCATGTCTAAGGGCTTGGAGATGTGGAGCAGTTGGCAACGCAGTGGATGGAGACCGTGAATTGGAGGTTGTTTGGAGATAGGTCAGCGAGAATCCGGTCATGATTCCTGTGACCAGGGATCATGCCTGGATATTACCCTGAGCTCAAAATGCTTGCATTTTGTTGTATGTAAATTATACTTCAACACAGTAGGAAAATGAAAAAAATAAAAATAAAACAGGTGAGAGATGAGCTGGGGAGACTGTCACTTGAACAGAGAACACTTCACAGTTTGCTCTGGTGGCTTGGCTGAAGCCAGATCCTAAACAGACCAAGTGTAGAGCAGAGAGAGCGGATTTGGGAGTTAAATGATTCTGAAGAAAACTGTTGTATATTAAGATGACCACTTTAAAGCCAACATTAAGAAAGATGGAACATCGATGATATTATTTAAAATTTATGAAAGTGCAGTCTGGAGTCACAAGCCCGTTTCTCTCCTCCCCTGTCTGAACAATGCCCAGTACATAGACTCGACGGACTTGGAGCCAGGCACCGCGCAGGAAGAGCCCGTGCGCTACCACGAAGCTTGGCAGAAGCTCTGCAGTGCTCAGTGAGTGGCGCTTCTGCCTGTAGCTTCCAGGGGTTTTGGTTTGTTTTAATGAAGTCCTGTGCTTGCATGTACTCTAGTAGTAAGGAATATACTTGTTAAAATATCTCTTAATTATTGAAAGGACTACACCATATGATTTAAGCCTCATAAAATGCAGCTTACCAGTAACATTGGATCTGAAGAAAACCTAGTCTTTTTGATATTGCTTACTGTAGACATCTATTGATGAGGCTTATTTAAAGATTTTTCATTCAGGGCTGGGTGCGGTGGCTCATGCCTGTAATCCTAGCAATCTGGGAGGCTGAGGTGGGAGGATCGTTTGAGCTTAGGAGTTCGAGACCAGCCTGAGCAAGAGTGAAACCCCGTCTCTACCAAAAAATAGAAAAAATTAGCTGGGCATGGTGGCACATGCCCATAGTCCCAGCTACTTGGGAGGCTGAGGCAGGAGGATCACCTGAGGCTAGGAGTTTGAGGTTGCTGTGAGCTAGGCTAACGACATGGCACTCTAGCCCAGGCAACAGAATGAGACTCTGTCTCAAAATAAAAAAAAATTTTCATTCAGAACATCTGATGAGTACCCATCAGTAGAGTCTCATGAATTGTTTTAGAAAGCTTCCTAAATCCCCCTGGAATGTTCAGCAGAAAAAATTTTAAAAAAAGAAAAAAATATCTAATAGTAAAAAAATTAGCAAGGATTTCTGGTTCATTGGAATAATTTGAGTGTTACAGAGCTGTACAACTGCTGAGACTCTTGGTCAGTGTGGCCTACCGAGCTGATGGAGAAAGTCCCCCCTAGCTACTTGTGGGAGCACTTTAAGCCAAGAGGCAAAATAAATAATATATGTTAAAGAACATGAGCAACTCAGTGTCTGGCACAAGTGCTGTAGCAGTATTATAATTTTGTATACCGTCTTGTTTTTCACTTGTAATACCCATTTTCTTATGTTGCTAAGAAAAGTCCATGGTTAGGTTTGCAGTTTCTAAGTTCAAGGGGTTTACATACAGCTCATTGACAGTCTTGAACACAGTGTAGAATAGAACACAGCTAGCAGAATAGATGGAGTAACGCCACGGTGTCAGTGTCCTGGGCGGCTCCTTAGGTGGTTGCTGCAAGCTGGACTGATGAAAAAGGGAGTGGCCTTGTGGTGTGTTCTCTTGTGCAGCGGCGTGCTGGTTCCAGGAGGATTTGGTGTTCGAGGAACGGAAGGGAAAATCCACGCAATCGCCTGGGCTCGGAAACAGAAAAAGCCTTTTTTGGGTAAGGAGCTAGCTGTGCGCTCTTCACTCAGAGTAGGAAAGAGTAAGGAAAGGTGCCATGTGGGAGCCTGTAAATAAAGCGGGGGTGGGGGTTGAAATGTGCAGCTCAAGTAGAAAGAAGCCTTTTTGGTTCTCTGGGAGAAATTCACACTTTTAAAAGTGGAAAGCTGTGCTTGTGAGCTACATGCAGATGTCATGGAATTCTGAGAGAGTGAACTAGCAATTAGGAAATCCTGTCCATCCAACAAACCCAGTTGTTTGTAGTACGCGTGAGGTTGAGTTGTACCTCCTCCTCACTTGGCACAACAGCCGACTGTAACTGGACGAAGTGATTTTGGATGCCTCCTGGTGCTGTATGTTTTAGTAATTTTCAACTTGATCAATTAAATGAGAACTTAGAGAGGGTAAGGAAACTTGAATTTTAAAGTACTGAATAGAATATTGCTTATTTCTAAAATTGGATAAGTTTGCAAAGTCTGGAATCTTCGTGTACCTTAGACCCAGTTTTTGAAATCTCATATAGGTGAAGCATAACAGCAGGGGATGCTTGCTTATACCAGGGAATTATGAGTTTGTGATGATAATTTGGTGAACAAGCAGGACACAGATTGCATGGCAGGCTGGTGGGAAATGTAGGAGCTGCCTTTTCAGTGGAGTTTTGTTTGTTTTTCCCTCCACCTGGAAGGTGTGTGCCTAGGAATGCAGCTGGCAGTGGTTGAATTCTCAAGAAATGTGCTGGGGTGGACAGGTAAGTGTGTGTTAAGAAACTGTTTAATTCCTACTCCTGTGTTTCCCGGGGGGCGTGAAGCCTGTTGCATCGTGGGTGATTGGGAGCTGTGGAGGGGGTGGCCTGGGCTCTCAGCACCTTGCAGCATGCAGGAAAGGGGCTGCCTGGCTTACTGAGGGGCAGCATGGCTCTGCCACACAGGGAGGAGGGCACAGCTGAGCAAACAGTCCTTTGGCCTCCTGCCCCTGTATTTCCTGTTCTTGAGATGGTCTCCCTTTGATCACCATGGCTGCCATCTGGAGCTGGTGCCCAGCAAGAAGTCCAAGTCCCCAGCCTAAGTGAGCCTTGTGCAGTTGTTGTGAACTTGGGCTCTGGAGCTATCAGACCTGGGCTCAGATTCTGACTTTATCATTTAAAGGTGACTTTTAGCAACTTATTTAGCCTTTCTGGGCCTGTGTTTCTTCTGTAAGATGAGAGTAACAAGAGTACCTACTTCACATGGTTGTAAGAATTAAATGATGCATCTAAACTGTTCCTGGCAGTGCCTGGCAAATAGGAAATGCTAACTGTATTACTGTGTAACAGACCACCCTGAACCTCAGTAGTGTCCAGCAACAGTGAGGTATCATTTCTCAGTATTCCATGGGTCGACTTAGCTTGGTGGTTTTGCTCCATGTGGTGTTATGTCTGAGATCACTTACTCCTGCCTTGTGTTCATCCATGTGCTTGGTCTGGTAGGGATGTGGAGGTGGTCTCCCACATGGTGGC
Organism: Cheirogaleus medius; assembly: GCA_008086735.1. Lineage (NCBI taxonomy): Eukaryota > Metazoa > Chordata > Mammalia > Primates > Cheirogaleidae > Cheirogaleus > Cheirogaleus medius. The sequence continues at coordinate 27,193,927 of VBSM01000529.1, forward strand.
TCGTTCATTCATTCATCCCAAGCTCCCTCCCACATGGCGACCGACTGGCTTCCAAAATGACAGGCCCAAAGCAAGTCACACGGCCAAGCCCAGCCTCAGTAGGGGAGGGGAGCACGCACGGGCGTGAATACTGGGCGTGTGGTTTGCGGGGCCACCGATAGAATGGTCTGCCACAGCCCGTTTATTCTCTGTGGCCCAGCTGACAGATAATAGATCTTCAGAAAGACCTGAAAGACCTCATAAGTTTTACGAAAAATGAATGATGCAACCTGAAGGGATGCAGAAGCAGTCTGATGTTACAAAGTATGAGTGATTCTTCAGTGGCCAAGTTAGGGCTGGGATTTATTTCATCTTTTTTCTGAGAGGCTTCTTCACAGTAACCCTGAGGTGGGGGTGGCTGTTTGGCAGGCACCATGCGCTGTAGCTGTGGCTTCTGAGTCCTGGCAGGCACTGACTTGACTGCCACCTCAGAGCTGGGCACGTTCTGGGCTCCCTGGACCCTTTCACAGCACCCCCCCCCCCGACTCCCAGTCAGGGTCCCAGGTGGGTGGGTGGGTGCCCTGGTGATGAGCTTACCCGTCAGTGGAGACCAGACTGTGGTTCAGGCCCAGGAAGGGGAAAATACGTGGCACTGACCAGAAAGAGCTGGACGCACCACCAGGAACTGGGTCCTTTCCCTTTTCGTCTTTGGTGGGTTTGCTTATGGTTAGATGGTACATTCAATAAAGGGTAGAAAGGTTATTTCAGTTGAAACCAGTTAATTTCTGATTTAGCTACTGAGTGAGGCAGTTGAATAGGGCAATGTATTAGATCCTGAGGATGAAAGAAATGTAGAAGAAATAGTACTTGCTCATGTTGGAGTGAGAGAGGAGTCTGAAACAAAAGTGAAAACATAAATTAAGATGACAATGGGTGGGAGGTGGGGGCAGGAGAAAAAGATGACAATATAAAAATTGTAAAGATGCGTTATCTAAATAAAACTTTTTAGGTTATGCCAATGGTTTCGATCTCTCCATTTTGTACAGCTTGACGTCCTAGAGAGTTATAGATTTAATGGAAAAAATTCACCTGCATTTGTGTGGTGAGGGTTTTATGTCTTAAAACTTCTGTCCCTAGTTTTTGTTCCAATCATTGATCCTAAACTGAGGAGGGAAATTGTGATTTAGAGCTTAGCAAAGAAACTAATAAATAATCACTTTTGTTTGTAACACCATTTTTGTAACACAAGTATTTTGATTTTTCAGATGCTAATTCTACAGAGTTTGACCCTAAGACCAGTCATCCCGTGGTGAGTCGAGTGTTGGCAGCTCCACAGGGCTTAGAAGGATGCATAAGGGGTTTTCATGCACGTGACTGACATTTAGAGACAGGAGTAAGACCACTTGGGTCCATTCCAGAGAACCCTGAGGTTTTGGGCTTTTAGACCTGCTGGACAGGAAAACCTTTTATTTTTTCATTATGTATTTCCTCACTAATCTTTCCAATTTATAAGACCGGTACCAGTCCAGGCAACTAGAGGGGGTTCTTGATTAAAATATTTCTCCATCCCTGCTCTCCTCAGCTCCCAGGAACATCGTGTAGATAATACTAATATGAAACCCTTATGTAGGCACTATTCTTTGCCGGCTGCTGTTGTCACCACCTTACATAGATTAATTCATGTAATTGCCAACCACAGTCCCAGGAGGTGGGCTTATTATTGGAGAACCGCTGGGATCTGGTACTGATTGGTTTAAAGGCATCAAAAGCCTTTTCAGGCCAGCACACCTCGTGTTAGATCTCGTGCCAAGGGCAGGTGGCACTGCCCTGCCCACTATATTATTAAGGCTCGCGGAGGAGGGACCGTGCCTTTATTCATCTTTGAATCCCCAGCTCAGGGGTGACAGGCATGTAAAGGGCACTTATTTTTTTCAGCGTTTAACAAGTGTTGAGTACCTACTACGTGCTAGGGGCTGCTCTTGCCACTGAGGATGCTATGCTCAATGAGGTGGGCACGGTGCTTGAGCTCCGCAGCACTTGGGCAGCATCAGCATGTTTGCTGACCTGAAATTGAACTTCGCTAATACTAAGACCTTGAGGAGTTGAACAAAGGTTTCGAAGTGTGGGGCTTTGGGGTGAGGGGGAGCAGGGCACAGAGAAGGCCCTGGAGGTCGGAAGGCACTCAGGGCGCTGGGTATCAGTCGCTCTTAGAATGTGCCACTTATGAGCCGGAGTGCTGGAGCAGGAATAATCTAAGGAGGGAGCAGCTGCTTGAACCCCTGTGCAATAAAGGTTAAAATGAGCACGGGGAGGCATTTCCCCCATTACAAAATTAGAACCTACTCATGGGCTTATTCCATTCAGCGAAGGTGGTCTGTCTCCTAACACAAGCAGAGTTTTATAGTTCATGTGTGTTTTCTGAATGTCTCCAGGTTATAGACATGCCAGAACATAATCCTGGACAGATGGGTGGAACCATGCGGCTGGGCAAGAGGAGAACCCTGTTCCAGACCAAGAACTCGGTCATGAGTAAGAGCTGCCCTGCGCTGGCCCAGCCCTCAGCTCGGCATGTGCAGGACGTGTGTCTTAGGGTGGTGCAAGGCCACTTTATATGAGTCAACCTAAATAGATTTTATTCTAACAAAGTAGTATTAGGTGCTAAAGACTTAGGGAAGTTTTGGGAGGAAAATAATTATCAAAATGACTCTATTAGATGTATTTTTTTCTTTCTTGCCCACTGGGAAAATTCCGCCTTTACTCTCTTAGCAGAGGCAGCTTGTGTCTGTCTGGAGGTTCCATAGCAACACAGTTTGAGAGCCGCTTGAGTAGGGGATCTTCGGGGTCTTTTAACTCTAGTGTTCTGTGGATTGGGGGATATCATTAGGTGACCGTGAACGAGTCAGCACAGGAGCCCATTTACAAATGCAGTGCTTGTTCACCTGCAGCCACCAGGTGCTAACGACCTTTGATGCCTGTGATTTGAACTGCATGGTCATCATCCGTGTAGCTCTTAACACGTCTCCCTTCCCCACATTATTCTCAGGGCCTTGACTGGGTGACATCCTGATTTGTTTTCCAAGCAGTTTCCAGCAGCGAAGCGCTCGTACTCAGCAGTCAGGTGTTTTGAGGGTGGTGGTGAACGTCTGTTTCTGTTAGCTTTCCTTAGTGTGGTCAGAAAGAGCCAAAAGCCCAAGAATTAGTCGAAGTTGTGTTGTTAAGAGCAGGTGACTATGGCAGAATCATGGAGCTAGCTTCAGAAACGCCTGGCTGTGTCGGTGATGAAAAGTAAATTGGGAAGCAGAGCGGGGTTGTGACTCAGTCATTCTGTGGAATCAGTTCTTCACACCCAGCATGTTTGTTTGCCAGGGAAACTCTATGGAGATCCAGACTACTTGGAAGAGAGGCACCGCCACAGATTTGAGGTGAGGATTTGAGCTTGCTTCTTCCTGTTACTCAGGTAAGACAATAAGCTGAGAGCAATAAGCAAAATTATTTTTCATGCTTCAACAGGTAAATCCAGTCTTGAAAAACTGTTTGGAAGAGCAAGGCTTGAAGTTTGTTGGCCAAGATGTTGAAGGAGAAAGAATGGAAATTGTGGAGTTGGAAGGTGATTACTTGGGCATTTCTATTTAATGGAAAACTTGGTAGGGTTTTGTTTGCATGTGGGAAAATATAAAAATGTATCTTATCACTCCTGACCTAACAGAATTAGGAAGCAGTATTGTCTTGTGAGGAAAAGGGCCTCAGTGAACGAGGGTCTGGAATCCTGAGAAGTTCATCTTTGTGCATGGCCTTCCTTGGGCAGCCATTTAACTTCTGGCCACAGTTCCTCCTCCAAAATGAGAGTCTGGACTTGGGACTAAAGCTCCGTCAGCTCTCCCGTGGACTGCCCAACTCAGTCGGCAGGAGTCACGGGAGCCAGGGCCTGTCTCGGGCAGGACCCTGGAGAGGAGGCTCCTTCAGCTGGAAGGGGACAGCAGTGCTAGAGAAAGGGCATCAGATTGCTCATGTTTTGGGGTTACCTTTACCTAGATTCAAATGAAGAAGTTATTTTCATATAATTTTAGGGTCTGTAGAAATGTAAAACCATTAACAAGATTTTTTCCTCTCATCTTTTACATTTTATGTATAACATACATAATGAAGCTGTTTCTTTTGAATTTCTCTTGCAGATCATCCCTTTTTTGTCGGGGTTCAGTACCACCCTGAGTTCCTGTCCAGACCCATCAAGCCTTCCCCGCCGTACTTCGGCCTCCTCCTGGCGTCCGTGGGGCGGCTCCCGCATTACCTGCAGAAGGGCTGCCGGCTCTCACCCAGGTGGGCGCGCTCTGCTTCACTGATCCACTCCGCTTCTAGTCCTTTCGGGGGTCACTGGTTCATTACAGCGAGGGTCACAGTCAGTCATAAGAAAAAACCACCGGTGCCTGGGCTGGGTGTCCTTGGTTGGGGTATCATGTGCTCTTTCTCATGTCTACCCAAAAGCTTCCTGTCCTTTCTCCGTGTTCCCTCAGGCCACTTCCCAGTGTGCTAGCGAGGTCCCCTCTGCAGCATCCGAGCTCCAGTGGTGCTGGCAGGGTCATGTCTGGAGAGGGACCTTTTGGCCCATGTTCAGGGGAAATCTGGCTTTTCATGGGGTGGGTTTTTGCCCATTGCTCCCCTTATCTGAAATCAGGTACTCTGAGGTGGTGCTTAAGGGCATCACGACTGAAGTGTAAATAGAATGTGTATCTTGTAACTAGAAGAAGAAAATCCCTCCCCAGTTTCATGCTGAATATATTATGCGGTAAGGAGCCTTGATGATTTCTGCTGTGTGCAGACAAGTGTCCCTGTAGTAATGGTGGCTGCAAAAACAGGGAAGTAAAGTGAGTTTTGGGGGGAGATGATGAATGAACCATCTGAATTCTACAGGGACACCTATAGTGACAGAAGTGGAAGCAGCTCTCCTGACTCTGAAATCACTGAGTTGAAGTTTCCATCAATAAATAATGACTGATCTTGTAACGTAAGTGATATTTTTAAGATTTAGTTTTAAAAAAACATAACACGCTAGGATTACAAGAATACCATGTAAGTTTAGTGCTGAAATTTATCTGCCAGAGAATGAGAGTGGTGAGGTCAGTGTGGGTATCAATGGACAAGTCCCCCTCCAAGTTACAGCACACCCGCCTGCCCCGCTCTGGGGGCTACAGGGAACCGCGGTCACTGGGCAGTTGTGTCATTACTGATCGCCTTATTCAGGTGCCAGTCTGGCCAATTCTGGGGGAACTGGGTTCTTAAACCCTATTGTTTCATGTAGCTGTAAACTTGGAGATCTTGAAAGAGGTGACAGGTATGACAATGTAGCATTTCTCATTTTTTGCTTTCAAGCTTTCATCAGAAAGTACTTTAATACTGCTTGTAAAACAGTTTTGTGTAGATTGCTGCTTATTCTGGAAATCCTTCAAAATCCAAACAGTCATTGAACACTTGGAACATTTGGCTTCATAGTAACAGGGTTTGTCAGTTTATAAAATGCACTAACTATGGGCACTGCCACGAATCATAAAAGTCCTTTAAGATAACTGAGTGGACTGTCGACAGAAGTACAGATTCTGCTGGTGAGAGCATCAGAAACGAGTGGGGGTGTTGGAGTCTGTGGGGTCTAGAAGGAGAACCAGAGAGATGGGCGTGGTCCCACTCCAGGGATCCTACAGATTCCCGGGCATAGATGAGACAAGCTGCTGCCCTGTGGCATGGGCAGGCGGACGTCCCTGCATCCTGTGTGCCATATGTTCACCCCGCGGGCCTCTGGTGCTGGTCTGATCTAATGATCACGACCGCTTCCCTTCTGCCCTGGTGGATTGGCCACCTGACCTGTGATAACCTTGAATGGCAGGCGGGCGTGGGAAGTGAGATAGGGTCAGCAGGAAGGCCTTGTTGCTTACTCCAGGCCAGTAAGCATTAAGCACAGATGGACTCATCATCTCCTGACCACACAGTTTGCTGTAGGCTGTTAGACAATGTAAGAAACTGATATAAAAAGAAACTTTCATAGTACAGGAGGTAGATGCTGCGTCAATTATATGGAACTTCTGACTGCCTTACATGCGGAGAATTGCTTGTCAATGGCACTTTTAAGAGGCTGGGTGCTGTTGGAACAGGATGCTTGTATTAGGGCAGCTGCAGAAGTTGATATGTGAGATCTTGAAAATGTATGGTTCTACAGGAATTACAAATTTAGCCTCTAATTATTCTTATTAGGCTCCTGTTCTGCCGTGAAAAACAGGCATAGTTTCCCATGGCAGCTGACCATAAATTCTGAGTTTTCTACTGTAACATGCATCTTATCATTGCTAAAACAGTTTTTTTTTTTTTTTTTTTTTTAAACAGGGATGATTCTTCAAGAGAGCCTTCAAACTTCGGTAGCGTTTACAGCTTTGATTTTACACTCGGCTTTTGACACTTCCTTTAAATTATGTTTTTACTGAGATTATTTTATTATAGGGGAAAGGTTTTGGGAAACTTTGTCACTTGCATGTCCCATCATGTGTACTGGCTCCTTCTACGTGATGTACTGCTTGCTACGCAACAGTCTCCTTTGCAGTTCTTGAGTTTCTGAGACGAGAAGCAGAACGACCGGAAGGGGACCGAGGGTGGGTGGGGCTGGTAGAGTGCCCCATCGATGACCTTGTTTCCCCAGCTACCTCGCGTCACTGCCCGTTGCGTTCCCTTGGACGCCCAGACCATTATAAAATGTGCCACGGGGACTGGATGAGCACAGGAGGATAACTTTAGCTAGTACTTCCGATGCTTGGTGCTGGGAACCCAAGGGCTGCTTGCCACTAAGAAGCAGTGAAGCCAGGGACAGAATCTCAATACTGCCCTGAGTTTTGGGGACTCTTAGTGCCAACTTTTGGCTGGTCCTCGTCATCTAAATGGATGGTCAGTTTGGTGTTACATGAAACAGCAAGAAGTCTCTCTCTCTTTGAAGTGTGATCTTAAATCTGCCTCTGGCTGCCCTTCCATTCCTGGGGCTGGGAGACACTCCTTGCATCAAGGGGTCACTTTAAAAAGAACAAAGAGTCTTTTGCGGAAACTGCTTCTAACACCCTCTCATATACAGACAGCTTTGACTCGAGGGTACTTTTTTCTTTCTGGATGGTGTTATTACTGCAGTCGAAATGCAATATAAAAGCTATTTTCTTAATGTGACATTAACAATAGGCACAGCCATGTGCGTACTATATTCTGGCTGGACTCAATGTATACTCTAACTTAAGAAATAAATAATGCAGAACAAGAGACATGCTTTGTTTTCCGTTCTCTGTGTCGCTGGCTGGACGGAAAATGCATGAGTGCCGTGCTGGGCGTGCCGTGCACAGTCGCCTCACCCTGGGGCCCGGCGCCCCTCTGGGCGAGCAGCCTCGAGTGAGTGAACCACCTGATAATTTATTTACAAACTAAGAAATGAGCCCTGCTTTTAATAGGAACCAACATTTTCTAAAAAGCCTTCAAATATAGATTCTCAACACATAAAGAGAGCAATTAAAAGATGCATGAGTGCTGAGTATGCTGCTTGCTGTTGAGAAAGGGGCGGGAATGAACGTGTGTAGTTTAGGAAGGTCTTTTCCTCTGCAGGTCACTGGACTTGGGCACTCCACGTACACAGCCAGGGGGCGGCAGACAGAGACTGCTTTGTGCCCTGGCTCTTTTTCCACCCATAGCCTTCTGAGGCCCAGCAGCTGGAGGTCACTGTCCTGAGTGGTTTGTCCTCCATAGTGACATCGTGGGGTGTTGGGGACTCCCTCTGGCTTCTGAGCACAGCTGCTTAGGGATGAGCTGGCTCCTCTGCAGACTCCGTGGGAGGCAGGAGCTCAGATCTCAGGCCTGATTGCTTATCAGCGCTAACAGCCTTTACTCCTCACTGACATTTGAGAACTGGAGGTTGGGGAGGAAAATGTTTCCTTCTTTCACCATCTAGCCCAGCCAGAAAAGAACTGGGCTCTCATTTATCCTTCCACTCACTGGTTCAAGGCCCACCACCACCCTGAGGCCCAGAAGCCGGTGTCCCTGCCTCCTGACCAACAGCAGGTCACCTTTGTCTTTCTCAGAGACAAAATATCTTCACTCACACAGAGATCTTCATACTTGCCTTGGTACTTGGAATGTAGCTGATTGAGCATAATTCTAACTTCCTTTCCTACCTGGTGGTCTCATCAGTCTTCATGTCTAAAAAAAAAGTCCCCAAAAAGTCCCCAAACTGAGGGTCTGACATGCCCACTGGTGGCAGTAAGTGCTCCTCCAACATGGGGACTCAGATGTGCAGTAGCTTGGGAAAGCTTCCCAGTGGCTACATTCCTGCCCCTGCCTTTCAGATGGCCTCACTGACAACTGTCACGTGCTGGCCACTTGCATAACCATTCTGAGAGAAGGGACCCCAAGTGGCTCTCTGGAGCTTGCAAAGCCCCGCCAGCCCTGGCTGTGGCAGACAGGACTATACTAGGGATGGGGCCAGGGTGGACTGCACAGGAGGGTAGCCCTCCATGCCCGGAGTTTGGTAACCTGTCAGGATACATGCACCCATTATCATATTTGGTCCCTGTGACTACCATGAGTGGTAGCCAAGGCAGGGGTTATATCCTGTTTGCTAAGTGGGAAAACCAGGTCTCAGAGCAGTTTTTTTTGTTTGAGACAGAGTCTTGCTTTGTCACCCTAGGTAGGTAGCTCACTGCAACCTCAAACTCCTGGGCTCAAGCAATCCTCCTGCCTCAGTCTCCTAAGTAACTAGGACTATAGGTATGTGCCACGATGCCTGGCTAATTTTTCTATTTTTAGTAGAGATGGGGTCTCTTGCTGAGGCTGGTCTTGAACTCTGAGCTCAAACGATCCTCCTGCCTCAGCCTCCCAGAGTGTTAGGATTATGGGGGGTGAGTCACCACGCCTGCCCTCAGAGCAGTTTTGACTGGTTAGGAGATGTTACCTGGCTGGTGGATATAAGGGCTGGGGTCCCAAAGCTGTTCTTGTCTGTCTCCTCTATGGATGTGGCCAAGGGCCCCTAGACCAAGGAAGTTTTAGAGAATCAACTGAAATGTGTTCCATGGGACCCCAGTCCTGTGAAATGCCATTTGACAAGGTTAAATGCATTTCTGGTGGCTCACGCCCCAAACTCAGGAGTATCTTTGATTGTTTCATCAGATACTGGGTATCTACCACATGCCAGCCATACCAAAATCCCTGTCCCTCAGAGCATGTATTTTAGTGGAGGAAACACCAAATCTACACAGTGTGACAAAAGATGGAGAAAAAAGATGGAAGCAGGAAAAGGAGGAATGGCCGTGCTGGGAGGTGGTGTAATTTAAACAAGGGTGGGGGGAAAGTTGAGCATGGACTTGAAGGTAGAGAGGAAAGGAAATAGGAGCCATGCAGCTATCTGGGGGGTGTTCCAATGCAGGGGTAGCTGCCAATGCAAAGGCCCAGAGGCAGGCGTGCAAATGAGACAAGCTGGTTGGTCAGTGTAGCAGGAATGGCTTGTGCAAGGGGCAGAAGAGGTTAAGGTCAGGTGGGCTGGTCGTGGAGAGCTGTGTGGACCTTTGTCAGGCTTTGCTTTTGATGAGATGGGGAGCTTGGAGGGCTTTGGGTGCAGGCATAGCATGGCCGGACTGGCTTTCCAGTGCCTGGCTTGGCTGGTGGAGATAGCAGGGGAAATGGCCAGAGCAGACATCCTCTCCAGTGGCAGGAGAGGGCTTGGAATGGGAGTCAGACCCTTCCTGTGCAGGTGCTGCTGTGTGCCATAGCCAGCACAGATGACAAATGCCCCTGCCCATTGTCATTGTCTTAGGTGAAGCGGCGGAAGCAGAGGTACAGCACTTTGCCCTCTGGCTCCAGCCTGACCGTCTGCCCCTCTCTCCAACAGCCCTGCGAGGTAGGAGCCCAGGGCTGGTGGGCTGGGCTAACCAGCTGACCAAGTGTCCCAGTAAGAACCATTCTTGCCCCGGGCGTGTGTAATTTATTAAGGAGCTTTGACAGCCACAGGTCCCAGCAAGTCCGGGGTGGGGACTGCAGGGTGGCCTGTTTGCCCTGTAACCACAGTCACCAAATATGTCTTGCCATCTGCACGGGGCTCCAAGATGACGTGTCTTTTCTGGCACTGTCTAGCCAACTGGAGCCACAGACCCCACCCTGGGCCACATGAGCATTTTAGGAAGAGGGACAGTCCCTTATAGCGCAGCCCTAGGGTAACTCTGGCCAAGGTTTTACAAGTTCTTAGTGAAAGTGAGGTTCCTCAGAGATAGTGCTGAGAGCAGTTTCTTAGCTACACAGACCAGGGTCTGCTCTGGGTTGAAGCCACGTGGGGACCAGCCGAGGTGCCGTGTTGAAGGAGCTCCGAGTGGCCCAGATAGGTTTTATTGGTAGGACTTAGGCTTAGATAGGCAATCCCTGCGTCTCCCTGCGGAGGGCGCAGCGCCGTCCTGCCGCTGGCGGGAGCCCTCACAGGACGCAGCAGGTGCAGGACACGGGCCAGTGCCGCCGCAGCTGCTGCTGGAGCTGCTCCTTCTCTGCCGTCAGCACCTTCACCTTCTCCTCCAGCTTGCCCAGCTCCACCGTCCACTTCTGAGGGCGTTGTAGAAGCAGGTGGCCGAGCCGGCACCATCTCAGCCAGCCCACCCCCCGCCTGGGCTCAAACTGAGGGAGGCAAGGCCCAGGGAGCCTGGGGGCCTCTCAGCTAGGTAGGGACCAGGTCCTTCGGCCATTTTGCCCCCATGACCACATCAGCCCTGGGGGTCTTGAGGGAAGCTGCCAGTGCGCCAGGCCTAGGGATGGGGCCAGCCTCCGCAGCCTCCCCGTGCTGGGGCGGCACAGGCTGGCCAGCGCCCACCCCGGCTGCCCTCTGCTTTGCCACCACCCGATGTTCCCCTCTTGAAAAGACTTTTCCTTGGGACTGTTCCAGCACCCCTGGATCTTTTCTTTAGGGTCTCCCCTAAAATGCAGTACATGGTCTTTGGGGTTTTCTGGTGACTTCTCAATATTCAGATCTCCCGGCTTCCTCAGCCACTCAGGATTGAATGCCTTAACCGCCTGAGGGGCTACTGCGGGCACCACAGGAAGTGGGACACTGTGTAGATTTTTAAGAGGAGAGCGCTTGGGCCTCTCCCTCCCCACCAGCCACGGAACAGTGGAGTGGGGGATGTTAGCGGGGTAATTTTAATTCCACCCCGCTAGGTATCCATGGGGTGATGCAGGACCCAGGGAAACACAAGGGCTTGCCCAGGACTGCTCGGTGAGTGGCCAAGGGGCTTGGGGTCAGCTTGGCCCCACCGCACCTGCCCCTCGGCCTCCTTACCTGCCTGCACCACTCTTGGATGGCGCTGGCGGACAGTGGGCCCTGGATGCTCCCCTCGCGCCGCAGGAACACCTCCCCCTGGTCTGTCTGGTAGAGCTGCGGCTCGCCCTGGGCCTTGGAGGCGTGCACGGTCAGGCGGATCACCTTGGTGAGGGCGACAGCAGCTCTGGCAGGTGCTGCACCTGACAGTTGGCGGCCCCCAGTCCCACTCAGACCACGCCTCATTGTTAGGGCAGCTCGGCGGGGCTGGCGCAGGGGCCGCCCCAGCCTCTCCTCTGTGCCCTGCTCCACCGCTCCCTGCCCAGGCACACTCGGCAGAGTAGCATGGGCCATCGTCTTGTTGAGTGACGACAGACGACAAAACAAGACCCAGAGGGCTTCCCAGGCGGCAGGCTCACCTTGAGGGGCACACTGGTCATGGAGGTGCTGACCACAGGGATGAAGGTGAGGGTGTAGGCGTCGGGAAAGACCTGGGGCTTGAAGCCCTGCAGGATGGAGTCCACCAGCAGGCGCGTGCGGTCCTCATCGCGGTGGCTGCAGCGGATGCCCTGCACCAGGCCACTGTCCTCGACGCCCACGAGCAGGCTGCCGCCCTCGCTATTGAGGAAGGCGCACACGTAGCGCCGCACGTGGTGCTTGAAGGTCAGGTTCAGGTACTCGCCGCCGCCCCGCTTGAACTCCATGTTGCGTGTCTCACTGCCCAGGAAGGCGCCCTGGAAGAGCTGCTCCTGGCCCAGGATCTCCTGGTGCATGATGGCGCTGTCGGAGCACACGCCGCTGGGCCGGCTGTGGCAGCTCTGCTGCTGCCGGGCCCGGGGCCGTTTAGGCGACGTGGCTGTAGGCCAGGTGGGCGTTGGGAGGCTGGAGTCTGGGCTGGGGCTGGGGCTGGGGCCGGGGCTGGGGCTGGGGCTGGGGCCGGGGCTGGGGCCTGGACTCAGGCCAGCGTCCTCCTCCTGCTGGGGTGGGGATCAAAAGCAGGGTGTATGGGTCCAGGCAGAAGTTGGGACCCTGAACCTTGAGAGAGACTGCGAGAAACCCCAGCTGCACCCCTCTCTGGGGTCCAGCCCCCACAGGCATCCTGGTATCTGCTCCTAGGCTGAGGGGCCCAATTCCGCCCATCCTCCTGCAACCAGTGCGAGAAACCCTGCTGGATCAAGGGCTCGGACCAGCCACCGCTCCTTCCCCTATAGGCGGGGCTCTCTTCCCAGGTGAGTTGTAGGGTGCCAGGTAGGTAAGAAGAGATTTCTGCTTCCTGAGGCTGGGAGCTGGGGCACCTGTGGGCCAATCTCTTCCCACCTGGGTTGCAGATAGGCCTGCAAGGCCCAGGACCAGATCATTCCAGGAGGCATCTCAGCACCAAGCCCCCTGTGACAGAGCTGCAGGTCTCTGAATTGAGAGGGACTCCCTGAGCCCCCACCTCCTTCCTGATCTCTCTGGAACCTTAGCCCACCACTTTCCAGACTACTGAAAAGTCCCACCGAATCTCAACTTTCCTCTGCCCCTCCTAGTCCCCTTCCATGGTTTGAGGTCCTGCTTGAGGTCTCTGGGCATGAGCCTCCTCACGGCCACTTCCCAGCCTGGGCCTCCCCAGCCAGCCCCTCCCTGGTCTCCCCACCTCCAGGCTTCCTCCTTCCCAGCCACCCTCCTCACTGACCCTAACCACAGGTCAGATTGTCACGGCCCCGCACAGCCCTTTCTGGAGTGTGCGCTGGGGCATGTCCCTACCAGCCCTGCAGCTCCACAGAGAAGACAAATTTATCAGTCTTAGAAACGGGAAAACTGTCATACAAACGTGACATCAGGCACACGTGTTGAAACATGAGTCACAGACCTGGTTAGTTCTGTAACAGGTTAAACACCATGGGTTTTCACCCCCAAAGAAGAAAAACCAAGATCGTCTGACTCACGGAGTGACCTGCCCTAACTTCCCATCCCCAAATAAAGCCAGCCTTTTGGCCCTGCTCTGCCTTGGTCTACAGCCTTGGTGACCTGGTCCCTCCCCTCTGGCCAGCTCCTTCCTCGGTTCCCCCTACAGCCTTCATCCTGAGCTCCAACGACAAAAAATGGCTTGTCCTTCTGCAAATGCAACATTCCCCTTCACCCCCAGGGTTCTTTTGCATGAGCTGTGTCCCTTGCCTGGAATGTCCTTCCCCCGAGTGCCTGTCCAACTCCCTAAGTGCCAGCTGGGGTTTCACTTCCCCTGTGAATTTGTCCCCAGAGAGCAGCGTGAACCCTTTCTGTCCTCCCACAGCCACCTCGCAGCTCTGTGACCAGCGGTATCCGGCTCTGCGCACAGACGTAGGGCTCTGGGAGGGCAGGACCTGGGCCTGTAACCTGCCTTCTTCCTGGCACACAGTGGGCATGTCTGTCAACTGAGCAAACAAGGGGGGCCAAGGAGAAGTCAGGACCCCTGTGTATCCTACGGCCTCCCAGGCCCAGAGGCTGAAATGTAAAAGGACTCAAGGAGGAGGCCACCCTTCGGCCTTTCTTCACACAAGCACCTGGGCTGGAGTTACACTGCAAGGGTCAGTGTCCCTCTGCGTGGAAGCTGGCAGTACATCCTCAGGCCATGATCATTTGAGTAGCAGCCCCCAAGTTTGCAGATTTGTCCCCATTCCTCAAAGACACCCCTCCACCCCCACTCCGCAGGCCATTCAACCCAGGCCTCTCCCACAGGGTGAAGCTTTGGGGCTCGTTAGGGGAAAGTCCCACTCACCTCTCTGCGGTTTAAGGGCCCCCGGCCCTCACCCAACACCAGCTCCTTCCCATGGGCTGCCAGCTCCTTGAGGATTACGTGCTCCTCCAAGGCCATTTGCAGGCGCCAGGGGAGGGTGGCCAGGGTGGCCTTGTGGATTGGCACCTGCACCAGTGCGTAGGCCTTGCGCGGCCGCCTCACCACCTCGATGTGCTCCCGCGCCACCGGCAGCTCAAGCCGCTCCAAGGTGTCTCGCAGCAGGCAAGCGAGCACGGGCACTGAGAACTGGGGGTTCAGGTGCCCCACATAGAGAGTGTGCATCCTGGGAGCTGCCTTGAGGCCCGAGTCCTTGGGCAGGGACTCTTCTGGGGGGAGCTCTTGTAGAGGCTGCTCGCCCCGCTGCTCCATGAGGGGCTCCCACACCTGTGTTTACGCTGATCTCTTCCTGGGGACCATGGGAGTGTCCCTCAGCAGGGGTTTGGGGACTCCTCACTGCAGGCTGCTCCTGCCAGGGCCTGGACTCTCCGCTTGGCCCTGGGCCTCCCAAGGGACCCAGGGCGCCAAGGCTCTTGGGAGGCTCGCAGATTGGCAGAGCCGGGCAGGGCCAGAGAGAGGGAGAGGGAGGGCACAGAGGGCCAGCAAGAAGGGGCCTGCCACCCACCAAGGCCTAGGACGGGAAAGAGTAGTCAGGCAGGACTGAGCCAGACACAGCCTGTGGGAAGACAGAGGATTTGCCCAAAGAGGGGAAGAAGAGACCAGAACTCAGGTCTCTGAGGGCCCCACAGTTTCCTTCCAATGGCCCCAGGGGTCCTGTCTTCCCTCCCAATCCACAGGCCAGGGGCCTCCTAGGTGCCCTCAGGGTTTCCTGCCTGCAGGAAGATTGCCCCTGGGCACCAGAGAAACCTTTTTAAGAGGGCCTTTTGGAGAGGAGGCCTTAAGCCGGGACCCTCAGGACTGGCCAGCAGCCCCATTGCTGGAAACTTGTCAGGGCCGGGTCAGAGGGTTTTGGAGCAGAGGTTCTCACGCTGTTGGCACACTGATGAAAGCTTAGCCCCTCCCCAGAAAAACGCCTTTGCATATGTACATATAATGTGAGGACGCTCACAGACCCTAAGAACTCCCAGTCTAGACTGAGTCCGCTGTTTTTGGTCCAGAGAGCAGAAGTGAAGAGTGGCAGAACAGGGGTTAGAGCTGGGGCTTTTGCACCCCCTGCCCCCAGGCCAAGGAGCCTCACTTCTAAGCTAAGGGTGTGTGGGGTCGTCCCTCTACTGATGACCCCACATACCCAGCCTCCGGTGTGCATGGTAGGTACCCGCAGTCTGCATCTTTTCAGACAGAGTCCTTGAGGCAGTCAGGGCCTGCGGCTACCATGGCCGGGGTCGGGCATTCATGTCAAACAGAATAGGAGGAAAGGGGAGGCCTATGACCCTCATGTCCTGATCGCTCCTGGGGGAGCATGGGAGGTGCCTTCTTTGAGCTCCCACGGCCCCCTGAACCCTGGCCAGCAGCTCTCAGGGCACTTGGGGGCTTGGCATGGGGGCAGTAAGAACCAGGGTTATAGGAGTGGGCGGGGCCTGCGCAGCTACCTCTGTGATCTCATGAGGGTCAACAATGCCTTCTTGGCCAGCCTCAGGCAGACAGGAGACTCCCCAGCTCCCTGTGCACCCCACCACACTGGAAGCAGACACAGCTGCCCACGCACCTTGCAGCTTGGCCATGAGGCTCCCTGACAGCTTCCAGGACCCAGGGGCTGAAGATGTGTTTCCGCCATCCATAACATCTCTCCAGGCCCCAGTGACCACGTAAGCTACCAGCTGCCACCTCTTTCAGTCCCGTTGCCTACAGCCTCCACCTCTCCCTCTGGTCACCAATCCCAGGCTCCACTGGGCACTGACAGGACCCACTGACGGATCAGAATGCATGCGGCGGGGTCCAGGGCTCCCCCGACACCAAGCCCTTCTCTATGCCGGGGACAGAGGCTGCCATCCAGAAGAGCCCTGAAAAATAGGTCAAGCACTTCCATGTCTTTGGAAGGACAGGGTTGTTACCTGCTGTTTGATGGGAACCAAGACATGGGTGGTACACAGCTTTTTATTAACGAATTAACTTTTATTAATCTGTTCTGGGACAGATGGGGGCTGTGGTACGTGCTGTTCATTTGCAGCCCACACTGCTTCTGGAAGCCCTGACGGGGGCGTGAGGATGGAGGCCAAAGGCAGAGGCTTCAACTAAGGAAGCTGTTTAACATCGAAGAGATGGCTTGCTTTCCTTGCAAGCAGCCATTCTGAAGATGTTACTGAACGTTCCTGTAGGGACTGAGCGAGTAGCTTGGGTGGGGAACTTGAGAAAAGAGACAATGGTGTGGGGGCAAGGGAGAGGCCCTTGTCGCAAATGGTGGCAGTGTGAGGCTCTTGGGAGAGCCCGTCAGGTGACCTCTTCTTGCCCTCCTTCAAAGCCAGGTGGGACTCAGCTGTGTCCACAGCTCCGAGTCAGGGAATGATGGCTCTGAGCTCCCTGTGCCTTCTCTCTTCTCCTTCAAGCCTTTCTTGTTTCTGCCATCCATGAGCTGCTCTCGCAACTGGACAACTGAGGCTGTAGTTTTCAGAGGGTCAAGTCGTGCTGAGGTTGAATAGTGCAGAAACAGACAGCCGGCAGGAGAGGTGCCTTGCAGATGGAACACCTGAACACAACCAGAAGTGTCCCCCCTATTTATCTAGAGACCCTGCTATTTATTGGGTGGCTGTTCTGCATGAAATTTACCAAACTGATTTGAGTGCCAAAACGTCCCCCACTCTCACTGGCCATCTCTTTAAGGTGCTCTGTATGTATTTCTCTGGAGCCTTTAATAGCCTTATGTGGGCTGGACATCAATTCCACTTCTTTTTGGGGGTGGGGGTAAAAATTGTCTTTCATTGTAGACACTAAATACATTTACAAAAAAATGTTAAATACAGAAATGAATTGCAATATAGTAGGCTTATTTATAGCATCTCAGGCTTTCTAATAGTATTAGAAAGCACAGGTGCTCTGCAGGCAGCTCAGAGTGGTGAGTCTGGGGCTGTGGGGTAAGCAGCCCTGTGACTCCTCCTGCTGGATGTCTGTCACCTTACTGACAAACTGCATTTAGCACTGGAGGGAAAACCCCTGGAATTTAAGGCTGTTTATGAATGTGAGGTGGGGCGTAAAGATGAGGGGCAGAGACATGCTGTGGTATGCCTCTTTTCATGTTATCTGGAAAATGTCCACTTGGTGGCCCACACGGCCGTGATCTCTGAAGCCATATCAGGACAGGTGTTTGCCTTCCTGTCTTCCCCTAGCTCCAAGATCATAGTCTTTGCTAACTGCCCAGGGAGGCCAGTCAAGGAGCAGAGGGGCAGGGAAGGGGCGTGAGCTCAGCCACATGTGGGAGAGGACGTGGCTGTTAAAGAGCAACTCTGAGAAGGGGTGTTGTGGATGCTGCCTTCAAGGTCCTGGGCCCACGTCACTCCTGCTTCATGCCACCAACTGCCCGTAGATTCAAGCCTGACTTCTGGCAGGATCTGGCCCCAGCCACCACAGGGTATCTTTGAGACCAGAGTGGCTCTGGCCGTGCCTGTGCTCTGGGTACTGCTGGCCTCTGTGAGCATCTGCAGTGCTTTGGTATTGCAGGCACAACACCTGGCTGTGACTGTCCCTGGGCTGGAGGTTTGAAGCTGAGGCCACCCGTGAGCTGCTCTCACAGGAATGTGGGAATGAAGGAATGTGGCGGCAAGGCCAGATCCAGTGCCTCAGGGTTTTAGGGTAAAGAGGTTGCGAAAAAAGCCGAGGGCTGGCGAGGGGAGGAGTGTTTGGACTCTCTACTTCTCAAGGTTTTCCACGTTTTTATCTTTGGTGGTAAGGAGAGGTGAGTCACCTTCAGGCTCTTCCAAGGAGAGAGTGTGGCACTCGGTGTGAGGACAGAAACAGTGTGTCCACTTGGCCCGCCAGTGCCACACTCCAGAGAAAAAAGTCAGGGAGTTCCACAAGGATGCCAACAAGGAGTGTCTGGACAATGGAGGAAGAGTGGAGGGCTGACATGGACCACATGGCCAGCAGGCAGGGAGCAGCCAAGGATGGGGAGGCGGTAGAGGGTTCCAGAAAAATGCCTTACCCTCCTTTGGATTCAGCCTTAAGTGCAGCCTGGACTCTCAGTTGCCGCCTGAATGCTTGGTGTTTCCCTCCTGGTCTCAGCACAAAGTCAACGTTGTCTCCCCGTCACAGCGTGGAGGGTGGGCACGTGAAGCTGATGCCACGAGGCCTCTGTCCCCCAGTCCTGCTTTCCCACATGCCTTCCCCCTTCGTGGCTGCGGACTGCTGGGGTCCACAGAGCGGTCTCCTGCGCACCGCAGCACGTGTGCCCTGGGCCTGCCTGAGGCCACTTCAACTGCTTTTGATGACTCTGGGTCACTTTTAGAAGGCGTGGCTCTGTGGAATTATTTTAAAAGTTGAGGGTTTTTTTTTTTTTAAACATTAAATTCTGACCCAAGAGGTTAGGGCGGTATGAATAACGGGTTAAATCCTCTCCCTTCCTGCAGAACTTGACATTTGGTTACCTTTCTAGTTCTTTGTCCCTGGAAACTAGATAAAAGTGGAACATTAATTGTTTCAAGGCAACATTACTCATGGTAAAAATGACCCCCAATTGTAAAATTATCTGGACTTTGAGTTCTATGTATTAACTACAAACACTTGCTAAAATGCCACAACTTTGGGCTTGCTACCAGTAATGACTCAGCCGGGCATTTCCCTTGCAGAGTTGCTGGAAGCTATACCTATGGAATCGCTCAAAGAGGTATTAGCTCCTTTGGGGTATGGTGTCTCTAAGCCAAGGCAAGCCCCATATTTTCCTGACTGACTCATTTCCTTGTACCTGAGCTGTCACCTGGGCAACCAAGAATAGCTCCTGATGACTGGGCTCCGCAGACTACCCTCCCCACTGAGGACGGCTTCATGCTGTCCTGCTGGCGCCGTTTCCTGTCGGACAACCTTCAAAATAAACGCCATGCCCAGTGCTATACAGCCTGTGGAGTCCTGAGTCTGCAGGTAGTTGGATCTAAGACAGGCCCCTGGAGGGAGCTGTAAGCAGTATGATGTATTGTACCCTTTAATAGCTACGAAGTTTTGGGCATCTAAGCACCTCTAAAACTGGGGTAACGTAGTAGTTGTGAGGTTGAAATGAGATAATGTACATAAACAACCCAGCACCATAAGCCCTCAAAACAATGTTCATTATTAAGTTACATACTCTTGGTGACAAGAGGGTATAAGGCAGGGTGGGTGCCACTTTGCTTCACAAGGCCCAACCTTGCAGCATGTCTGGCCAGTGTACACGTGCCAGTGTTACCTTCAGTTCCTGTGTCTCCTGGGTGAGGATCACATCCACTGTTAAGGTTCAGTAAGGCCTCTCTGAAAGTGCCCTGAATGCACGGCACAGCCTACAGAACCCAGGGGCCGGGAGTCTGCAGAAAATGGGGGCCTGTTCTGGTTTGGCGGCCTTGACCCTGATTGTTTCACAGTGACTATGTGAGAACCTCCCAGTGGCCAAGTAGAAAAGATAAGCTAGTTGTGATGTCAGAGCTGGCAGGGCCCTCAGGAATCTCATCCAAACCTCCCATAGCCAGATGGGCCCAAAGAAGGGAAATGACCCCATGAAGCTTCATGGCAAATAGGTATACTACCTAGAACCTTAGCCTTCGAGTCAAATGCCTACTTTGGCACTTCCTGCCTCTGTGACCTGAGCTTAAGTTTCCTCAACTATAAAATGGGTTTGTTGTGAAGATTACGTGAGATAATTCTAATTCATGTAGAGTAGCTCATGTGGCACATAGTGACATACAAGTGTTATTGTCAGGTTGTACTGCACTGAGCTACTGCCCCCTACACCTTCTCTTCCTCCTCCTCTTCCAAACACTCCACCCCCATTATAAAAAGGGATGTATGGCCCTGAACTTGAATAACCTGGTCCCTGGTCAGAACAAAGGGTACAGTGCAGGCCCACCATGGCGAGGCTGGTGTGTATCTCTCATCACCCCATGAGGATGAGGATGAACCCAGCCAGGGAGACTCTTTGGAGCTACTGACCCCAATATTGCTCTTTCCTGCTCTGGCTGGCTTTGCGTGGCTGCTGCACTTACCACTGACTGGCTGCACCCGAGCAAAGCCGTTTGAGGGCAGAGACTGGACTCACACACTGTCTTTCTAGGGGGCCTCCCTGACGTTGGGGCCCCAGTGGGCATTTGGAAGTCTGTTCTTTAGGGACTGCTGGAATTAGAAGAATTCTTAAGGATAATCTTGTCCAAGATCCTCATTTTGTATATGAGAAAATTGAGACCAAGAGAAGGGGAGTGATCTGACCATTGAATGCATAGATTTGGCTGTCAACTGATTAAAAAGACACTGGCATCTATATTGGTTTTTATTTATAAACAAATTGACATAAAATAAGTCCAGATGGCAGCGGGAGCAGCTGTGCTGCTGACGTGCTTACAAGGAAGCATGTGGACAGCAGAGCGGGTGGAGACCCTTCCCTCCCATCCACCTTAGGGCCTTTTTGGCCTAAAATCATTGAGCCCATCTTTTTCGGCAGCAATTCTGGCCAGAGCAAGGAGCTGTGCTGGGTGACAGTAAGAAGCAGGGGATTCTCATTCCCACAGATGAGGCCTAGGGCTACAAAGGTCCCAGTAGAGAAAGACAGGGGAAGGTGACAAGGACCTATTCCTCACCATACTGAGTGACATGGTCCAGGCTTTACGTGTCTGTCCATTCCAAAGAGAAAATGCCCTAGAGCAGTGTCCTCTGAAAAGGGGCCACGGCTGCATGGAGAGGGCCTCTCTGGGACTAGGGCAGGCAGTCTCCCTCTCCTGAAACCCAGTGTCTGGCGTGAGAGGAGTATTAACCGAGGGTTTGCCCAAGTGCCAGCAACAATAAATTAACAGTAAGAAAAGATCTTATTTTTTTTAAAAGGTAGAGGCTTGCACCATGAGTTTAGAGTCTGGGGATCTGGTGAGAAGGCAGAGGCTGTGGGGCGATGGGGGCCACATCAAGCCCAGGCAGTGGTTGGGGGGCTGGGTGTGTCAATTCAGGGACCTGTCTTCCAAGGCCCTAGAGCTGGCCTCTTCCTCCAGCACTTGGAAGGTGTCCAGTCTAAACTCCTGGTGAGAGGCTGGCCAGGTTTGAGAAATAAATAGAGGGGGACCTCAGAGCCACGGCAGGGCTGAGGAGAAGAGCAGCGCCAGTCCTGGGCCCCACACTCTCCCCTCCTCAGTCCTTCATGGAAGGACCTGGAAGGGTAGCAGTGGTGGCTCCGCACAGCCTCCTAGAGTCCTGAGGTGGCCTGGAACCCCACTGAGGCGCCTGGGAGTGGGCTGATGGCCCTCCTTCCTGGGAGAAGAGTGCCCCCACCTGCGTGACCGCTCAGTTGTTGAGGCTGCGTCTCTGTTCAAAACTTGCCCTGCTTTAGCCGGTCAATGTGGTAGGAGAGCTTGAGTGCGGGCCCCAGCTTCAGACCCATGTACTTCATCATCATGTCACTGCGCAGCAGCAGCAGGGCCTTGCCATCGATCTCCTAGGGGGTGGGGAGGGGGGCAGAAGTGGAGGGGGAGGCTCCATCAGAGTCCGATTAAAGGCCACCCATGGAAGTGCCAAACACATAAGAGTCCAGTCTGGTTAACCTGCTGTGACACTGAAGCCTACCTGTTCTCCTTACCTTTTGTCTCTAAGTGTCCCTCCTTTTCAAACATCTACTGCTGAACCCGCCAGGTTAGGTTCTCCACACACTTGTGCCACCTCCCTTCTCTGCTGCCTGAGAGGCAGTCTCCCACCCGCCCAAACCACTGAGGCCCAGCTCAACTCCAGCTCGCCCAGGAAGCCTCCCCAGTCAGTGGGCCTATTCTTGTATTGTCATCAGTGGTTTTTCTATTGACCTTCAATATAAAATTCTATGAGTCACTGTCTTTCCTGAGCAGCAGAGACCCCTCTGTGAGCTAGGCACAAGGGAGGCACATACTGAGCAGCTGTGATCAAAGAGCCCTCTCCATGCCCATCTGGTGTGAAGGACTGAAGTGATCACAAAGGTAGCAGACCTACTCTGCTACCCACAGGGAGGACAGCACCAAGCAGCAAGGGCCGTGGGAAGCAGGCTGGAGCCCCAAATCAGGAATACGGTCACAGCAGGGGGGTCAGGAGCAATCCCTGGCCATGGAGCCAAATGGTCACTTGAATAGATGTTGGGAATTCATGGAGTGGAGGCAGATGATGGGGGACCAATGAAGGTGGAGAGTTGGGGGTCACCTGGCAAGGGACTCTTTAACTTGGGCTGAGGCCCCTCATTTTCACATCAAGGCAGGCAGATGGGAGAGCAAGCACTCCTGGGAAAAGAGATTGAAATCCCTGTCCCTGGAACTGAGTACCTCGAGCCACAAATCCAGTAGCAATGAGGCTGTATCACATCCTACACTAAAATAGTGAGCTGAACACAGTGTCTGATGAGGTCTGATTGAGACCCAGGATTCTGTTTTTAAGTGTTTACGATGTCTCCTGTGTTTAGTTTCAAGGGACCTGGAACAAATATGTAGCCAATGCCCTTTCAGACTCTACAAGTTGCAGAAGCAAAACTCCCAGTGAACCTGGGAGAGGTCAGGCAGGGGCACCTACGTGTTTGCGAAAGAGGTCAGCGTGGGGTCCAAGCTGAGGATCAGCTTCCCGGACAAACTGCATCACGTCCTCCACTGTCCATGAGGAGGGGTCCCGGCCACTCAGTCGAGAGGCATCCCGGCTTTCCAGGTATCGGTCCGACCCTGCAGGACAGGAGGGCACCTACCATAACAGGTGGGGACTGGTTTGTAAATCCCCACCAGTCTCCTTGGCACATCTCAATGGCCTTACAGGTAATGCTCACAGCAGTGCTAGACCACGAGCAGAGGAACTGGAGACAGCCTAGGGAGGGAAGAGTTTTTCCACACAGGGAAAGTCAAATCTTTGTTATTTAAGGGTAGCTTTGATTTTTGGAAATAGTCAGAAGAAATCTTGCACAGAGGCTGTGATTCAGCCTGAACCTGAGACAGGGGTACAATGTGGTAAAGGGATTATTTGGGTTCAGTAGGGGGCTGGTGGGTGGGGCTGCTTTTGCCTTGGCTCTGGGGGACCATTTCTAGGGAGACTCTGGTAGCTGGGCAAAATTAGAGACAAATCTTTGGTATGTGGAGAGAAAAATGTGGCAGATAATACCCTGGATTCTCTTCCAATGCCTGGAGAATTAGCTGACCTCACTACAACCTGACACACTAAGGCAGAAAACACTGTTTGCTTGGCTGCCAAGAATTTCAATGGTAATTCAGTGCTATGCTTAGAGCTTTTATCTCAATTTTGGCTTAAATATAACTCCTCCCCTTTCCCCTGTGGGATTTGGGATCTCTGTATTTTGATCATCATCTGTCACAGATCTCTTGCATGTTTTATCTCCTCTGCCCGGAATATATCTCCTCCTCTTCTTTCAATTTCTCCATTTCTTTGGGCTAACTCCACCTTAGCTAAGCAGGTGTTGGCTTCAAGGACCAGCTCCTTTATGAAACTGATAGTCTCATCTGGAAATAAATGGTCTCACAAAGTATTTAGTGTATCTCTCGATTATAGCTCATTCTGTACACATTTTCCTACCATCATACCACCCTAGTAATCTATTGACCGTAATGCAACCTTTAAAAAGCAGTAATTGAATCACATCAGTTCTCTTCTAAAAACTCAATGCAATGGCCTCCCACTGCACATGAAATGAAATCTGAATTCCTCCCCACGCTTACCATGGTCTGCGAGGCACTCCACTGCGAGGCCCTGCCTACCTTTGGCCTCATTTCACACTCTGCACCCACCGCCCCTCATGAGTCATCCTTACTCGCCATGCTACAAACACACTAGCCTTCTTTCTGCTTCTTGAATAGGCCAAGCTTTTATCCTTTGGCTTGCAATTTCCTCTGTCTAGAATGCTCTTTTCCCTTATCTTTTCATGCCTGACTCTTTCTCAACATTATGATCTCATCTCAAATATCAATTCCTCAGAGAGGCCTTCTCTGATCTCCTGGTACAAGTACTCAATTACCCACATAATCATTCTCAATCTAATTACCCTAGTTTTTTTCTTCCACAGCACACATCACTACCTAAAGTAATTTCATGTATTCATTTATTTTATGTTTATGATCTCCTTCCCATAGAATGTAAGCTCTGTCTTGTTCCCTTCTATATCTCTGACATAAGAGAGTGCCTGGTCTGTCATAGTAGATGTTCAAACACATTTGTTAGATAAATGAGTGATCATATAAAACAGTTACTTATGTATTTTTCTGTCTCTCCAACCAGATTGTCTTTATTGAGGCAGAGTTCTTGCCTTGCTCATGTCTACATCCTCAGCATCACGAGATGTCCTGTCACACAACTACCAAGTGGCAGAGCTAACACACCTGTGAAAGTAGAAGGGTCTAATCTTTAACTATCTCCTGCAAAGGCTAAGACTCTCCTCCCATGTTCCTTCATTCTGGGTCCCAGGTCTAAAACTTAAAGCATACTTTGCCTGGCCTGGCCCAGTACAGCCCAGCCCCTACTTTCTGGGGAAGAGATTCTAGCATATTGTCTTTCAAGCTTGCAGCTGGGCACTGACTAGGCTGGGGAGAAGTGTGCTATCCTAGCAAGCAGGGGCTGTTTAGATTAGAGCCATAGAAATCTCAATGGCTTTTTAGAGGTGTTAGTAGACAGGAAGTTGAAGGGGGCTCTGTGAGCCAGTCACTTCTCCCTGACCTAAAAGTCCACCGTGATGCTAAGAGAGAAACCAATTGCAGAGACTCTGGAGAGCAGAGAGAAGACACAGGGAGAGAGTGTATATGCATGTGTCTTCTTGGACCATCTTAGCTAATTCCTCTAATCAGGGGCTAGGAATTATATACACATATACATATAAAATAGTACTATATATATAAACATACACACACACACACACACACACACAGAGTATGCTGTTGACTGAATATGTATTCCTCCAAAATTCTTATGTTAAATCCTAACCCCTACAGTGATGGTATTAGGAGGTGAGACTTTCGGGCAGAGCCCTCATGAATAAGATCAGTACTTATAAAAGAGGGCTGAGAGACGTCCCTTGCCTCTTCAGCCATGTGAGGTTATAGTGAGAAGACGGCCGTCTATGAACTAGGAAGCAGGTCCTCACCAGACAGCAAATATGTTGGTACCTTGATCTTGGATTTCCCAGCCTCTAGAACTGTGAGAAATAAATTTCTGTTGTTTATATGCCACTCAGTTAATGGTATTTTGTTATAGCAGCCCAAATGGACTAAGACAATCCACATATATATAATACTATATATTTATGTGTTTGTCTGCCCTACTCCCATTAGAGTATAAACTCCATGAGGGCAGGTGGGTGGGAAGTAGCTAATTTATATGGCGGTCAGGAGAGACATCTCTAAAATCATGACATCTGAGCAAAGATCTTGAGGCAGAAAAGTGGATGGCATGTTGATGGTTTAGCAGGAAAGCCAATGGGTCAGGGCAGAGTGAAAGAAGGAGAAAGTGTTATAAAATAATATCCAAGAGGCATGTACGTGTGTGTTGAGTGGCAGAAGGAAGTGGTGGTACAGACAGTAGAGGACCCTGTAGGCCACTGAAAACCACTGGCTTTTCTGAGTGAAACAGGTAGATTTTGAGCAGAAGAGTAACATGAATCAGCTTACAATGAGAAGTGAAAGGGCAGCCTTGCAAAATTAACAAGACAATATCTAATCCTGTAATTTCTTAGTAACAGTTAAAGATCAATCCTATGAGTTCTTTCATTAACAGGCACCCTGTAGTTCTGTTTTGCACAACTTTGAAAAGAGCTCAATAGACAGAAAAGAGATGTAAATCTTTCTCTCTTAAAATTGCTTTTGAGGATCTGTTTTTACAGAATCCCTGAGTGAACAGCAGGGTACGAGCTTCAGGCTTCAGCCATATCTCAAGGGCAGAGTCACATCTCCTGCAATAATCCCGATAATTCCTTCTCCAAAGAAAGAAAGGAGGGCCAACTCTTGCACTTTGATATCCTCACTGTTTCTGTTATCAGCTCGCCCCCAGGAAGAAAGAAAGGAGCTGATGCAGCAGTTTCTCACAACAATCACTATTTTTTCCCCTTTCTCTCTGTCCCCATAAAATCAGCAAGCCACTGGCCTCAGTGGGATGCCACACTGTCTCCCTGCTCTCCCTCTCTCATTCTCTCTCCTTCTAAGAAGATAAAATAAACTTTTAAACATATCTATATCTATCTCCTAATCTCTCCATGAGAAATTCTTCTCCACCTGCACTGTGAACACCTAGTAAGTTCCCCACCCTAACAAGAAGATTCACTCTCATGGTCCATATCAAGAGTAGACTTTAGGGAGCAAGGATAGAAGCAAGGGAGACCAGTTAAGAAGGAGGCTGTTATAATAATCCAGGCAAGAGACAACTGGGGCATGCGCCAGGGTGGGAGTGGTGAAAAGTCTCTGATAGTATGAACAATATTCTAGAAATTATAAAGAACCCCCACCATTGTCAGCTCAACTGACCTTTCCTATAGTCCTTCAAGGAGGTATCCTCACCATCTTTAGTTTAGAGAGGAGGGAACTGAGGGAACAGAGAGGTGAAGTGACTTCCCTGTCTTTAATTCCCATTTCTGCAGACAGCCTAGCCCAGGGCTCTCCCCACAGCCCCTCAATGTGTACACCTGGCGGTTGCTCTTCAAGGAAGAATGATTGTCTCAGTCTGAGAATGATTAAGGCAGGTGAGGCACATTGACAAGAGGCTAACTAATATGGTCATGCCTAACCATCCTGGATTAGTGAAATAAGAGTGGGGACAGACACAATATCTAAATTCTTTAAGATAAACGATTCTAAGGTTGACCAGATAGAATCCTCTTATAGCCTTATGAGCAGGCGTCCTCAAACTATGGCCCGCGGGCCACATGCGGCCCGCCGAGCACATTTATCTGGCCCGCCGGGTGTTTTTGCCCGTTTTGTTTTTTTACTTCAAAATAAGATATGTGCAGTGTGCATAGGAATTTGTTCATAGTTTTTTTTTTTTTTTTAACTATAGTCCGGCCCTCCAACGGTCTGAGGGACAGTGAACTGGCCCCCTGTTTAAAAAGTTTGAGGACCCCTGCTTATGAGGTTTTCAGGGTCAAAAGAGATTGAGACCATGCCTTGGCAGAGAGACTCACGATGGGTTCCAAAGGAAGAGTGAAGACGTCTAGGGGACAACAGCGCCATGTGAGACAGCCTATCGTGAGGTGCTCCTACCAGAAACAGGGCCTTGGGAAAGGTAACAATAATGGTAACTCCTGTCATACCTGGGAATGACTTGGTTTCCAAAATGATTTCATATCCCTTCTTTCATTTCATTCATTTAACATTCCTGTGGAAAGGCCCAGCTGGTATCACTACCTCCATCTTGAGAGCTCTTTATACTCCATTTTGCTGCCTCGCTGGGGCTACACTGGGGGAAGGGCACCACAGGCTTCTTCCTCAGTGTCAGCCTTCAAGTAAGCTCTTTTCCCGCTGAGGCCACTTTTCATTGCAGGCTTTGCTAATGGAGTCTTCTTATTCTTTCAAGCCTCACACACCCCTGGGCTGGGGGAGGGCAGAAAAAGGGTGTGGAGGTGACATTATTCTGGCTCCTCACTGCTGCTTCTAGACCATCCTCTTATGAAAGCTCATGGGCTTCAGAAGCTGATCATGTACCCAACTAACTGCTCTTCGTGGTCACTGTTATCTATAGATCTCTGGGTTTCTACCCCTTGTTAAATGAAGAAGATAGTGAAGCTCACTATCTTCTGTTCCACCACAATTCCTGCCATAATCCTCAGAGGCAACCCATTCACCTACCATGCCTCCAGGGGCTTTCACCTCCACATCTAGAAACCTAGGAGACAGTCCCCACTCCCATTTTCCTCACAGTCCTGAACTCTGACTAAATGTGCCTTATGAACAGTTTTCAAATCCATTTTCTCTTCTCCAAACCTTCTAATTTGCCTTAATCCAGACCTTTGTCACTTACTGGCCTGGCCCACTCTAATAACCTCCCAACTGGTCACTCTAGTCTTGTCTCTCCTCAAATCCACACTCAACACAACAGTGAATGATCTATTCAAAACATAAAACTGTTCATGTATTACTTTTAATTAAAAGCCTTCAGTAGCTTCACATTGCCTACAGGATCAATTCTAAACTCTTTAGCATGGCATTTAAGGTCTTCTATGATATAAGCCCTCACCTTTCCAGGCTTTTCTCTTTGAACTCCCAGTATTACATTTTATGTTTTAGCAATTTCAAACTGCATGCAATTCCTGTTACAATCTGTGCTATTTCATATCCCTTTTCCCTTATATTCATGTTGTCCTCTCTTCCTGGAAAACTCTCCCTCCTCTACTACCCCTGATATGGCCATCTATATAGTGTCAGACAAGTTGTCACTTCTTTAAGGAAGCTTCCCTTGAACACTAAGCTTGGGTTAAGTCTCCTGTCTTGCTGTTTTCATACTACCTACAGCATTTCTCTGTCACTTTACTGAAGACAGTGTTTTACAATGATCTGCTTAAGTGTTTGTCTCCCCCATGACACCTGAGGACAAAAAGTGATAGATTTTTGCATCCCCATGCCAAACACAGATGGTGTTCAAATAAATGGCTAATGGATGAATGGATGAATCCTTTTTTGTCCCTTTTGGCTCTAGGTCTTTGGCTCGTAGTTTACATTATTCTCAAGCCAGTCCCAGAGCTCCAATTACCTCCCAGGTGCCTGGCCAGGTACCGGTAAGCCCAGGCCCCAATCTTACCACCAGGCAGGGGGCAATGGAGCTAGGTCCTCTCTGGCCTCCCAGAGCTCAGGAAGGAAAGAAAGGAAGGAGTAATGGAGGACAGGAGGGCCAGAACTCTGGTAAGCTTACCCTTGGAGCACAGCCTGCGCATAGCTGAGGCAGTGCTTAGTGGGAGGCCACAAGATGGAAGCAAGGGCCGGTACGCAGGAGTTCGAAGATTCTGGGAGGTGCTGACAAGGTTGGTGGGATTCAGGGTAGAGTCCATTGAGTCTGAGTGTGGCTCCAAGGACCGGGCTAGACTATTCCCCAGGACAAAGGCTTCACCTGAAAAGCAGTAAAACCAGGGTCAGAGCTTAGAAGGACTGCCAGGGTGCTGGCTCCCAGGTACCTGTTTGAGTGGAGCAAGAGACAGCAAAACAGAAAGTCCTGGGCTGGGACATAGGAGGCCTGTATACCAGTCATGGCTCTGGCTCTCACTGGGTGATCTTAGTCAAGTTCAGTGCCACTCTCTGGACTTGGATCTCCTTAGACTCTTCCTCTTAGATTAGATGGTTTTTGAGGTTTCTTCTGGTCTGGATGCCCTATACTTTTTCTGGACAAGGGAAACCTTTAAAAAATGGAGCTATTCTAGGTTAGAAGACACTGTCTTTGACATGAGATGATAGAGTAGTGAATAGGGGTACTGGAGAAGAAATACATTTGCTTAGATGTACTTTAGAAGAACTCAGATGTACTTTAGAAGCTGCCCCCTGCTCCAGCAGCAGGACATCTCAGAAATGTTTCTTGATGCCTGGTTAACGGCTTGTCAGCAAAGGATCTGCTCCTATATTCCCTCCTTCCTTTTGTATTTTCCCTGTTCTACAGAAACATTTCAAAGAAGCCAGGGTTGTACAGTGCTTGGGCATGAAGACCAGAATGAGTGTTAGAATTTGGCTCTGCCATTCAGCAGAGTGCTTCTCTGAGAACCTCAGTCTCCTCATCTCTAACATGGGAACCGCTTTCTTCCCAGGGGACTGTGAATATTAGAAGAGAATGGCTATGAAAACCTTTGTAAAGGGAATCTCACCTTGATGTTTCTACACCAAGTCCATAGCCCAACTGGTCAGGCAGCAGTGCCTAAACACTGTGCTATGGAACCTGAAGCAGACTCCTTCTCATGATTGGGTTCTACTGAAACCAAGTCAGTTCCTTAGCTCTGGCCACAGTATTCTCTGCTTGTGGCAGGGGTAGGTGGGGTGGGGCGGGGCAGGTTGTCTTGGGTACTGGACCATAACACTGTCTTAGAGATCAGGTGTTTAGATAATGCTTGGGATTCATTCAGAGCCTCTATGAACACTAAATTCAAGCATGCTGCTGTCTGGCATGCAGTGGCAAGATGGTTTAGGATTTTAGGAATACTTTAATACTCACCTAAAATTGCTTGGTAACCATGGTCTCAAAGTCAAATCTAGCATTAGACGGCTATTCACCCATATCTCAGGGAGGTTAAATTGTTGAAGCCCTTTCCTAGAAGTGGTTCTGAAAAGAGTAGTCTCTGAGGCTCTATGATACCTAAACCATCTCCCACCCACTTTCTGCAGATGAGGTTTCTGATTCCTGCTTTCCAGGAAAGATGACCGTAACAGTGTTTCACTTTGAGACATGAACAGGAACCCAATCCAGGAGGCAGGAGAGCTGGGTTCTACACCTGGGCATCTCCCTTTCACTAGATTAGTGATCCTACACAAGTAGCTTGTCTTCTCTGAGCACCAGTTTCCTCATCTGTAAATGGGGAAAAGTCACCCCTTTTCATGAGAAAATAGAATGGGATAAACTTTATGAAAGTGAGGAATTATTTTGTTTTTCAGAGTTGAAGTGGCAAACCTCAACTCTCTGTGACAATTCAAGGTTTTATCCAGTTTCTGCACTTACCAGCAGGGTAATCTCACCATTTTAGTCCTCACTTTATTCAGCTAAAACTGGGGATAGTATACCTGCCTCACATGAACTAACAGATGTGAAAATAATTATGGTGACAATGGCATAATTATCATAGGGGCTCATCAGATGCTGATGCAAATCAGTGGGTGCCTCTTCCTCTTAGCAGTGGTAAGAATGCTAACTGAGATCTGGATTCTGAGTTGAGGGGTCTGAAAATCTGAACTGGTGGCACCTGGACTAGGCAAGGTCATTACATCACTGTGACCAGCAACATCAATACAATCTCCTGCCTAATACTGTCAATTTTTTAGGGGGCCAGAAGAAACTCCTCTTACTTAGTCTTCACAAACCTCTTATTGGATCCAGCCATTTGTGTAGTTCTGAAAAAGGGACTCTGCTCTGACATTGCCTACCCCAGGAATCCTCCCCTGACCACTTCTTTCACCTTACTCGAGAGGCTTCTCACCTGGCTGGCCGAAATACCGCTGCTCCCTGCTCTTACCACTTACATGTTCGTCTATTTCTCCCTTTCTCAGCTCTTTGAGTGCAGTGATGGAGTCTGCTTCATCTCTCTCTCCCTAGAGTCCAGTATAGAATCTGGCACAGAATAAGTATTTGATAAATGTTTGATGACCTAAACTAAAACAGTTGGCCTAAATTCTTCAAAATGCCAATGTCATGTCATGCAAGATAGAAAAAACAAAAGGCTGGAGAACTGTTCTAGGTAAAGGAAATTAAAGAGAAAGTACAATGTAATGCAAGGGACAATCCTTTATTGGATCCCGAATTAGGAAAAAAAAAGCTATAAAATATATTATTGGGACAACTAGGGAAAATTCTAATATGTACTGTATATTAGCTAGTAGTATTTTATTAATCAAATTTCTTTAGTAGTTTGTTAATGTTAAATTTCTTGATCATAATATTATACTCCTTATTCTTAGGTGATATACACAGAAGTAGTTAAGGATAAAGTCTCACCTGCAATTAATTCTCAAGTGATTTGTACATATACAAAAAATATATATATTTTAAGTATACAGATATAGATATATATACACAGACAAACTTAGAGACAAAGTAAATATTGCAAAAGTTAAGTGGTAAATCTAGGTAAATAGTTTATGGTTCCTCATTGTACTATTTTTGTAACTTTTCTGTAGGCTTGAAATTTTTCAAAATAAAACACTGGAGAAAAAACTAATAGTCTCAACTTAGGTATGGAAGCTTAATGGGATATGAAATCTACCTGAGCCTTTAGTGACTATCTGCTATATTGGACGTACACGGTCAGTTGGGCTAAGGCCATAATTGGCGGGTAGCGCAGAGACAAGGTTGTAGAAGAGGTAGAAGGTTCCAGTAAGCACCCAGATAGCAGAGGTGGTACCTTTGGATGTCAAACTAGTAGAAGGGTGTAGCCAGGCAGAAGGACAGGAAAATACCAGATCCAAAGGGCAAAGCAAAAGACAGCTCTTGTATAGATTGAGCTCTTTGGCAGAGGTTTGGGTAAACAATCAGAAAAACACAGGAAGTGATAAATGATCAGAGGCGGGGCCAAGGGTCAGTAAGGCAGGTAGGTGGGTAGGTAGGCAGAAAAGATAAGCTAAGGAGCACAGAGTAGTTTAGGCAAGTCTCTGGCTTGTCTGGGCACAGTTAAAACGCGCACAGTTAAAACGCTCATTTCAGGGAAGCAAAGAGAAACTAGGGTGAGAGCAGACAAGTTGCTGAGCACCCATTATGAGAAACAGAGCTTAGAGAGCAGAGGAGGGTGCACAGAATTGGCTCAATCTGTCTGAAAACAGGGTAAAGAAAAGGTGGCAGCCAATGGCAGAATGTGATTTCCTTGGTCTTTGTCTCTTTCTTAGTCGGTGAGGCAAGAAGAGGAGTTTGGCTAAAGCTCACTTCCTCTTACTTGGTAGTTGAATCAGAGAGATGTAAAATTGAACAGAATTCCCAGGAAAGGTCATGCTCCAATCCCAAACAACCTTCAGGACTACAGGCCCATGAGGTGTACTCCTATCAGCCTCTGAATGCTGCTACCAGTATATTTCTCTCACTTCTTAATGATGGTATTCTATTTAAGAAATTTGAGTTCCTGTTTCTTTGAGAAATCTCTCTTTAGACTAGCAGCTATTCCCATGGACATCCTAACTCCTCTTGTGTTTCCATTCTTTCAGAATCTTAGGCAGGCCTAACTTTCATTACTGAAATACAGATCAGAGTCCCTGAATGCCAACAGCTGGGGATATTTAACAACTTGCCTTTGTCTGTATCAACTCCACCATGCCCAGTCCAGACTCCCAGTGCAACATTCTAACTGCAAGTAAGATACCTTTTTCTGTTCTTAGAGATTCTGATTCTGAAAGAAAGCAGTCTAGAGTAGGTTAGGTGAGAAGAAGTACCCTCTGAATAAAAAGATTAGCCAGGAGGTCACAGAAATGGCTGCAGGGACCAGATGGTTTGGCCTCCACAAGGAGGATTTCAAATTCAGGTATCTTTTTGCCCTGCTTGCAAGTTACAAAAGCAATATTTGGGTGCAGAAGTATAACCTGGGGGAAAAGGAGAAGAGGACTGGGTGAATAGTTACTTCCCGGCACTTTTATCGGAGATGATTCTGTTGAGACTATGATGAAAAGATACCAGGGAAGACAATGTAGGCACAAGACTTGTGCAGAGGAAGGTGAGAAGAGGCAACTTTTAGGCTTGTGCCCTCTCATCATCAGACAGGACAGCCCCGTTCTCTACTCCTCCACTGAGAACACAGTCTGCAGGACTCTTTAAAAGGGCCTTTCTTCCCTCTCTCAACAATGACCTACCTTGCTACGTTACCTTCCCTCTCTCTTGTTCTGTGTCTTGGGCTCCAGGTTAGAGAAGCTGAGATCCATTTCTTTAACCTCTCTCAGAAGTTAGTCACTGATCTGGCCACGTGGCATCCACTTTCCCATTGTGGGTCTGGTATGTTAACCGAGAAAGTTATTTTTCGGCCTAGTTAGGAACAGCAGGAACTTGAATCAACTTGCTAGACTGGCAGTGCTGGGAGAGTTAGGGCCATGTGCCAAAGGAAAGAATGGATGGCCAATCACCAGGGAGCAAATTTCTCAATCTGTAGCCTGAGACTAAACCTTCCTGCTGGCAGGGGAAATCACTGTTAGGCCTTTGCTGCTACATTCACACTGGGATATGTACTGTGACTTCACAGGGGGTCCACATGTAGTCTGGAGCTCAGAAGAGGAATCATAAATCACCTTTTTCTAGGGATAAGAGTCTAGAGGAAATAAGGATAATCCTAGAGATAGAAAACAAAATCCTGAAGAGAAAGTAAAGATGAGAGAAACCTAAAAGTTCGGATATGGTAAAGGAAAGGGACAGAAAACCAGACCTCTGGATAGTCGGTACCAGGTCAGCAGGTCTGAGGGCTGGCCCTGGGCCCCCATAGGTACTGCTGCTAGCCCTGTCCCCAACTCTCAGCCCAGGCCCCATCCCAGCTCCTACCTGGTAGGTACCTGTCGTGCCTGTGGCCGTACTCTGTGGAAGTGAGTGACAAGTGAGTCTGTGTAAAGGGCTGGTTGCCAAACAGATTGTCACTACGAAGGTTGTGGCAGAGTTTCTCCAGGAAGCGGAGGACGTAGGTGATGCTGTTGACTGCTGGGAGGTTGAGGGTGTGCTGTTCCCGGTCAAACACGGCTGTGGAGTTAAGTAAACAGAGCCGAGCACGTCAGCCCCGCTGTGCGGTGCAGCGCTGGGCAGGAGGAGTCCGGCCCACTGCTTGTCTCAGGCTTACCTGGTTACACAAAGGGAATCAGTGCCTCAGGTTTTTTCCCTCCCTCTCTTCCCTCCCTCCCTCAAGGGCTTTGATTTTTGCCTCCAACTCCAAAGGGCTTGCAATTATGGGAGTGGCCAGGCCAGGTCTGTTGCACCCAGGGCTCTGGAATGATTTCATTCAACCTGTGAAAACAACTGCGAACATAACTGTATCTGCTCCATCACTTGGCTGGGCCTCCTCCAGGAAATTCACACTGGGAGAATTCACACCTGTTCATTTAGGATGCTATTTTCACAAGAACTGCCTAAGAACAGAGAACCTGGGGAGAAGAACGGAATACAGCTATGGCCAGCAATGATTTGGGTATACAATTTCTGATCTATATAAAAGCACTAGAATTTTAGCAACATTTGGAACTGTTTCATGCTTGGTTTTACTTTACTCTCAATTTCTATTAAAATATATATTAGTATAATTCTTAAAAAGGAAAAGGCCTATGTATTTGTCTCTGAGGACAGCAAGGAAATGGGTATTGGGGGAGATATGTCATTCTTGGGAACCAATTTTGGGGCAGAGGAAGAACCCTAGGGGGGTAAAGGTAACAGCAGCTGAAGAGAGGTAGCAAAGAAGGCCTGGTCTCTGCGGACTGCTGCACAGAAGCAGAAAGAGTCCAAGGAGTAGCTTGGGCTTCAGAAGGGACATGAGGCTTAATTTCCCAATCAGTGCCTAGTCTCCCATAATATTCCCTCCTTGTCTGCTCCATCCTCCATGTAGTCAATTACTCCGTAATGTGGGCTCCCACACCACTCTGCACACATTTCTCTCTTACAACACTTCTCACAATTAGCTATTTACATTTTTTCATTTCCACTGGTGCAGAGCCTAAGCCTGACATCCTCTATCTCCTGCCTCTCCCTGCCAGCATCTGGCAATAACCTGACACACAGGGCTCAGTAAATGTTTGCTGAAAGAATAGTTTGGGCACAGCAGAAAAAAATGAATATTCTCAGTGAGAGCAAAAAACTCTGTGCTATCAAATAAACTCTCATAGCAGGAAAGAAAGAGGGGATGACTCTTCCCATTCTGCCCTAGGATTTAACCTTCTTACATTGGGTCTGGTTTAGGACTGGGGAGCTAAGGAGTTAAAGGAATGAGAGAAGAGTTCAGTGGTTCCCTGAAGCCAGGTGGGAGGCTGTGGTAGTCTGGAGAAAGTTGCCATAATGTAGCCCCCTCTAAATTCTTTCTTCTGTAATGCCTTGAAAGCAACACACGCCTATATTTTCTGTATGGGAGAAGTTAAAACGGGCAGACAGGAAAGGAATCTGTTTAAAGGCTCAGTTAAGCAGAATCTGTGCAGATATTCTCCTTGGCAGAGCTATGGGAAGGCTCAGAGGGCATCTGGGTTGGAAGTGAGGATTCTCTGGAAGTGAGAGATGGAATATCTTCACATTTCTCCAGAGCCTGTAACTGTGAAGTAGGAACCAGGATGCCTTGTCAGAAATCAGCCAGTGGAGAAGGCCTGCCCCTCTGACTTGGAGGCAATACCAGCCCAAAGGTGCTTACCTGAGATAACCTCACCACCGTGGCCCTGTTTGAGGAAGCTGAAGACGGTTTTCTGGTGATAAGCACAGTCGATGCAAGCCTGGACAGCCTGCTGCAATACCACAGAGGCGCGGGCTGGCCCAAAATGGTCAGGGAGTTGCTGGATCTTCTTCTTATCTAAGTGGGGGCCTGTGCTGCCATTCTTGTTCAAGTAGATACAAACTACAGGAGACAAAGAATCAAAGAAGCTCAAGGAGTCTCTGGGGTAGAGAAGTCAAAGAATAGTATTCTATTCCATCTTTTATACCCTGGACTCTGGTCCCTAGCAGAATGCCCAGCAGCTAAGCTGGTGAAACACTGTGGGTGTTGGGTCAAGAAAAGGCTGTGCCCAGCTGTCGTCAACCCAAATTGCATGACCAAAGGCTCTGGGAACACAGTCCACTGGGAGAACAGCCCAGACAAAAAGCCAAAGCACAGAATTTGCACTTTGTCTTCCATGTACTAAAAAGAAACTCTAAACAATTCCCCAGATGTACATATTTCCGTTTTCTGTACTTGGTTGCCTCACATATTCTTTGTACCTTTCATCTTATATGCGTATGGAGTTGTGGGGCCATGGCAATATTAGCAAGAGTGTTTATGTGTGTGTGTGCGCGTATGTTTGGCATTGGACTGAGAATGGTCACACCACTCGTCACTTGCCTGGGCCTAGAGTCCCTTTTTTTTAGACAGTATCTTGCTCTGTTGCCCTTGCTACCATACAGTGGCCTTATCATAGCTCACAGCAACCTCCAACTCCTGGGCTCAAGTGATCCTCTTGCTTCAGACTCCTGAGTAGTTGGGACTACAGGTGTGCACCACCTCACCTGGCTAATTTTTCTATTTTTTGTGGAGATGGGGGTCTCACTCTTGCTTAGGCTGGTCTCAAACTCCTGGACTCAAGCAGTCCTCCCGCCTTGGACTCCCAAAGTGCTGGGATTATAGGTGTGAGCTGCCACACCCAGCCACACTTTGCTGTCTTCTGCATCAACATTCAGGCCCAAAGAAAGTAGTAAAAATTAAAAAAAATTAGAATAAATGAAAAATAAAAAAGGAAAAGAGCCTGAGTATCCCATCTATATATTTGTTTGATTCAGTAGTTTCTCCTGTCAGGACAGCCAGGCACCCTCCTAGTTGCTGCCCTACACCTGGCCCTGTGGTGGGGAGGAGTAGGGTGGGCACAGGAGAACGAGGCAGTCCTAAATGGAATTGTTTCCTTGTTGTCTGGAGAAGACCCACAGCAGCCTGGTGAGCGCAATGGCATTCTCTCCTCCGATCTACCTTCCGGACTCCCATTTGAGTAGGGGGTATGCTTCTTTCTCACACGGCTATGGCTCCTAACTGAAGGGATAGGAAGGTAAAAGTCTCTTTGCTATTAAAGGCAAAAAAGATAAGAGTAGTAGGTGTGTGGCCAGTGGATGGTCTGTCATCCTCTTTGGGTCTCAGGTTCACCAACTATGAAATGAAGGGGCTGAGCCAGATGCTCTCTAAGGACTCTCCACCTTTGTAATTCTAAGGAGAAGCAACATATACGGAAGAAAATAGAAAATAGAAAAGGAGATGCAGTATGTGGAAGGTGACAGGAGAAAAAGAAAGGAAAAAAAAAGACAAGGGTAAACAGGATGAATTGAACATATACATTTTACTCTGTTCTTTCCTTAAAACTCACTAAAATGATCTAGATACTAAGTGAGGAGACAGTAATAAAGTTTTGGAAGCTGGAAAGCAGACTGGAAAGGTAGCAACTGATTTAGGAGACCCAAGAAAGCTGCATACCTCAAAGCAGGAATGTGGAATGATGAGAGCCATGCTACTTCATCTTATAATTTACAAAAGGCCTAAGAATTGGCAGAGTAGGTGCCTCTGAAGGTGAGTGTGAAGGTAGATCTACAAAGAGAGGGACTGATTGAGGTCTGTTAAACAGGATTTCCACATCTGGTAATGTGACTTTTCTACTGAAAACAACTAAAAATGCAGGAAAACTCAGAGAGATAAGAATAATAAAAATAAGACAATTGTCTATGAAAAGACACAAGAATGTTCATAACAGTTTATTCTGTAATAAACAGAATTTTGATATGAACTTTGACAGTATTCAAAGAAAACCCCTCAAATTTCTAACAGAATCATTCCAGCAGAAGCATTGCCAATGAAAAGGAACAAAGATGGTACAAAATGGAAAGAATCCTTTGGATGTACAACCTTTTCCAGGCAGGAAGAAGACTAAGAAGGCAACCTCAGTTTTTTTATGGAAAAGGAAGGATGATTCAGAGAACAAAACCAAGAGCCATGAAAAATACCTCCCAGGTAATTTTGAACCTTATCAAGGAGTTGGCAACATGTGCCCAGCTGGATTTCAGAATTTCTATTGACCAGTAACTGCTGTGTGCCTCCAGTTTTCTCCCTTTTGAATGGGAGATAAAAGTTTCCTTATGCCTATCCACCATTGTATGTTGGGCATGTTGTGAGCAGACAACTTATTTCTCTAGTTCATAAGTCTTCAGACAGAAAAGTACGACACTCAAGGAGGAAACCTGAGAAACCACACCTAAGAGGCCTTATATTTACCTGGACCTGATTCAGATGATGAGATCCTAGACCTTGAGCCTAATGCTGTAAAGGGATGAGACTTTTGACGATAAATCTTGTAGGGGAAGAATACATTTTGCAAGTGGGAAAGTGTTAATAATAATTTATATCCACAGAGTAGTGGTTTTAAACTATGGTCTATAATTCTTTGACCTCTCTCCCATTGACAGGTGGGGTCTATTCCCCTCCTCTTGGATCTGGGCTCTGTGACTGATTGGTCAATAAGGTGGAAATGACGCTATGCTAAGTCTGGAGCTCAGGCCTTAAGAAAACGGTAGCTTCCACTGCCTGTTTCTTGGGACACTTGTCCTTGGAATCCAGACACCATGGTATGAGGGAGCCCAAGTTATTCTTTGGAGAGGTCCTTGTGGAGAAGAACCATTGCCAGGACCTGTTTTGCTATTTATGTGAATAAATGATCCTCAGCCCCAATTGAGCCACCCCAAATGATACCATGTGGAGCTGAGATGAGGTGTATTAATTTTAATATAGTAGAATATATTGATCTTTTCTTTTAGTTTATGCTTATTGTCTGGTTTTAAAAATCCTTTTTGTATACTGTCATGTTTAGGTTTTCTACTGCATCCATAAAATCAGAATTGGAGGCTGTTAAAAAATTCAGAGAAGGGTGTGGCACATAAGGAGCCTGGAATTCACCACTCCATCCTAACAACAAGTAAAAAGATGAATAAACTTAAAAATCAATCTTTCTTAGATCTGTCAGAGAAGCGAGGTTACAGGGCAAACCACCGCCCCCCAAATTTGAAGAGACAGAGAGGTAAATATAGAGAATCACAACTTACTGGGGCAGAAACCTCTGTTGAATCAGTGCTAGGGGAGGAAAACCTAAACTGTACTTGATGAACTGCTGGAGGCTCAGTGTGGACAAGTCTGATGTTAAAAACTCCAGGGAGCCCCAGTTATGCGGGGGTTTGGGGAATGGGCACACTTTTGTTAGTTTTACCTCCACGAGCTCAACCAGGTTCTCACAGTAAATATTGGAGGAAAAATCTCCTTATGCTTCTGGGAGGGGGAGGGGAAAAGGAACCATTTTAAAATATACCAGAGCACTCTGTTCTTCTTAACAAGGTCTTTCCTCAGGAGAAACTATTTTACCACAGCCCAAACTACTGGGGGTTTTTCAGAGTCTGACTGACTTGAAGGAAGAGAAATAATCAACTCTAGCCAACTCTAGCTTGCCATGTAGGAGAAGGGAAATACCCGACTCCAGGTCTCTCTAGCTATTCTGTCCAACCTAAGGGAGGTTGGGGGTTGGGGAGCTGAGAAGCTCTTGTGAAATTCACAGCCCAGGGGCACAGGCTCACTAAAACACTAACACCTAATCATAGGACTATAGAATGCTTTCCCTTTCCCCACACCTTACCACCCATCACTACAGGCCCATTTGCCATAGTTACTTTGACCAAATACATCATGTCTAATGATCACAAAAAAATTACAAGGTATAGGTGTACTCAAAGACAAAAAACACAGTTTGAAAAAACAGAGTAGGTATCAGAAGCAGACTCAGATATGGCAGAGATGCTGGAATGAACAGATTGAGAATTTAAAACAATTATGATTAATATGCTAAGGGCTCTAACGGATAAAGTAGACAGAGTGCAAGAACAGATGGACAATGTAAGCTGGGAGATGTAAATTCTAAGAAAAAATAAAGAAGAAATACTAGAGATCAGAAACACTGTAACAGAAATGAAGAATGCCTTTGACTTGCTCATTACTAGAATAGACATGGCTGAGGAAAGGATTGCTGAGCTTGAGGATATCTCAATAGGAAATTCCAAAATTAAAAGCAAAGAGAAAAAAAGACTGAAAAAAACCAGAACTGAACATCTAAGAACTGTGGGACAACTATTTAATACAAAAGGTGTAATATATGTATAATGGTAACCACAGAAGGAGAAGAAAGAAAGGAACTGAAGCAATAATTACTGAGAATTTCCTCAAATTAATGTCAGACACCAAACCAGAGATCCAGGAAGCTCAGAGAACATCGTACAAGAAAAATGCTGAACAAAACAAAACAACAACAAAAAACAAACAAAAAACTCAAACAAAACCCAGAAAATATAAAAACCCCTACATATATAATTTTCAAACTACAGAAAATCAAAGATAAAGAAAAAATTTTAAAAGAAACCAGAGGAAAAAAAGGCCTTATCTATAGAGGAGCAAAGATAAGAATTATATCCAATGACTCCTAAGAAACTGTGCAAGCAAAAAGAGAGTGAAATATTTAAAGCACTGAGAGGAAAAAACCCACCAACCTAAAATTCTGTATCTTATAAAATTATCCTTCAAACATAAGGGAGAAATAAAGACAAAGAAAAATTGAAGGTGTGTATTGCCAATAGACCTGTCTTGCAAGATATGTTAAAAGTTCTCTAGAGAGATGGAAAATGATACAGATCAGAAATTTGGATCTATATGAAGAAAGGAAGAACACTGGAGAAGGAATAAGTGAAGATAAAATGAAAATTTTTATTTTGCTTATTCTTTATTGATCTAATAGATAATAGTGCTCAAAATAATAATACCAACAATATATTCAATTATGTGTGTTTTGTGTGTGTATATATATAAATATATATGCATACGGGTGCTTATTTATAAGTGAAATAATTAACATCAATCACACAGGGATAGGAGAAATTAGGATTATAAGGTAGTCATACTACCCATGAACTGGTATAGTGTTATTTGAATGTGGACTTGGATTAGTTGTAGGTGTATATTGCAAACTCTAACAGGGGTCCTCAAACTTTTTAAACAGGGGGCCAGTTCACTGTCCCTCAGACCATTGGAGAGTGCACACTGTGGGCCTAGGACAAGTCGGTTGCTAAGCAGGACAGGCAGCTACAGCAAAAACACCCGGCGGGCCAGATAAATGTCCTCGGCAGGCCTCATGTGGCCCGCAGGCCGTAGTTTGAGGATGCCTGCTCTAGAATAACCACCAAAAAAGTAAAAAAGAAATATAACTGCTATGCTAAGAAAGGAGAGAAAAATAAATATATAAAATGCTCAATTAAAATCACAAAAGGGCTGGGTATGGTAGCTTATGCCTGTAATTCCAGCACTGTGGGAGGATGAGGTTTAGAGGACTGCATGAGGCTAGGAGTTCAAGACCAGCCTGGGCAACATAGTAAGACCCTGTCTCAAAAAAAAAAAAAAAAATTAGCCAGGTGTAGGGGCATGTGCCTATAGTCCCAGCTACTTGGGAAGGTGAGGCAGGAAGATCACTTATGCCCAGGAATTCGAAGTTACAGTGAGCTATGATCATGCCACTGCATTCCAGCCTGGGTGACAGAATGAGGACCTGTCTCTAAAAAAAAAAAAATTAAAAAAAAATCACAAAAGGCAGAAATGAGTAGAAGACAAAAATAGGAACAAAGAAGGGCAACAAATAGAAAACAGTAACACATATGATAGATATTAATCCAATTATGTCAATAGTTGTTTAAATGTCCAAATATCGATTAAAAGAGATCCTCAGACTAGATCAAAAAATAAGACCTCACTATATGTTGTCTACAAGAAACTCAGTTTAAATATAAAGACATGGATTAAAAGCAAATGGGTAGAGAAAGATATACCATGCTAAAACTAACCAAAAGAAAGTAGAAGTAGTTATATTAATTTCAGACAGAGCAAACTTCAGAGCAAGGAGAATTATCAGGAAAAGAGAGGGATACTACATAATGATAAAGAGGTCAATTCTTCAGGAAGACACAACAGGAACTATCATTCATTGCTAGTGGGAATACAAAATTGTACAGCCACTTTGGAAGACAGTTTGGTGGTTTCTTACAAGACTAAACATACTCTTACTATTCAATCCAGCAGTTGTGCTCCTTGGTATTTATCCATAGGAGTTGAAAACTTACATCTACACAAAAACGTGCACACAGATGTTTACGGTAGCTTTTTCATAATTGCCAAAACTTGGAGGCAACTAAGATGTCCTTCAGTACATAAATGGATAATAAACTGTGGTACATCCAGACAAAGAAATATTCTTTTGTGCTAAAAAGAGATGAGTTATCAAGCCATGAAAAGACATGGAAGAAGTTTAGATGCATATCAGTAAGCAAAAGAAGCCAATCTGAAAAAGCTATATACTGTATGATTCCAACTATATAACATTCTAGAAAAGGCAAAACTATGGAGACAGTAAAAAGATCAGTGGTTGCTAAAGGTTGAGGGGGAGAGAATGATGAACAGGCAGGGCAAAGAGGATTTTTAGGGCAGTGATACTAGTTTGTATGATACTATAGTGGTAGAAACATGTCAGTATATATTTGTTAAAACCCATATAACGTAAAACACAAAGAGTGAAGTCAAATGCAAAATATGGACATAGGGTGACAATAATGAGTCAATGTAAGCTCATCAATTTGTAACAAATATACCACTCTGGTGGGGGATGTTGGTGGAGGGAAGGCTATGCATGTGTGGGGGCAGGGAGTATATGTAAAATCTCTGTACCTTCCATCAATTTTGCCGTGAATCTAAAACTTCTCTAAACAAATAACATCTATTTAAAAAATTCAGAGAACAAAAAAGTGCTCTTGATAGCAGATGTAAATCTCCAAGCATGGGGAAGGAGAGTGTAAGCATTTCCTACACGTATATGACTGAATTATCAAAATGTATGTAAAATCCTTTTATGTAGAGCATTTTTCAGGACTGGTGTTTTCACCACTTTGGAAAATGCCACTGGGGTAGTAAATAACTATAATTTAAAAAGGAAAATGTCAGAAATGAAAAACTCAATACAAAGTTTGGAAGCTAGAGATGAGGAAAGCTTGAAGAAAGTTGACCAAAAAGACAAAGAGAATAGGGTTAAGAATAAAGAAGGATATAAGTATTAGAGGACAAGTTCAAGAAGTCCAACATCTGAATAACAGGTATGCCAGAAAGAATGAATAGAGAAAAAGAAGTGGGAGAAAATCATTTATGAAAGAATTTTTTAAAATTTCATAAAATGAAAGTGTCCAGTATAATAGGTAAAAATACTATCCAAAGTGAAATTTCAGGATACTGGGATAAAGAGAAGCTTCAAAGAAAATAAATAGGTTTCACAAAAAAAGATGCAAATTTAAGAAAGGTTTACGTGAGAAAACAAAGACATGCAAAAAAGCAAATTGGGAATCTAACCAAAGAGAGAGGTGAACAGAATCTAAAGAAACCAAGAAGTCTCCAGGAGAGATTTCTTCTAGTGTATGACATGGATAGAATATATAATGTGTTTGGAAATAAAGAGAGATATATATACTTTGCCAGCAAAGGAGGAGGGGAAAAAAAGAGAGAGAGAGATAGTAAGAAAAGAGTTTAAGATAGAATTAATAACAAGTACACATAAAAATAAAAATATAACAAAGAAACCAACAAGATTTCCCCTGAAAACAAAATGTTGTGCAACAAATGAAAAGTAATCATAGTATACACGGCTCAATTGAGAATAGCATTTAACTAGTCACAATAATAAAACACTGAATTTTGATCTATTCAAAATTATAACATCATAGAATTGGGGTAGTGAAGTACATGTGAGTGGGTAAGGGGCAAGGAAATTAAGAAGAGTTAAATCCTTATCTTTTAAAGTGGGTAGTCAGTAGAAAAATGCCTAAAGTTAAAAAAGATAGCAATATAAACATGTTATTTAGATACAGAGGTAAATAAAAGAATTAGTTGAACTGAAAGTGATTAGTTTTGGGGAGAAGTAATTGACAGGGGTCTGTTTATTTTGTTTTTGTAATATGTTTTGTAGACCTTCATTCTTTTAAACTATGAACATGTATAACTCTGATAAAAATGAAAATACCTTTAAAAAGTGTTATATAGTTAAAAAAAGAAAGGTAGATAATAAAGAATACAAGTGTGGCTCATAGAATTCCATTTAAATAGTGAAGACTAATTATGAAGAACTGAAGTTTAGACAAGTAAGTGATGTAAAGGTCACATAAAGTGAATCAAGGGCCAACAAAAGACGGTGAAACAATGATCAGTAAAGACTGTTATAGCCTGACCATGAGACATGGATATATTACAGAGTAAGTTACCATTTTCCCTAAGCTATGAGATTCAGGCCAATGGAGG
Organism: Cheirogaleus medius; assembly: GCA_008086735.1. Lineage (NCBI taxonomy): Eukaryota > Metazoa > Chordata > Mammalia > Primates > Cheirogaleidae > Cheirogaleus > Cheirogaleus medius. The sequence goes on from VBSM01000529.1 coordinate 27,238,744, forward strand.
GACACCAGCCCAGTGACTGCAGGCAGCAATGGTCTGCACTATTTAAAAGACATAGTAAGGCATAGACATGAAGCTTCTGCTGCAGTGGGTCTTCTAGGTCTTGTTGAATAGGCACCTAAGTGGTATCTACAATGATGTGGGGTAAACTAAGCAAGTATACAGGCTTCTAGGGAACATGTTATGAAGTTGGGAAATGTACAATCAATATTTTCACCAAGGTGCTCATCTGTCCTTACTTCTTTATCCATTGAGCTCAGGGACAATTTAATGATACTCTTGAACTAAGCCAACCCAATAACTGGCTGGAGCTAGATACAGATGACACATTTGGAAAAATCATGTGACAGATTTTTGTCCTGAGCTGGACATACATGTTACAGGCAGGCTCTGTAATTTTCTGAAGATTATTTGGAGAGGAAACTATGGCTGGGCCTTCCCTTCAAGCTCTAATATTCTAGGATTTGGGCAGAGATATTCAACTTCTTCTAAGAGAAAGACTACCTAACTTCCATGGGGATTATTCCAATTGCTTAGACTTCCCAGAAGAAGAGTGTCTCCACAGTAACAGAGCAAGGTTTCACACATGTATCTTAATTTAGACATAAAAAATGAATATTGTTATTTATAGTTACCTCTTTGGTAGGTTGTGTATCTATTCTAGAGGGGTAGTTCTTTTCGTTACTGTCATAGACAGTTTATGAAATGGGAAAAGATATGCATAATCCAGGTTGATTACCCACCCACTTCAATCACCAGATTTTGCTTTAAATCAACCATTCATTGGTTGGTCTCCAAAATCAAGTTTACTCTCACTGTACCAAGGTTTGCCAACAACAGTGATTGTTTAAAAAAAGATCAGAGGAATTTCATACATATTTGAACAGTGACACCATTATTGGAATGCTGGAAGGGTTCTGGAAGGAGGAAGGAATCACTAAGAAGGATGAGCATTATTCTAAACTGGGTCAAGGAGCTCTTGGTGCTGCTCCAGCTCCAGTTCCCTAACCCTAAGTTCACAGAACACTTATCCAAGTTTCTTTGTTTCTCTGAAACTATTTCAAATGCCAAAGATAAAAAGATTTTAAAAGATTCTACCTAGGTTTACAAACAGAGAGGGGGCTAATTTGGTGTAAGACAAGAAAAAGTACAGACACTGGGTCCTGGGCTTGTTGCAGGTAGTCCCATCATCTGCTCTCACCTGTGGGGGCCTGCATGGCTGAGCTGGGGATGGTGGCAGCATCCTGGGGTACAGTGCTGGTATCCGGTTCAGGGGTGCTGGTTGTTGGTGAGGTGGGTGGTGGGTTCAGCAAAGTCCGAGGTTTCCTCTGTCAAAATGGATGGGAAAAAGTTTGTTACTCATGATAGGTAATAACTTCCCTTTTCATTCCTCTATTCTTAGCACTAAATTCACCCACGAAACAAAAATATATTTATGAATGGACTGTGTTTTATATTTGTTTACACAGCCACCTGGCCTAAAGCAATACATGGACCTGTAGTAGATGCTTAGTAAACATTTTCTGAATCTATGTACAAGATTCTGGTCTTCTGTAGAGCCAGAGCTTAATGCACTACGTTTTATACTAGATTCAATATTATCATATGAAATTCGAGATCCTTTATTATTAATAGTTGGGCAGACAAAAGCAAAGTGGAAAAAAATATGCTATGGTTTAACTCTACCTTGACTTTACTTTGTACTTTGTTCCTCTGTCTTTAAAAATAGAAATGACCTTTTTCCTAATTCTACAAATGACTTTCTTCTGACTACCTCCCACTTCAGGAATGACTTACCTGTTATTCCTCCCCTTAAACCTCCCACTCTAGTAAATCTCTATTACTTCTCAAAAATCCTGCAGTTTGATAGGTCCACATCTTTACAATAAATAAGCTATCCCTTCTGCCTGAAATGACCTTTCTTCTTTTATTTATCTTACAAATATCTGTTCATCTAGGAAGCTTTTCTAGTTTTCCTCTAATTATTGTCTCTTTTGTGCTACTTTGTATTTTGTATTGTTGCATTTGTCAATGTATTGTCATTGTATGTTTATATACTGGTGTCCCTATTAGCCTGGAGCTCCTTGAAGGTCTGATTCTGAGTTTCATTCTTAGCATGGTACTTGGCATGTAAGTGTTAATACATGTTTTTTATGATGCATACAGTGTAGATAACCAATACTAGGGAAATAATAAAGATGATTTGAGAGAAATCTGATATCTCTTCTATGCTGTACAGGGCAGTTCTGGGGGAGAAAGATCTCAGAAGATATTTCTAGAAAAAGTTTTCTAAAAGCCTTTCTGAATACAAGGAAAACCTAACTGTCATTGGGATCCAAAATTCCTTTTTTCTACATGCCTCATGTAAGGTCCACTGCTAGGAGCTATATACACCTGTCTACCTTCTAGGAGTGTATTCTCTACAGAGACAGCACTGGTAACAGCAGGCATACATAAGATGGCCTTGCCTGTGAAAACAATCATGCAAACTCTCATAAAGCATTCATAACACACATGGAAAATGGACACCTGCTCATATTTTTTGATATTGCTAAAAGTGAAAGTCCAAATAAGTAATGAGTCAGGGAAGAAGGGAAATACCAGTTCAACTTCAATGAGGTAGTAGTAGGATTTCATGGGGTCCCTAAAGGAACGAGCCTGGTGAGTTAGGTGTCTGAATATTGTAGAAGAAAACAGAGAGATAGAAGGCATTATTACTATTTGAGATAAGTGGATTTAACATGTATTATATCTATTCACATATTATTTCATCTCCATTTTAGAGGTGAGAAAACTAGGTCTCAGAGCCTCAAAGAAGCTTTCCCAAAGTCATCCAGGTGGTAACAAATGGAAATGGGATCTACACTGAAGTCTGTCTGGCTTCTATGGTCTAGCCACAGACCACTTTATTTCAAAAAGGAGTATAATGCTCATTGGTTAAGTGGAAGGCATGTACACCTGTTGGAGTAGGCAAAAGAACAGGAAGGGGAATTAAAGAGTCAAATGCCAGGACATAAAATACAGGATGAGAATGACTTTTTTAAGTGGGTTGGAAAGAAAGAGGACTTTGCTACTATGTCAAGACTTCCTGAGGGAGCAGAGCAGAGGCAATCACAGGATCACAGTTCTTGGATTTTGAAGGATCTTAAAGGCCATTTATTCCAACCATCTATTCAATACTTCTAATTCCCTCTCCCTGAAAACATCCTTCCCACAGAGTCATCCAGTCTGTGATGAAATATAAGCAGTCATAGGAGCTTACTGCTTTCATTTTGGGATAGATTTAATTGTTCTTATATTGAAGCAAAGCCTGTCTGCTTGAGTTTCTGCTTACTAGTTCTGATTCTATCTTTGGAGCTCCCCAGATAAGTTTTCTCCTTTTTCTGACTGTCTTCAAGATGTCTTCATATCATCTAAAGCATAGCTCTCTGCCCTTGTTATCCTTAAGGCCTACAGCCTCTCCTCTACAACATAAGAATGAGAGGGGAGAGTAATGGAGACAAAAACAAATTAGGACCCAGTGAGAGCTTAGTGGTAATAGTGCAAAAGAAGCACTGTGTGTTTGTTACACAGGGAGATCAGGAGGTGACATTGGGAACTCAAAGCCAAAAATAAGAGACAACTGAGATTAGTAATATCATCATTAAAATCATCCATTCATCCAAACCCATCTTGCATATATATTCTGAACATTTCCCAAGAGATTGAGATATAAGGCACTGCAGGAGAAAAAGAGAAGAAAAAGCTCCTTGAGGAGCTTATATTCTACATGGACTGAAGTCAGCAGGAGCTAATAAACAAACAAAACAAACAGACCAACTGACCAACCAACCAACTCTAGGGAATAATTTATGAGACCGGAGTGGAATGTCCAGGGAGAACTGGGTATGATTTTCCACACTGGAATTCAGGTATTTTTGTTCAGGAAGGAGATTCAGAAAAATTCCTCTGACAGTGAGTGAGGAGGTAATGCTGAAGCAGGCCCTTTAGAAACTGCAGAGAAGCCTCCTTTCCATATCAATGCTTTCGCTAGGGAAGAGGCCCATGAAAAACTGGCCAGGACTAAAAGGTAGTACTTTCAGTAACAGTGCTCAGTGAAGCTGACTTAGCAGTCTGTTTAAGTCCCTCAGGAAATGGGAAAGAGCGAATATGCAGTAGGGCAGCAGTCATCTTGGAACTAAAAGGGGATTACTGCAGCCTTTGCCGATTACTAGCTATGTGACCTTAGGGAAATCATTTCACATCTCTAAGTCTCAATTCACTAAACTATAAAATAATGTTAACATTACTTATCTCCTAGGGTTTTGTGAAGATCATATAGATATATATATAATGGCATCTAATACAGGGTCTGACATTTAGTAGGTCTTAAATTTATTTTTTAAGAAGGGGTAGAGGTAGTAAAAAAATACATTTATGGAGTTAATCTATTCTTTGTGTTCACATGCTAGGCATCCACTCTGGGGAAGTTAATGAGGAGCAGGGTCTTCCTACATTAGACCAGAATCCATCTGCATTAGACAAGAATCTGCTTGAATGTGAGTAACTTTCAAAGTTAAGATTTGTTTTACATTCCCACTGTCCTATCTCTAATACTATCTACTCCCAGGTATGCAGCTAGGTAGGAATGGCAATCTAGGAGAGCCCTCTTAAAAGCATACACAAGATGGAGAAGGCCAGATATGCCCCTTTCCAAGATGGATGGATATGAGTGAATTACCCCTTCGTAGCCCCTTATCCCTTTCTGGGAAACCCATATTTTTACCTACCTTACTGCCAGGTTTGGGACCCCTCTTCTTTGGGAATTTCAAAGGTTCAGCTGACTTGGATGGGGCAGAGATGGGATGGGGAATTAGGGTCTTGGGTGTCCGGCCCCGCTTCTTTGCTGGTTTACGCCCCCTCTGCCCTGGTTGATGCTCCAAGACAGATTTGGTGCTGCTGTGGATGCTGGGCTTCTCGGTGTTCACATCAGACGCAGGATAGGGATTCTTTGGAATCACAACTGCAAGAAAAAGACTCATTCTATCACCCTCTCCTCCCCTGCATTTTCAACCCAGCCAAAAAGTAAAAAAGGACTTGCCACTTCTGCTTAGTTCATAGGCTTTGAAAATGAACTGAACTTATTCTAAGTATAAAGGGGAAGCCACTGGAACTAAGCCCCCAATCTCTCAAGGGTAGAACAATCTCCTGTAGTGTTTCAGGGCTGAGGAGACAGAGGTGGGGTCTTAATCAAGAGCCTAAGAGGGCCTATGTCTAAGAAACAGGGATAAACCATAGGTACAATCCAGACCTGGTCTAGCTCAACCCATGATTAGACTGAGGTAATCAGGCCCTTATCCTATTAGTTTACCAGAGGAAAGGAAAAATTCTTTCTGATGGAAAATATCAGCTGGAGCCTCAACAGTTCTTTTATATAAAATATCCAACACACAATAAAAAATTATTAGACATAAAATGAGGCAAAACAGTGTGATCTGTAATCAAGAGAAAATATAGGCAATAGAAATAGACCGATATATTATCCAAATAATGAAACACATAGATTAAAAAAACATAATTAATGTTAAAGAAAATGGAGGATAAGATGAACAAAATGTAAGAAAAGATAAATAATACCCACAGAAAGTTAGAACTTATATAAAAAATTAAATGGACATCATAGAACTAAAAAAAATATTAGGAAGTTAAAAACTCATTGAATAGGTTTAAGGACAGACAAGATTCAGCAGAAGGGATTAATGAACTTTATGAAAAGTCAATAGAAAACACTGAAAGTAAAGTATAGTGAGAAAACATGGAAAAACAGTTAGAGCATTAGAGGCAAGTGGACATAATCAATAGATCTAAAATATGAATGGCTGTAATCCCAGAGGGAGAAGACAAAGAATGAGGAAAAAACAATATTTGAAAAGACAGTGGATAAGATGTTTCTAAGACTAATAAAAGACATCCAAGGAACTCAGCAATCCATAAGCAGTAAAAATACAAAGAAAACTATACCAAGATACAACATTGCCAAACTACGAAAAATAAAAGATAGATGAAATATAAATGAAAGACAGAGAGGAAGACAAAGATAAATTTTTAAAAGCAATCTGAGAAAAAAGAAGCATTACCCTTAAAGGAGCAACCATAAGACTGATGACTTCAGGCTTTTTGTATGAATAATTTTTAATAAAACTACAAAAGCCTGAAGCAATAGTATGGCATCCTTAAAGGACTAAAAGAAATAAACTGGCAATGTGAAAATACCCTTTAGAAATGATGGTAAAATAATGACATTTTCAGACAATCAAAGCTAAGGTCTGGCCAGGTATGGTGGCTCATGCCTATAATACTACTACTTTGGAGGGCTGAGGCAGGAGGATCGCTTCAGGCCAGGAGTTCGAGACCAGCCTAAGCAATATAGCCAGAACCCCTCTCTATAAAAAATAGAAAAATAAGCTGGATGTAGTGGCGCACGCCTGTAGTCCCAGCTACTTGGGAGGCTGAGGTAGGATGATCTCTTGAGCCCAGAGGTTTGAGGATGCAATGAGCTATGATGATGCCACTGCACTCTAGCTCAGGCAAGAGAATAAGATTTTATCTTGAAAAAACAAACAAACAAACACACAAACAAAAGCCAACCTAAGGTTTGTCACCAGCAGACCTAACTACAAGAAATAAAGTTTTTCAGGCCAAAGGAATTTCAGTGAAATATGTGCAAGACAAATATTTAGTGAAATATGTGTAAGACATCTACATAGAACTACAGGAAGGAATGAAGAGGGTAAATATGAATAAAAAGGGGTAAATATGTGAGCAGATATAACAGAATATTAATTATTTAAAACAATAATAAAATGGCTTGTAGGTTTTATAATATATGTATTAATAAACTATGTGACAGCAATAGCACAGAGGATGGAGAGTTCAGTTTTAATATATGGTTTCTTATCAGATAGCTACTAGATATCAAAATATGGAGATGTTAATTAGGCAGTTGTATATATGAGTCTGGAATTCAAAGGAAAGGCTGGGACTGAAGATATATATTTGAGAATTACTAGTGTATAACTGCTATGTAGAGCCATGAGACTAGGTAAGATCTCATAAGGTGTGAGTACACAGTCAAGAAAGGAGAAAAAAGATTGTTCCTGAGTCACCCTAGCATCCAGAAGTTGGAGAATAGAGGAGGATCCAGCAAAGGAGACTAAAGAGTAGCCCATAAATCCAGAAGAAAATGAGAAGAGTGATGTCCCAGAAGCCAAGTTAAAAAAGGGTTTTAAGAAAGTATAAAAGGCAGCATCTCAACATTATCCCAAATGGGACATACTAACATCATGTGTCTCCTGATGTGATATAGTGAGGATACCATATTACCTATGTAGTATGTCTGCCAAAAATCAGTATCCTGAATCAGACAAACCAAAACTGAGGCATATTCAACAAAACAACTGACTTGATACTCCTCAAAAATGTCAGTATCATGGAAAATAAAAAGACAGAGGAACTAGTTCAGATTCAGAAGACTGAAGTTATTATAATAGTACATCGATGGTTCTAACCATTGATGTACATAACTAATGCAATGTATGATCTTGTATTGAAGCCTGAATTTAAAAAAAATCCTTGAAAAGGATATTAGAAAAATTCGTAATATTTAAATACTGACTATTAGGTAATATTTGATGTCCAGTGTGGCCTGTTGAGTCTGAATGTTTATTTGAGTCCAGAAAAACGCCCTTGGGGGGGCAATGCATACATTATCTAATAAATCTGAAGATGTATATATCCTATGATTCAGCAAGTCCAATCTTAGGTATAAACTCCAGAGAAATTCTTGCACATGTATACCAGAATACATGAAGAATGCTCATAGCAATGTTATTTGTAATAACTTAAACTTGAAATGACCCAAATGTTCACTATTAATAAAATGGATTTTAAGAATTTCATACAGTTAGCAGTTCTCAGAGTATGGTCTAAGGAGCCGTACGGGTCCTCAAAATCCTTCCGAGGGTCTATAAGGGCAAAACTATATTCGTAATGATACTAAAACATTATTTGTTTTTTTCACATTCATTCTCTTAGTGGAGTTTTCCAGAGGCTACATGTGATGTCATCACTCTGACAAATAATGGAATGTATGTTGGTATATTCTTTTTTTATTTGAAATATATTTATTCATTACAATTTTTTTTTACAAAAAAAGTTTTCTGTATACTTTTTTGGTATATAAACATGCACATGTTTAATGTACATAATTTGATGAGTTTGGACATACACATATACCTATGATACCACAATCAAGGCGATAAACATATCCATCACCTCTAAAAGATTCCTTGTTTCCCATTGTGAGATTTTTTTGTGTGTGGTAAGAACACTTAGTGTGTGAGATTTTTTTTTCTTTTTTTTTTTTTTGGAGACAGAGTCTCACTCTGTTGCCCAGGCTAGAGTGCTGTGGCATCAGCCTAGTTCACAGCAACCTCAAACTCCTGGGCTCAAGCAATCTTTCTGCCTCAGCCTCCCGAATAGCTAGGACTACAGGTATGCGCCACCATGCCCGGCTAATTTTTTTCTTTTATATATATATTTTAGTTGTCCAGCTAATTTCTTTCTATTTTTTAGTAGAGACAGGGTCTCGCTCTTGCTCAGGCTGGTCTCGAACTCCTGAGCTCAAAGGATCCGCCTGACTCAGCCTCCCAGAGTGCTAGGATTATAGGCATGAGCCACCACACCCCGCCTGACAAAATTTTAAGTACACAATATCTTACTGTTATCTATAGGCACTATGTTGCATAGCAAATCTCTAGAACTTTCTCATCTTGAATTGAAACTTTATATCTATTAGACTACAACTCCTCGTTTCTCCCTCCTCCCAGCCCCTGGCAACTACCATTCTATTCTCTGGTTTCATGAGTTTGACTATTTTAGATACCTCATATAAGTGGAATCGTTGTATGTGTTCTTCTGTGACTCGCTTTTTTTCATTTAGCATAATGTCTTCCAGGTTCATCTATGTTGTCACAAATGGTAGGATTTCCTCCTTTTCTATGAGACAGGGTCTTGCTCTATGGCCCCAGCTAGAGTGCAGTAGCATCACAGCTCACTGCAACTTCAAATTCCTGGGCTCAAGTGATCCTCCTGTCTCAGCCTTCTGAGTAGCTGGGACTATAGGTGTACTGTAGCACCATGCCTAATTTTTTTTTCTATTTTTTGTAGAGATGGGGTCTCACTCTTGCTCAGGCTGGTCTTGAACTCCTGACCTCAGTGATTCTCCTGCCTCAGCCTCTCAGAGTGCTAGGATTATAGGCGTAAGCCACTGTGCCTAGCCTTTCCTTCTTTTTTGAGGCTGAAAAATATTCCCTTGTATGTATATATCACATTGTCTTAATCTATTCATCTGTCAGTGGACATTTGGGTTATTCCTATGGAATATGTGCTTGCATATTCCTCTTTCAAAAAGTTCTAAGTTTTAATTTCTAGTTTGATGATATGGAGAGATTTAACCCATGTAAACACAAGCTCTTTGAGGTCTTTAAAGATGTAAAAGTTTCCTGAAACCAAAAGGTTTGAGAACCATTGATGTACTATTATAATAACTTCCTCAACCTTCTCTTTTTCCAATACACTAACCTAGAAAAATTCCCAACCCACATTAAATTCAACTCTCTACCTATTCCACACCTAAGCCTAAGCCACTGAATAAACTCACTTTAAATTGATTATTATCAATTAAACCCCAAAGATTGTCCTATATTTCTCTAGTAATAGATCACGGATCTAAGCTGGGTATGTTGGTATTAATAACTGATTCACTTTGGAATTCCTGCTATCACACAACACGGTGTTGAGTTCTTAGATGGTACACAGGTACATGTTTACAGAATAAAAAATGAAACTGACATAAGGGCAGAACAAAACAGGGCTTTACTTGGCTCTTCTAACAGTCAGAAAATTGTTTTTCTTCTTCTCTTGTTCCTTAAGGCTAGACATAAAAGTTCATGATGCCAACTGGCAAAGAAGTTGCCCTCTCTGGCCTGAAATACCTGGACAGAAGAAATCAACAAATTATATTGAACAGTTCTGAAAAATCAGGTTATGCAGGTGAGTAGCTAGCACTGAGATTAGGCCTCATGCTAATTTAAAAGCTTCTTAATAAGTGGATTTTCTTAAGCAATCCTGAGGGACTGTGGGATTTGGAAGTTTTTCCTATTAGGAAGCTCTGCCCTGCCCTATTCTAACTTAATTATCCTAGTTGAAAAAAAACTGGGGTGATGTCAGGGGACCAAGGATCTAATTCTAGTTCTGTCTCTTATGATGTGACCTTGACTTTGTCATTAAAACACAATCTTTTCTCATTTTTTGAAATGTAAATAATTAAATAATTTAATGACTGTCCTACTTCAGAGAAAGATGAAGGATAAGAATATCGTCTAATACATTTTGATACTACTCTGGTTGACAGAATTAGACCCTTAATCAACAATAATATTTTGACAAAATTCTTGTACATCTGTGGTTTCATTTGGATTGCAGGACAATATTAAGGAGGCTGACCTTTATCATCTTCTTTGACAAATGAGGAAAGCGAGACTTGGAGAAATGAAGTGGCAGAGCCAGGCATGATTCTAGTCTTTGGAGTCTTTGCTGCATACACTCTGTCATACAGCCTAGGAGGAGGGAAGAAATCTCTGGACTGGCAGGAGCCCAGGAAGTGGCAATTTATGTGTTAATTAATTTGACTACATCAACTGAAGATTAAGTAAATGTTAAGTACTGAGGTTTGCTAAGTGTCTAAGGTGAAAAAAACCCAATGTGATTCTTGCCCTAGAGGAGTACAATCTTGAGAAGGTTAGGGGTAATCTTTGCACAATCAATCATAAACTGGGGTTGGGAAGGTACAAGATAAGCCTGGAACGCCTTGGTCAGAAAGGAATGGGATGCTCAAAGAATGACGGGGCCGTGTCAAAAAGACATAGGAGCCAACTTCAAGAAGCTTCTACTGCCCAAATGTGGGACAATTTGAGCATGAAAATAGTAATAGTAACAAATTATAACTCACCGAATATAAGAATCCATGAGTCTACACTTGTCTAACTGTAAAAAGGGAAGAAGGAAAAGCTCTTGCTTACAGTAGAATCTCTACTAATGAATGTGTAAGAAATGAAATTAATTAGGAAATAATTTAGCAATAATTGATTCAGGTGAGACTCATCAATAGATGCTGAAACTACTAGATGAAAGTTTGATGGGAAATATGACATTTATAGTCTCAAAGTATTTCTCCACAAGATAATTAATTACAAAGAAAAAACAGTAACTCTACAGTGAAGAAACTCAATAGATGCAGCCTGAACCAAGTAATTAAAGTTAATCTGTAGTAATGAGACAAATAGATATCATATAACTCCAAATATGATGCTTTGAGAAGAACATCATAACTCGTATAAATAAAATCTAATCATGAGGTAATATCAGAAAAACCCAGGTTGAGAGCCAATTTATAAAGTAACTGGACAACTATTTATAAAAATTTATTGAAGTCATGAAAGACAAGGAAGAGGACAGAAAAACTGTTTCAGATTAAAGGAGACTAAAGGAACATGACAATTGGCCAGGTGGCTCACACCTGTAATCCTAGCACTTTGGGAGGTTGAGGCAGGAGGATATCTTGAGGCCAGAAGTTCAAGATCAGCCTGAGCAAGAGCAGGATCCCGTCTCCACAAAAAATAGAAAAATTAGCTGGGCGTGGTGACGTGCACTTGTAGTCCCAGCTACTTGAGAGGCTGAAGCAGGAGGATTGCTCCAGCCAAGGAGTTTGAGGTTGCAGTGAGCTATGATGATGCCCCTGTACTCTAGCCTGGGAAAAAAACAAAACCAAAACAACAAAAAACTAGACATGACAATTAAGTACAACTTGTGATGCAGAATTTTCTTTTTGTAAAAGACATTATTGGGTCAAATGGAAAAATATGAATAAGGTTCATAGATTTAGCCACTGATACTGTATCAATATTAATTTTCTGGTTTTATTAATAATAACTGTATAAGGTCTATAAATTAGCTCTTAATACTATATCAGTATCAATTTTCTGACTGTGAAAATATTACTATGCTTATATAAGAGAATGGCCTTGTTTTTAGAAAATACATACTAAAGTCTTTAGTAGTAAAGGGATACTATGTGTACAGGTTATTGTCAAATGGTTCAGAAAAAATATGTATTTTATATTGAGAGAGACTAATAATGGAAATGTGGTAAAATTTTATTATTTGGGGAATCTTGGTGAAAGGTATAGGGGAATTATTTATCATACTGTTGCAACTTTTCTGTAAAGCTGCCATTATGTCAAAATAAAAAGTTTTAAAAAAGATTCAGTGGGTACAGTGCCAAAATGTGTACATACATAGAGTTATAAGAACACAGAAGAGGAAATGACTAATTCTGCAAGGGAATGGGAAAGGACAAGGAGTCAGGCCAGTGAGACTTGTCAGGCAAGATTTCAGTGTAAGTGACATTTTAACTAATCTTTCAAGAATGAATAAATTTTGCATTAGGAAAAGGGCAAGGGTAGAGGGTAAGAATACTCTAGACAGAGGAGACCCTGCAGAGAGTGAGGCATGGAATTGTAGAAAGTGTGGTTATAAGAGAACATGTGTGTAGTGTTGTGTGGCTTAAGTCTATAAGAAGGAGAAGCAACTGAGGTTAGAAAGAGATGCGATAGCTATCTTGAGAAGAGTCCACATGACATTTAAGGAATCTTCTAGCTCTGATACACAAAGTCTCTGCCAGGATACACAAGGTGGGTACTATGCCCCTACATATGGAAAAGATGTAAGACAGTGGTCTTACATTGTAAAGCAGTAGTCCCCAAACTTTTTGGCACCAGGGACCATTTTAATGGAAGGCAATTTTTCCAGGGACTGGGGAGCTGGGGGGATGGTTTTGGGATGATTCAAGCATTTGTAACAGAATGCAACATTTATTGTGCACTTTATTTCTATTATTATTACATTGTAATATATAATGAAACAACTATACAACTCACTATAACACAACTCATCTTTACACCCTGCTGTAAAAGGCAGAAGCACACTTAAGGCAAGACAGAAGCACATAAAGATTGTAGAACTGGTCTCCCATCCTTGACAAATTTCTGCTGATTTGTACATTTATGTATGTATCTAATTCTTATTCCTCTGGCCACAATAGTGACCAATAATGCCACTAAAAGGTAGACATAAACCGATAAGACCAAGAATGGAGGGAGGAGATAGTATGAAAATAGAGCCCCCAACGATGGAGTTAATTTTGCTTAAAAGGAACTAACATTTATTGAGCCCTTACTATGAAAGTAGTGTCATACTATGTGCAATGGCATTATGACCATTGCCACTAAAATTTACTAGGGTGCAGAAGAAGCAGTATGTATTAGCAGTTACAACAATGGCCTTTTAAGTTGTGCCTAAGCAGCATATACTATTTCTGTTTAACAGACAAGGAAACTGAAACTTGGCCAAGGTCACATAAGTAAAGAGGCAGGGCTGGGATATGAATCTAGAAGGTCTTACTCCAAAGTCTTTGCTCTTTCTGCCATACCATACAGTTTTCCTCTTGCTAACTTGAGATTCATTCATTTATGCATTTGTTCACTCATTCATTCAACAAACATTGTGTATTAAGAATATATTATGTGGCGGGTCCTAGTGCATAAACTAGAGTTTAATATTAATTTTCAGTGGTGTACAAAGTTTCTGCTGAGCTGAGACTGACTGGCATGACAAGAAGAAATCAGGCATGTGAGGATCTAGGGCAGAGTGTTCCAGGCAGAGGAGTCAGCAGGTGCAAAGGCCTTAAGAGAACAATGAGCTTGACTTGTTTAAGAAACAAAAAGAAGCAACAGACTACAGTTGGGTAAATAAAGGAAATAATGATAGAAAATGAAGTCAGAAAAACAGATGTGGTCAGATCATGTAGGGCCTTCTGGGTTATAAGGACATGATCTAACTTACTTTTTCAGAAGATCACCCTGGATACCTTGTGAATGAAGAATGGACAACATGAAGGCCAGAATGGAAGCAGAGACATCAGTTAGGAGGCTGACCGTAGAAGTCCATGCAAGAGATGATGGTAGCTGAGATTAAAGTGATCACTGTGAGGGTACAAAGAGGTGGATAAACACAAGGTACATTTTGTAAGCAAAGCTGACAGCACTGCTAACCTAGATGGAGCAGGGGAAGGGAAAGAGCAATTCAGGATGAATTTTAGGTTTTTGGTCATTTACTGAGACAGGGAAAACTAAAGGAAATAGAGGTTTGGGTTGGGAGAAGGCAGGTTAGGAATGAGGAATATGTTTTGGCTATATTGTGTTCCAAACAACTTTTAGATATCTAGAGATGACAAGTAGGTAGTCAAATAAACAAGTCTGGAGTTCCACAGAAAAGTCAAGGATCGAGATACAATTCTGGTAGTCATTGGCATACAGACAGTAAATAAAGACATGAAATCACTTAGAGAGAGAGAGTGTGTGTATGATAGAATAGGAGAGGGCCTAGGACTGAGCCCTGGATCACTCCAACAATTAGAGGCTGAGAAGTGGAGAATGCCAGCCAGAGGAGACAGAGAAGGCATTGTTAGTGGGATAGTTGAAAACCTAGAGAGTATAATGCCCCAGAAGCCAAGAGGAGGTAGTGTTTCATGAAGGAGAGAGTGATTAATTGTGCTGAAAGCTACAAGATGAGCAAGATGAGGGCAGAGAAGGCTTTGTCAACAGGAAGGTCAATATGTTCTTGTTAAGAGCAGCTTCCCTGGAATGGTAGGGGCTGAAGAACAATTGGAGAAAACTGAGAATAGAATAGAATGGAACACAGACATAGAAATAATGATTACAAGTCAGTTTTTTTTATTTCAGCATATTATGGGGGTACAAATATTTAGGTTACGTATGTTGCCTTGCCTCCCCCCAACCCCCCGAGTCAGAGCTTCAAGCGTGTCCATCCCCCAGATGGTGCACATTGCACTCATTATGTGTGTATATACCCATCCCCTCCTCCCCACTCCCACCTGCCCGACAAGTGTTATTCCTATATGTGCACTTAGGTGTTGATCAGTGAAACCAATTTGCTGATGAGTACATGTGGTGCTTATTTTTCCATTCTTGGGATACTTCGCTTAGTAGAATGGGTTCCAGCTCTATCCAGTATTTTTAAAGAAGTTTTACTGTATGTAGTGGGCAAAATGGCTGTTTAAAGATGTCCACACCCTAATCTCTGGAACCTGTAAATATGTTACTTACATGGCAAAAGGGATTTTGCTGATGTAATTAAGGTTAAAACCCTACAACACAAAGATTATCGTAGATTGTCCAAGGGGCCCAATCTAATCACATGAATCCTTACATGCAGAGAACATTTTCCAGTTCGAGGCAGGAGAGATGAGGCAGAAAGGAAGATCAGAGAGATCTGGAGTATGAGAAGAACTCGACCTACCATTGCTGACTTTAAAGATGAAGAAGGCCACAAGCCAAGGAATGTGAGCAGCTCTAGAAGCTGAGTATGACCTCTGGCCAATAGTCAGAAGAAAATAGAGACCCCACTCCTACAACTGAATGGAATTAAATACTCCCAACAATTTTAGCTCAGGCTAAAAACCTTGTAGTCATCCTTGACTCCTCTCTTTTTCTCATATTCCATGTCTTATCAGCAGTGCATTAGCTACAACTTCAAAATCCATCCAGACTCAGACCATTTCTCACTACCCTCCCTTTCTACTTCCTTGGTCTAAGCCATCATCATCTCTAACATGGGTTACTGCAATAACTCAACCTTTCAAATGGTTTGTCCCTGCCCCTCTTGTCTAATTTCAACACAGCTAACAGAGTGAGCCTTTTAAAACAAGCCTCAGATCTCATCATTCCTCTGCTCAAAACCTCTAATGCCTTCCCATTTCACCCAGGGTAAAAGCCAAGGTCCTTTCGTTGACCTACCAAGCCCAACATGATCTCATTCCTCATTACTTCTCTGACCTAGTTAATACTTTCTACCACTCTCCCTTAATTATTCTACTCTAATAATACCGTCCTTTTTGCTGTATACATTAAACTAGTGATTCTCAAACTGTTTGGTCTCATGATATCTTTATACTATTAAAATTTACTAAGGTCCACAAAAAGCTTTTGTTTGTGTGGGTTTACCTATCAATATTTATTATAATAGAAATTAAAACAGAAATTTAATGTTAATTTTAAATTAACAAAAACATGCTAACATCTTTTATGGAAATTACATTTTCCAAAACAAATAAAATTAGTGAAAAGAATGAAATTGATTAATATTTTTGCAAATCTCTTTGAAGTCTGACCCCTAACAGAAGATAGCTAGGTTCTCATATCTGCTTCTGCATTCAATCTGTTGCCATATAGCATACTGGTTGAAGTATATGACAAAAATCCAGACTTATGAGATATGTGGTTAGAAAAGGGAGGAGTATTCAAATAACCTTTTCAAGTAATTGTGGATATTTTCCTTTGATATTAAATCAAAACTCAACAAGTGGTGTTAATAGTTTCTTAAATGTTAGATGAAATATGGAATCTCAAACCATACTAGTGAACTTTTCATATTCTGTTAATATTAAAGTCCACTGATCTATCTTATACTTTGAATTTCTTTTATCCATACATGATTTTGTAACATCATGCATTGGACATTTGGAAAATACTGTTTCACTGAATTATACAGATTTTCCAAATGTTGACATATTTCACTATTCAATATCAAAAATTCACATACTTGATATCACCATACTCTCATCAGAAAAGTCTTTAAGTACAGGGAAGCTGTCAAGATCATGGTGGCAGACATAGTTTCACAAAATTTTCATTTTCATTTCAAAGCTCTAATTTTATCATTAGCAACAAAGGCTATTAGTTGTTTTCCTTGAAGTGACAGGCTCACTTAATTTTTGAGAAAATGTCTGCCAAATACTCAAGTCTGAATAACCACAGTTTGTCCAATAGTCATTCTTTTAAGTAAAAATAAAGTTTCACAAAAATAGTGGCTAGTTAACCTGACAGCTCAGTTGTACAAGTGCTTTTTCTTGAGGCAACCACAGTACTTCAGTATGTAGTAGAATTGCTCTAGTCAAACTTTTCATCACATAGAATGTTAAAAAGGTATGTACTAAAAGGTTGGGATTTAATAAAATTAATAATTTTTACTGTTTCATCAAGGACACTCTTAAATAAGTTTGGCTTGTTTTTGTTTTGTTTTGTTTTGGTCCCTCTGCAATGGGTGGCAGTGAAAGATATCATTACTATTACTATAGTTGGTGCTATTGTCTTGATTCGTTGTCAAGGTGGCAGCAGATTTACTCACCATCACTTTTGTACCATCAATGCAAGTATCAACCCAGCAAAAAGGCAGACAGAGTTAATAATATTATGAAAATGGTTTTGACCTCAAAGAGTCTGTAAAAGTTGTTGGGGATCCCAAGGATCCAAGGAGCAGAATTTGAGAATTGCTGCACTAAGCAACCTATTGCTTTCATGCACTTAAACTTTTAACTTCCTTTACCAGGAAAGAATGTCTTTTTCCTAGATATCCTTATCTCTGCTTAAATACCTTTTGGTGAAGCTTTCCCTGACTATTGTATATAAAACAATACCTTTACCCACCCCTCCAAACCCCTGGCACTCTCTATTTCCCTTTTCCCCCTTACCCTGCTTTATTTTTCTCTAGAGAAATGATCATTACCTGTTTTCTTGTTTATTTTATGTCTCTCCCAACTAGAACATAACTTCCTAAGGACAATGCCATTATCTCTACCTCCTAGAATTGTACTTTATACATGGTAGGTGCTCAATAAATGTTAGTTTAGTGCATGAATATAATCCATAATCTAGCATATGATTCTAGGATTCTGCTTTGCTTTGACTGTTTTTTTAGTCATTTATATCTTACTTCCCTGGCAAACTACAAAGTCTCAGAACAGAGGCTAACCTACATTCCACGTAGTCCCCAAAGCTTCAAGCACAGGCCTCAGATATACTATGTGCATTCTTTACCTTAGGGAATACTGGCAGTCCCATACTCACAATTCTGGGTAAAGCCTGTTCCCAGATGATAGCATACACGTGGAGTGGTAGAAAATTGGCAAAAAATTGACCTAGTTTTCTCTGGTTTGCAACAGTTTCTTTTTTTTAAATTTTCCTTTTCTTATTTTTTATTAAGAGATGGGGTCTCACTCTGTCGCCTAGGTTGGAACGCAGTGGTGCGATCACAGCTCACTATAATCTTGAACTCCTGGGCTCAAGCAGTCCTACCTCAGCCTTCTGAGTAGCTGTAACTACAGGTGTGTGCCACATGCTCGGTTAATTGTTTAATTTTTTGTAGAGACAGGGTCTTGCTACATTGCTCAGGCTGGTCTCAAACTCCTAGCATAAAGTGATCCTCCCGCCTCGGCCTCTCAAAGTACTGGGATTACAGGCCTCAGCCACTGCACCTGGCCTCACCAATTTCTACTATAGTTAAGACTGCCATCATTGGCATATAACAATGCTGAACTCTTAGCTCCCTGGCTCTGTTTCCTATACAAAAACATGCTGGGAGCAGGGAAAAAATGCCATTCTTATGCTATTTTCTGGTTGGTTTTAAGGAGAAGGTTCTTGGTTGAACATGCAAAGATAAAGTTTTAAAATTAACAGATTTGGCTCTGTGCAGCCAAGATTCTTAAAAATATTCTATTTCTTTGACATAGTCTTGTATTTCTGAGAACCTAATTCAAGGATATGTTTCCTTGGCATTGAAAAAATGCTTAAATATGTTTATAATACCATTATTAAAAAATAAAATGTGGACTGTCAAACTAGGGGAATAATTGAGCAAACAAATGTGTATCTGTTTAACCAACTACTATATAATTATTAAAAATTATGCTTATAAAGATGGTATAATAATACACAACAAGGTGGATGATATAATGTTAAGCAAAAACCAATGTAACAATATGTAGTAAAACATACAGTGTGATTAAACTGTATTTTTAAAAAATGTAAAGAAAAATCAGAATAAAATACACAAAATATTAACAACAGCAAAAGGAGGGGAAGAAGGTGGGAAGCTCAGGTTAATGTACCAGATCTAATAATAACGGCAATTATATGAACAGATACTAGTCTCTTATGCCTTATTCCAATTACTAACTGGGTGATTTACCCAACATAGAGCATCAGAATATCGAGAGTTAGAAGGAACTTTACATATCATCTAGTTTAACCTTTTTTTTTTTTTTAATAGATGGAGAGACTAGAGATTGTAGAGGAAAAATAGTTGCTTAAGATATCCCAGGAAATTAATGGCAAAGCTGGAGCTGGAACCATAGACATTTGAACATGATGTGTGATTCTGAGGAAGTTATTTCATTTCTTTTCATTGCAACTTTTTCATTTGTGAAATAGATAATAGTACTTACCTATGTGTTACTGTAAAGATTACATGAAATAACATACAATGGGACCAATACAGCACTGGCCACATAGTGAGTATTCAATAAACATTGGCCTTGTTCTCTTCTGACTCAAGTGAACTTTCTGCTTCTACATTGCTACGTGGGAGGTGGAAGAGCAGAGCAGACTGGAGAGGAAAAGAGAGAAGCAGTGAGGGGCACCGATGGCAGATGATGCTCATGACCCTGATAATTCTGGGACCCTGAATCTCTGCACTGGTAGAGGATACAGCCAATGGCAATCCTGTCTTATGGCTAAGTGGGCCAACATGAGACTGCAGAGTGCAGAATCCAGTATCTTTCTTTCCTTTCCCGCTTTCCCTACCATTTTGCTCATACTTCTCATACTAATAATTAGTATGAAATAATCTTAATGCTTTCCACTTTACAGGGGTAACTGATGCAGTAACTGAGACCAGTTGCTATAGGGATTACACACATTAGCAGCAATTTCTAGCTTTTCAAGCTAGTTCAAAGAAACGTAATTTCTAGTTTTTAATCACTCTAGGAACCTTCAATTCTGTTCTAACTTTGGCAATGTGCACTATATCTAAGTATACAAAAGGTCAAGTATACCTTACTTAA
This sequence comes from Cheirogaleus medius, assembly GCA_008086735.1. NCBI lineage: Eukaryota > Metazoa > Chordata > Mammalia > Primates > Cheirogaleidae > Cheirogaleus > Cheirogaleus medius. The sequence goes on from VBSM01000529.1 coordinate 27,258,818, forward strand.
AATAATAAATGGACATATGGTAATTATGTTAGTGTCCCTGAAATAAAAGGTTTATCTAGAAAGCACGCTAGCCTGTCAGAGGCTGGTTTAGAGTACTTTGCCTTTAAAGTTATGAGAAATTGTATCTTTCACCACAAATTCATCTGGACAATTAGTTGTTTTTATTTGCCAATTCTGTTGATTGATTTCAGATTTAGCTTCCTGGTTTCTATACATGCTCATGGTTAGATCTGGAATATTCTGCTGATAACATGGTCTACCTCCAACTCAGCACTTACCTTATTTGCTTAGCTTAGCATCAAGTCCATGGTTTCCCCAGCATTTGATTTTAGCCTGCTTTCAGTTCTGGGATTCTCTAGCACTGAAAGCTTAGAGGAATGTGGCTCAAAAAAAGAACATGCCTTTTCCAGAGAAATTGTCTCCAGAATGTCTCAAATTCATTTTTTTCACTCCAATCCCACTGCCACTATCTTAATACAGACCCTCATCATATCTTGCCTTAATCACTGAAATGGCAAACTAAGTCTTCCTGCCTTTAATTTATTCCTTCCCATCATTACCTCTATCCTTTATCTAACAGGTCAGAAGGATCTGTCTAAAATACAAATGCAATCGCCACTCCTTTGGTTAAAACCCTTCAATGGTCTCTTCTTACTTTCTGGGTAAATTCAGAATAAGCCCTGCAAATTCTATCACCTCATCTGATATCAGTTTCCTGACCTATGCCCTATGTTTCCAGTTTTTGGAGCCATTCTTTTTCTCAGCTTGTACCTTACACATTTTAGTCTCCCAGGAATTGCCTTTCCATCTGGTTACCAACTCTAGGCAACCTTCAGCAAATGATACAAATTCCAAGAAGTCCTCTTCATTCTTCCTTTTTTTTGTCTATTCAATTTGTGTAGTATCATTTTGAATTTTATCTATTTACATATTTCTGGGTAACTCTTCAATATTTCATTCTATTTTGACTACTATTTTACAAGCACATGCTTTTGTAATAAAGCTAAACCTTTTAATACTATTCATGAAAGACTCACCTTATTTGTTATCATAAAAACAACATACATAATCTAATAACTAATTCAAATAAAACCTGAGGAAGTGACTTACTTTTACTGGGATTCAGTTTCTTTATTTATAAAATAACAGCATAGATTAGAAAATGACTGATTTTTTGAGTGACTTCGTAATGTGCCAGCTGTTGTTTTAATATATAAACTTATTTAACTCCTTACAACAGCCTTATGAGTAGGTACTATTATTGTCCCCCAACTTATAGGTGACGAAACTAAGGCAAATGGAGGTTAAATAAATTGTTAAGGGAGGGTAAGTAACTTGATAGTAAATCTCTAAAAAGGTTCTTCTATTTTGAAAATTAGCTTTTTTTCCTCCACAAGATGGCAAAGAAGGAAACTCCTGCCCCTCCCAAAGCCAAAAATAAAGCAAAGGCTTTAAAGGCCAAGAAGTCAGTGCTGAAAGGCGTCCACTGCCACAAAAA
>VBSM01000529.1:27260337-27327777 GCA_008086735.1 Cheirogaleus medius
AAAAAAAATCTGCACAGCACTCACCTTCTGGTGGCACAAGACACTGTGGCTCTGAAGGCAGCCCAAATATGCATGGAGGAGCATCTCCAGGAGAAACAAGCTTGACCACTGTGCCATCATCAAGATCCCCCTGACCACTGAGTCTGCCATGAGGAAGACAGAAGACACTACCACGCTTGTGTTCACTGTGGATGTCAAAGCCAAAAAGCATCAGATCAAACAGGCTATGAAAAAGCTCTATGACATTGATGTAGCCAAGGTCAACACCCTGATCAAGCATGATGGAGAAAGGAAGGAATATGTTCCACTGGCTCCTGATTATGAGGTTTTGGATGTCACCAACAACACTGGGATCATCTAAACTGAGTCTAGTCAGCTAATTCTAAATATATTTCCTTTTCACCACAGAAAATATAGTAAATCTAAACAGGATACAGAAGAAAGTCAAATCAGCAACAACTCTTTCTTCCTAATATTATATTGGTGCTTTGAAGTATCTCTCTTCTACTCCCGATCCTTCTTATTTTACTCCCAACACACATTTCAAATGCAACCCATCTACCAGCTGCTGGTTTAAAAAAGGGCCCTGGAGTTTCCGTAGGTCTCACTATGCATTTGCAAAATCACTGATGGAAACCCTTCATGTGAAAATTACACTTCACAATTCTCAAAGTACTTTAACATTCATTAACTTACTGCATATTCACAATTATGTCAGCCTTATCTACCTAATGGTTATCCCTAAACCTCCTTTGAGGCATAGAGAAGTGATGTAAAGTGTGGTATGGTACAAAGAACACAGACCTTGATATTAGAAACTCCACGGAGCTAGGTTCAAGTCCTTGCAAATAACTTAACCTCTCTGAATTATATAAGGTTTAACTGAGATAAAGTTTGAGGATGTGGATATGATAAATACTGTGCCTGACATGACCTAGAGACTCAAAAAATTTTAGTTCTTATTCCCCCCTCAACTTTTCCGAGCCCAAGTTTCCTCCTATGCAACACAATGGCAAAGATCTAATACTATAAACCTCATAGGGGGTTTGTGAAGTGTAATAAGAAAACGTATCAGTGTCTTTGGGACCTTGTATGATTCACTTCACATATGTGAGTGAATGCAGCTCCGAGGTAGGCTTCCATGTTTCTAAAGAACAAATACTGTATTTCCCTATTGATTTGAATGAAGAAAAGTCATCACAGAAGAAAGAAGAGGAATTCTCTTATCTGATGAAAACTTTTACTAAGGAAAATACTCAGTTTATTACAACCTGGGTATTGTGATAAAAGAGAATTGTAAAAGCATTTTCCATCTAGCCTGGACAACACAATGAGACCCTGTCTCTGTTTTGTTTTGTTTTTTAAAAAGGACTTTCCAAATCACGTAAATTACCATTTCTACTCCTCTGCCCCAGGTAGCAAAAAAATGAACTACCAAAAAATTCTCTCACCTAATATGGCCATATGCCCCAAAGTTTGGTACAACTTGTGCTGAGACTAGACAAAGGGTAACATTAAGCACCTACAGTGACTGTTACTGAATATAAAAATATAAAAAGCATAATCCTTTATCTTTAAAAAGCTGGGTCACAATACAGACCTTTTTCAAGGGAAATGAGAGTGCTCCATTTTGCACTAATGAGACCATCACTGCAGTGTGGAGTTCACTCTAGGCACAGCACTGTAAACTGAAATGGATCAAGAGAAGAGAGCCTAAGATGATAACGGGCTTAGAAACTACCCAACCTCAGAAATAGAGAAAGAAAAAAAAGACCTGGAGGAACAATAGTATCAAGAGCTATGTGAAAAAGTTTCAGATGAAAAAAGAAACATATTAGAGCCAGTGGATAGATACTGGGAAAAAGCATATTTTAGCTCAAAATAAAAAGGAATATTTTTAGCCAATTAGAGCTATCACAAATGGAAGGTCCTCCTTTGGGAGGTTACAATCTCTCTGTTTGTGTAAGAATTTAAGTAAAGGCAAATGAATATTTATAGGGATGCTTTCAAGGTGAGTCCTGAATTGGGTGGAAGGTTGAATTTGATAAGCTTTGAGGTTTCCTCTAATCCTGGGATTCTATGATTCTTTTACCTTTCAGATATCTCACATTTAATACTAAGGCAACTAACTGAATCTTAACCAAAGTAACTTCTAGATGGAAGAGAATATGGTAAACAGTGACTCTGTAGTCTTTACATATGAGGAAGAAGTTAATTCATTTTGGTGGATACTAGTTTTCCAAAATTTTAATTTTCACTCAAAAGCCTAAATTGGCCAGGCGTGGTGGCTCACGCCTGTAATCCTAGCACTCTGGGAGGCTGAGGCGGGAGGATAGCTCAAGGTCAGGAGTTCGAAACCAGCCTGAGCAAAAGTGAGACCCCCGTCTCTACTAAAAATAGAAGGAAATTAATTGGCCAAATAAAAATACATAGAAAAAAATTAGCCGGGCATGGTGGCGCATGCCTGTAGTCCCAGCTACTCGGGAGGCTGAGGCAGGAGAATTGCTTGAGCCCAGGAGTTTGAGGTTGCTGTGAGCCAGGCTGACGCCACAGCACTCTAGCCCAGGCAACATAGTGAGATTCTGTCTAAAAAAAAAAAAGCCTAAATTTATCATTGACAGTAAATGCTTATAGGTTATTTTCCTTGAAGTAACCAGCTTATTTAATTTTGGAGAAAATGTCTGCCAAATATCCAAGTCAGTTGTTCTTTTTCTAGTAAAGATGATGTTCCATGAAAAAAAGTGGCTAGTTCAGCTTGCAACTCAATTACACAAATGCTTTTTTCGTGAGACAACCATCATACTTGGATATTTTAAAATGGAGAAACTGAACTCAGAGAGATTAAAAGATTTGCCAAAGGCCACATAGCTAACTAAAGCTAGAATTTGAACCTAAATCTTTTGATCTCCAAAGTCTATTCTCTTTCCACTACATTACCTGAAATCCAATAAAGAAGAGTGTATCCTCAAATAAAGGAAAGAAGATAGAGAACTAAACATGCCTAGTTATAATAATGAAGGACAGTACAGCTCTATCGCTTTTCAGTTTCTCTAAATAACCCTTAGTTAGGCGCCTCAGCTGCCCAGAAGTATCCATCATCAGATTTTTCTTCTCTGTAGCAACAACAGAGCATATGGAAATGGCAATGAATTCATAAACTATAAGACAGCCCAGCTTGGGGGTGCGTGTGTGTGTGTGTGTGTGTGTGCGCGCGTGTTTCTACACAACATAGGAGAACATAAACAACAGAAAAGAACAGAGGAAAACCCATTTGTTTTATCAGTTTTCTGGACTGGAATCTTATTTTCATTCACAGCAGTGTATCACTGGCCTTGGCATAGTAATTTAACGGCTGTGTTCTTTATTAGCTTTGTTCAACTTGGCTGAGTTCAGCTGTGTGCTGTCAGCTAGGCTGATGCCAAGGCTGAAACTCCACTCCTCTAAATTCCAGTTCACTTAATAAAGCATGGGTTGCCTCCTGCTCCTATCTAGCTCAGTTAGCACTTTTGGTACCCATACTGAGCCTCCTTTTTTCCGTTCTGACTTATTCCTAACTGCATGGGTAGAGGACCTCTGCAACTACAAAGACATGTCACATTTTCCTGGGGACTTTTAGGTTGATAAATCTCTACAGAGTGGGGAAAACAGAGGGATACCTAAAAATCATGCATCATAGGGCCACAAGTCACTTTCAAAAGCCTAATATTAGTGAAACTCAAAGGCAGGACTGACCTTAGTTGTCTGGGGCAATAGGTAAGAGGATTCAGAAGCAATTCCAGCAAATGGAGGGCTATATCATCCCAGAAGATGGTCTGCTAAGATGTCTGGTCAAGTTTAGGCCACTCAGAGAGGTGGGATGAAAGCAAATTGTGATGAAGCACCTACTAGTCAGCCACACAGTCAAAAACATCCCAGATTTCCATAGCATAAGACAATGAATTTGAAAAGCTTACAATCAAACTCCTGGCTTTCTTGCCATATCACCATCATAACCTCCTGTGTTTTTTTGCTCTGTTTAAGAGTTTCCTAAATTTTTCTCATCTTTTTGATACACATGAATGTTTAGGCTTTCCTTTCCTCTAGTAAGTCATTATTGAGACTGAGGAATTCTCATTTATAACTGTAATATTTCCCCTAAAATTTATCTAGGGAATTGAAAGAAAAAATTAGTAACAGTTTATATATTACTGGTTTTCAATACGATTTTCCTAAGAACTACCTACACTTATTTAAAATAGGGAATTTGGCAAATCAATATGTAGCGATGCTGGCACACAGTAGGTGTTATAACAAAAGCTTGCCAAAAAAACCCCACATGGGTTCTATGTACTCCCAAGAAAACAGCAAGTGTTTTCAAATTTATGAAGTGCCTAAGTTACATTTCACTATTTCCAAGAGTTTGAGAGATGCCAATTGTTTCATTACACATGCCAAAAATTGCTACCATTTTGACATCTGGAGTTTGTGAAGGCAGGAAAGAGAACAGGCAGAGCCAAAGGACAGTTTAAGGAATTGGAAGAGAGGCATGGGCAGATCTAGTATGAGTCAGTGGGAGAACCCAGACTCCCTGCTTCATAACCTAGTGTCACTCATCTCATTTCCTCATATTCCTATTTCTATGCCACAAGCATACAATCAGAAAAATCAGTTATAGGAGTTTAGGTTCATTGCACAAACCTTACCTCATAACTATATTTATTTTTCTTGACCAAACAACACTTTCAAGGCTCTGTGAGCAGTTCCCTTTTCTTTGGAGGCTGGGCATCTTAATTCAGATATAACTAACAGATGGTGAGCATCTACTATGTGCTACATGGTACTATGCATTTGCACACCTGTTTTCTCACTTCAATCATTCAATAAACCTGGTCGGAAGACATTTCTCTATAACCTCCACTGAGCCTAACGCTGCTAACATGGGTTGCTCTACAACTGTTGGATAGATGAATGAATAAAGGACAGAGTTACCAGATATGACTGGATCACAAGGCTAAAGCTGGAATAAGGACAGACTCTGTCTGTGTGTGTGTGTGTGTGTGTGTGTGTGAAGGAAATGGAATATTAATAAGGGCAAGATCTGGACACAGATCTGATGGTAAAACGGAAAATAGCCGAGTGGCTGCTCTCATTAAGGGCATGAAAGAATTAGCTTCAATTTGGAATCTTTTCAACACAAAGAAATGATAAATGTTTGAAGTGATGGATATCTTAATTACCCTGACTTGACCATTATGCATTGCATGTATGCATGAACATTTACAATTATTACGTATCAATAAAAACAAATAAAAAAGAATTTACTTTACTTATTAATCAACATGCCCATATCTTTTCTGACATAGCTAGTGAACACAACTTCTCAGAAGACAAGAGGGGCATACTGGCCTCTAGGAGCTTCCTGTAGAGACCATATCCTCCTGCTTGTATTAGAAGTTGGGTGGAAGGGCAGGAGGGGTGGTTCAGGTGTAGAAGTGTACAGGTGTTTAGTAATAGGGTGAATGTGGGCTCTGAAGACAAGACTTAGTGCCCTTGCCACACTTTGACCACCAGGTTTCCAAAATTTGAAAAACAGAACATTAGTTTAAATAGCTTTTAATCTGTTAAAATACTGGTAGATCTGAGTAGTGCTCTCACTTCTTAAAAAGTGAATAATATCGGAATAATAGCTTTAGATGAGAATAAACAGAAATAGAATCAGAAAATATAGTATAACCTATATCATTCAACAAATATCACTAAATAACTAGCATGTGCCAAGTGCTGGGGATACAAAGATGCAGTTAATAAATTAGTTCCATTTAACATGGACTCCAAGTAGAAAAGAATACTAACTTCCTAGACCTGGCAGAAAGAATTTTAGGTCCTCTTTAATGCTTATACTGTAAATCTACATTATTTTACATATTACATATTACAGAGGCTAATTGTTAAATAAATAAAATAGTCACACTAGGTGTTAAAACTTTCTTGCTCTGTTGCCTTGATAGAGTGCAGTGGCATCATCATAGCTCACTGCAACCTCAAACTCCTGGGCTCAAGTGATACTCTCGCCTCAGCCTCCCGAGTGGCTGGGACTACAGGCATGCACCATGATGCCCGACTAATTTTTTTTCTTTTCTTTTCTTTTCTTTTTTTCTCTTCCCTCTCCTCTCCCCTCCTCTCCTCCCCTTCCTTTTCTCTCTTTCTTTCTTTCTTTCTTTCTTTCTTTCTTTCTTTCTTTCTTTCTTTCTTTCTTTCTTTTTCTTTCTCTCTTTCTTTCTCTCTCTCTCTCCTCTATTTCCTCCCTCCCTCCCTCCCTTCCTTCCTTCCTTCCTTCCTTCCTTCCTTCCTTCCTTCCTTCCTTCCTTCCTTCCTTCCTCAAAGAATATGTGCCCCCTACCATCTTCTTATCCTTCCTATCACAATGTCACTGCTTCAATTCTCTCTCTCACCTGTAATATTGTAACAGCTTGTTAACTGATGTCTCTGCCTTCAGCCTCTAGAAGCCATTCATCCTTTCATTGCTGCCAGAATGGTTCGTCTAAAACACAAATCTGAGCGGTAATTCTACTACTTAAAGCCCATTCAATGGCTTTCAATGCTCCTAGGGTAAAGACCCAGATCCTTAAAATGTTCTATAAGGAAAACATTTCTTGTGCCTTATCTCTTTCTGCTTCTCTCCTTATACCCTACCATCTAGCCATTTAAACATTTTTTTAGTTCCTCAACCATATATATTTTTTAAACTTTTGGGCCTCCACTCATCTGTTTACACTGCTAGCTAGAATCCTTTCTTTACCTTCCCATTCTTCGGGTTTTAGCTTAGATATCACTTCATTTGGAAATCTTCATTTGGAAGCTTTGTCCTTTATTTGTCCATCTACCCAACAGCTGTAGAGCAGCCCATGTTAACAGCACCAGGCTCAGTGGAGGTTATAAAGACCTCCAATCCCCTAATCTAGGTTAGGGGTCCTTCTGTACTTTATTCCAACAAAGTTTTAATTCTCTATTGGTCTACATACTCACAAAACTGTAAATTCTAAAGGCAGATCCCTATCAACTGATCAAATGACTAGTACTTCCTCATGACTTGATAGTTAGAACTTGAATGGACAGATGGATGAAGAAAATCAGACAGCCCATCAGTTAACCTCATGATGTGACCTGTTAGCCTTAGTTGTGTTACTCTTGTATCTAGCCTAGTTTTTCCCCTCTGAAGTCTAGGATTACAATTTAACCAACTCTCTACCCCAGAATCCCAAAGTGATTGTAGCATAGTTTTCCATGTAGTTTTACAACAAAAAGAGGAAAGTATGGAAAACACTTTCCACACACACCCCCCCCAAATGGAAGAGACATTCTGAAAGTTTTGTTTTTAAGCATAAAATTTTTACTCTCCAGACCAAGGTAAGACTCTTGCACATTAGCCACAGTGTTGAGTCAGATTTTGAAGTTTTCTCTTTGTACATTGAACCTGTTACAGTTAGAAAGGGTAGACTGAGGGGGTAAAAAAGGCCTGGCTGACCATTTACTCCAATAGGTATGCTCAAGGGTAGTACCTCTACTGGATTTCCGTATTGAGATTAGCATGTAGATAGGAGACAGACCCAGTGTACACTATATGAAGTCACAAGATATTACTGTATCAATTCAGAATAGCAATATATTAATTTATAATAAAAATATAAAGTAGTTTGGGTCTCATGTTGTCTTCCTGTTGCAAAACTACATAGGAAGCTAAATTATAATCTAAAACTGGCTTGCCTACAATTCAGTGTTTTTAAGTATATTCACAGAATTGCGAAAACATCACTCCTCTCTAATTTTAGAACATTTTCATCATCCTGAAAACAAACCCCATACCTATTAGCAGTCAATTCCCATTTTCCCTTCCCCCAGCCACTGGCAACCATTAATCTACTTCTGCCTTTATGTATTTGCTTATTCTGAACACTGCATATCAGAACATATCTGAACACTGAAATCAGAGCAAGGGGAGGTTAAGTGGATTATTATGATGGCTAAAGGTCTGATTAGCATCACAGTCATGCCATGTGGACTGAATTCCTTACTTTACTTTTTAAATATAAAAAGTAAAGCATGTATCTGTTTCAGTTTTAAGTCACAAAAAATAAGATAAAGAAAGCTCATGCTTTTTATAACCAAGTACTCTGGATTAGTTGGAAGTTTGGTAGTTAGTTGTTGCCCATCAGAGTTGGCATGGCCCCAGGAGTTTAGGAGTTAAAAGGGATAGTACTGGCTTAGAAAAGGAGAAGCAGAAGGAGTCCTCCCAGATAAGCAGAGCTAGATGATAGGGGAGCTGATCAACCTGGAATCAAGGAGACAGAGTCACAGGAGTTACTTGCTACCTACTCCCAAGATCATTAAACCACATGGCATTTCAGAGGTGAAAGGGCCCTTTAAAGATTATCTAGTTTGGCCTCTCACATATAAGAATAAATTTCTCAAAGATATAAAACAAGTTTGTCTCCCAGGTGGGATTAGAGCCCAGTTCAATGCTCTGACATTACGCCACAATGCTTCTTTCCAATTTCCTATCAGGATCTAGAAGTGAAAATCCAGAGTCTCAAATGAAGCTTTGAAGAAGAAAGTCCAAAGGAGAATGGGGAAGAGTATGGGGGAAATATGTGAAGGCAATATGGCTCAGAGTGATATTGGACCTGACAGCTGGCTCTACTGAAAGATCTCCATGGCCTCTCCCTCTAGACCCAGGTATCAACACAGAGCCAAGTCATTTAATCATCTGAGTGTCAGGTTTCTCATAAATAAAATATATCTGAAAATAATTATACCTATTTCAGAGTTACCAGGAAGGTAAAATGAAATATATAGAAAACATTACCTCAATAATGGCATTTTAAAAATTTACCAAGAAGCATTCTCATCTTACTCTGAATTTTAAACATTTGTACACTAATGACCAGAAGGTAGGAAGAAAGAAGACTGTATGATTATAATGAGAACAGGCTTACTCACAGAGAACATCTTGTTTTATGAAATGAATTGAGTAACCACATTTTTTCCACATTGTATCACTTGCTTCTTAGCCAGGACACTGAGATGGCTAAACCTCTGCTGTTACAGAAAGCTCTTTTGCAGGACCTACTGAGGGTATGAGGTTGGGGAGAAGAGAGTTGTGGGAGAGTACAACCCGATTACTGGAATGATGATTGAAGGACCTGGTCTGGAAATGTCATCTGGAAGAAGGTCTCTCTCTACCTTCTGAGCCTGGTCCTTCTGATCATTCTCTGTTAAAAATCTAAGGTCTCCAGAGAAACACAGAAGAAGAGAAGAAAACAGACAACAAGCTTCTCTGGAAGTATCAACCACATAGTGAGTCATATTTCTTATCAGCATGTGTGCAGTCAGAAAGGAATGCATGTCCAGCAATTACTGGACACAAAGACTCTCAGCTCTTTTGGCTCTGGAGAATTGTCTAACTGCTCAAAATAACAATCAAAATAACAGAGAATTCCCTAGGCAAGAAGGTGAGAAAATCATAACTGAATAAAGCCTAGAGAACCAAAGCTTATCCTGTTTTAGCCTCAAGTAAACAAAAACGACTCTACTACCAGTTCTAAGGCACTGGTTCTTGCTGCTTCCACAGAGGCATTATCTCATAGGGCTTACAGAGAGAAGGTAATGTATTTCTCATACCAAATCAAGGGCACTTGTTTCTTTCAGCATATAGAGGAATGGCACTTCCCTGAGCCAAGAAGTGTGACTCTTCCTCACCTTGTCCCCAAGTCCCCTCCATCTCAGTGCCACTATCCTAATCCAAGAAACTCTCACTTCTTTGTCCACAATTATTACCATACAGCCCATTCTCCAAAGAGGAGCTCAAGTGAGTTTTTAGGTAACAGCTTTATTGACATAATTCATATACCATAAAATTTACCCTTACAATTCAGTGTTTTTAAGTATATTCACAGAATTGCGAAAACATCACTCCTATCTAATTTTAGAACATTTTCATCATTTTGAAAACAAACCCCACACCTATTAGCAGTCAATTCCCATTTTCCCTTCCCCCAGCCACTGGCAACCATTAATCTACTTCTGCCTTTATGTATTTGCTTATTCTGAACACTGCATATAAATGCAATCACATAATGCATTGTCTTTTGTGACTGGCTCTTTTCATTTAGCATAATGTTATTAAGGTACATCTATACTGTAGCATGTATCAGTACTTTATTCCTTTTTTTATTGCCAAATAGCATTTTATTCTATAGATATACCACATTTTATTTATTCATTTATCAGCTGATGAACATTCAGGTTGTTTTAACTTTTTGGCTATTATGAATATTGCCGCCACGAACATTCATGATACATTTTTGTGTGGACATATGTTTTCTATTCTCTTGGGCATATATCTATGAGTGGAATTGCTATGCAATGTGGTAACTCTGTGTTTGACATTTTAAGCAATTTCTAAACTGTTTTCCAAAGTGGCTGCAGCATTTTACAATCTCACCAGCAATGTATGAGGGTTCCAATTTCTCCACATCCTCAACAACACTTGTTATTGCCCATCTTTTGATTACAACCATACCCACGGGTATGAAATAGTAGCTCACTGTGGCTTTGATTTGCATTTCCCTAATGACTAATGATGTTGAGCATCTTTTCAATTGCTTATGGGCCATTTGTATATATTCTTTGGAGAAATATCTATCCAAATACTTTGCCTATTTTTAAATTGGGTAGTCATCTTTATTGCTGAGTTGTAAGTGTTCTTTTATATTCTGGATACACGTCCAAGTGATTTTTAAAAAATAAATCAGTTCTTGTCATTCTCCTGCTTAACATCCTCTAATATTTACCCAATATATTTAGAATAAAACCCCAAATTCTCACTCTGGCTTACAAGGCCCTACATGATTGGCCCTTGACCATTTCTCCAACATCATTTTGTACCACTTTCCTGCTCAGGCAGTGCATTCTAGTTGGAGCAGTCTGCTTACTGCCCTTGAAACATATTGAGCTCATTCATATCTCAGCACCAATGTATTAGCTGTCCCTTCTGCCTGCTTGAAATTCTTGTTCCTTGGAAGACTCTTTGTCATCATTCAGGTATCAATTCAAATATCAACTTTTCAGACAAATTTCCTGAAAAGAAATTCTATCTAAAGAAGTTCTCCTTCCACAAAAAAAAAAGACTTTTGGGGATGATACATATGTTCATTATTTTGATTGTGGTAATGGTTTTGTGGATGTATGTATATGTCAAAACTTTTCAAACTGCACACTTTAAACCTGTGCCATTTATTTTACATCACATATACTGCAATAAAGCTATTAAGCAAAACATTCTTTTTACAACCACACTTTTACTGTCCCTATCCTGGCATACTTTATTTCTTTGGGAGACATTATCTTATTTCTATGTATAAAAATTATTTATCTGAAATTACCTTATTTCCTGATTTAAATGTTTACTATCTGCTTCGCCCCAGTAGAATGAAAATGAAAGTGCCATGAGAGCAGGACCATTGTTCATCTTGTTACTGCTGTATCCTCAGCTTGGCTTACAATTAGGTGTTCAATAAATATTTGGGTAATTGAATAAATAAATTCAATAGAGATTTAGAAAAAGACCCTCAGACTATAGGATGGGTGACTTTCCATTCCCTCAGATTCACCAGTACTTTTCAGACTTGAGAGGATGAGATTATTATTATTTTCTTTACTAAAAGCAGCTATTTCAAAATCTCCACCATCATCACCATCATCAGAAGAATCATTTATTGTTCATTTAGTCTATGGCACTATTCTAGTACTTTATATATACTCTCCCATTGGCAGGGGTTAGTTTTATAATAATAATATAGCATATTATAATAATCATATAGTATAATATATTAATATTTGTTTTGCACTTGCTATTTGCCAGATGTAAGCATTTTACCCATGTAATCTCATTTATTCCTCACAATAACTTTATGAAGTAGGTTTTCTTTTACAGATGTGGAATTTGAGGTTTAGAGAGGTGAATTAACTGCCCAAAGCCACACAGCTGATAAAAGGCAGAGATGGAACTTAAACCTACATTTATATTACTTCAAAGCCCATGCTTTTTCCATTCTGCTACAGTGTTTTGCAAGTATTTTTAAAATATAATGTTACTCCAGTTCATATACAAAGCCCCTACAGTAAGAGGAAGATGCATGCCTTGATAATGATGCTACTCGAACTTTTAAATGGGTTAGGGACAAAAGAAAGTGAGATGAAAAGCTAGTTGCCTGAAAATAAACCAGGATATTTAGAGCAAGGAATTTTTACTTTATCCCAAATTCCATGTGTGACTTCATTTGACACTTTTCTTACTATTTCTGATTACTTTCTGGTAATCAGTGGTCTACTCTCTTGTAGACCTTAGTTTTTACCTAAGCTGCTAGCCCCTGCTTCTCCTCTGCCTACTAGTAAAGTTTCCTGGTGAAGATATGCTGACCATGGTAGACGTGGGTAATCTCCCTTATCATCTGGGTCCTAGTTTCAAGAGCCTGTAGATGGGCCTTTACCTTTGGTGCCGGGAGGCTGCAGGTTGTCTCCAGTCAAGGAACACCAGCCCACAGGGAAGATGTCCCGGGAGTCGAAGCGGCACCAGTAGTCAAAGGCCCCTCGCCACCCATCAAAAGTGACAAGCACCTCTGAGCCCCGAACCTCCCCAATAGTGGCAGGGCAAATGAAATGAGGGTTCTTCCTGTCCACAGCTTCTAGCTTCATTCCCATTTTGAAGAAGTTGTGGGAAGGCGATGGTGGCTCCTAGATGAGAAACAGAAATATACAGACCTAGACACAAAGAGGCTACGTATGCCAGTAGATTGCTATCTCATCTGGATGATTAAAAAGTGACTGCTATATTAAGATTTATTTAATATATGGAGATTTAATCTTTCTTTTAAATTAATTTCAAAGTATACCAAAGTATTACGTTATTAATTCTAACAGTTTGACATCTTTGCTTCAGATTTTTAAAAAATAAATAAAAGGTTACAGAAAAAGCTGAATTTCCTTTTGTGCCCTTCCCCTATTCCATTCCTCTTCCACCTACCACAGAAGTAATAATTACTCATGCATGTTTTTATACTTTACTATATATGTACAAATCCATTTGCCTGCTTTTAAATTTTATATAAATGGTGTTATACTACACATATCATTCTACAACTTGCATTTTTTTGTGCAACGTTATGCTTTTGAAAATTACCCATGTTGATGAATTTAATTCCACTTCATTTTAACTCCTAATAGTATTCCATTATATGTATATCTTACAATGTATTCATTCTCTTTTAATGGATATGTATAGTTGTTTCCAATTGTTTACTATTTAAAAAGAGCTTTAGTGACCAGTCTTACAATTCTTTTGTACACATACAGGAGGGTTTCTTTAGGATATATATCTAAGAGTAGAACTGCTGGGTTATAGGGTAGATATATACATCTTCTCCTTTATGAACTTTGTTAAATTGCCCTCCAAAGGGGTTCTAACACTGTACACTCTTACCAGAACTGTGGAAAGTTCTTGGGTGCTGATTTGTTGCGTAGATCAAGTTTCAAAAAATTTATTGTACACTCTGTTCTGTTCTGTTCCCTTAGTCTTACTGTTTGATCCTGTACCAATAACACAGTCTTATTAAATGGATATCTGGTAAGAAAAATCCACCTACTTTGTCATTCTTCAGTATTGTTTTGGCTATTCATTCTCCTTTACTTTTCATATGAATTTTAATCAGCTTTTCAAGTTCCACAGAAAAACCCTATTAGGATTTTGACTGGAATTGCAATGAATTTATAGATTAATATGGGAGGAAATAACCTTTGTTATATATGATATTGAGCCTTCTCACCCATAAATATGATAGTCTTTTCCATTTGTTAATATTTCTTTAATGCAGATTTCTTCTTTAACACATTGACTGTCACACTAGAAAAAAAATTTTTCATTGGGGGCACGGTGTTTTATTATGAAAATAGAATATAAATTTCAAAAACAAAATGATCCTTTCTAATTTAATGAAAAATTTTTTTATTGTTTTCTGTTCCTGAGTTATATGCAACTTGAAAAATATTTCTTGCGGCTCCAAGGTGAAAAGACATGTGAGTTATATATGCTTCACGATGCCCCAGGCTCAAAACTAGTGTGAGTTAAATATAACTCACATGGGAGTTGATGTGTTAACATAGAATTTTAAATTTCCACTATAAATATGCCTTTTTGCTAACATTTTTTCTAGGCAAATTATAATACTATTGCTTTCACAAATAGCATTTAAAAATTTTTATTTTCAAACTATTTGTTATTGTTAAATAGGAATGAAGTGATCTTTAAAAAATGATCAAGAGATTTGATACTGATGCTTATGCTGATTGATATACCAATTTTTATCTAATTGATTTATCAATTAGAAGATATATATTAAAATATTCTCTAGTGATCCATGGATTTTCCAATTTTGCCATGTAATTTTGACCAATTTTGCCTTAAATACTTTCAGATTGTTGTTTAGACACATATACATTTATAACTGTTTTATCTTCTTGGTGAACTGTATATTTTTAATCATCAGATAGTGACTTCAATACTGTTTAGCCTCAAAGTCTCCTTTGTCTGATTTCAATATAGTTTACACCAGCTTTATTTTGATAAGTTTGCCCAATATATTTTTTATATTCTTTTACTTTCAACATTTCTATGTCATTATGTTTAAGCAGTATTTCTTGTAAACAGCATATACCTAGATCAAAAAAAAATCTGACCCACGTATTACTAAACTGGCAAGTTTAAGCTAATTTCATGTAATAACTGATGTATCTGAATTTATGACAACTATCTCATTGTCTACATTTCTATTTAACTTGATTTTTCAAGGTCCTTTTTTCTCCTTTTCAATCAACTGAGTCTTCTTCCTTTTTTCCCCCTCCATTTCAGCAGTTAAATATCCTATTTATGGCCTTTTGGTGAATCCCCTTAGGGTTTTAACTGAATAGCTGACATAACAAAGTCTAAAACCCATCTTTATTTCTAGTCCCAAACAATAGAACTATTCCTGAGTTACACAGGTATTAGATAATTTAGTTCTACATTGTTATACTGCCAATTAATCATGTTTGTTATTGTATTTGGTTTATACAGTAATTGGCAATGCTTGATTAGCTTTATCCACGTGTTAACCAATCTCTTTCCTCACCATTACTTCTTGTATCTCATTCTTATTTTCTGATTCAATTACCTTCTCTCTGAAATATATTCTTCAGTTTTTTCAGTGGATATGTTAGTACCCACCTGTATTGGTTTGTTCGAAATGTTTGATTTTACCTTCATTCCAAGATAACAGTATAACTAGATACAGAATTACAGGCGGATGATGATTCTTTTCTCTCAGTACTTTGAAAATATTATTCCATTATTATGGCTTGTCTAGCTGCTGTCAAGAAATATGCTGTCAGCCTACCTATAATCCCTTTAAGAGTATTTGGTATGATTATATGTTCAGATATTTTCTTTTGAGTTTAGTTGCCTATAGTTATACCACGATGTTTTAAGGTATATATTTGTTTTTATTACACACTCTGGAAAATTCTTAGTTATCTTTTCAAATATTGTCTATTTTCTATTCTTTGTAATTAATCTTTCTGGATTTCATGTTCAGCATATACTGGACTTTTAAATATAATTTTCCTTGTTTCATCCTTTTAATATATTTCCTCTCTTTATCTCTCTGTGCTGCAATCTACGGAAATTCCTTACACATCTTTCAGTTAATTCTTCTTTATGCCTAAGTTACATGTACATTTACCTATTAATTTTTAATTTCAATGGTTTGAAATCTCCAGAAATTTCATTTCTAGATGTTCAATTTAGTTTTTCAAATCTGCATTTTTAAAAATAGCATTTTGTAATTTTTTCTTTTTTTATCCCTTCTTTTAATTCCCTAGTCATTTTTAAATACATAATTTATAATTCCTATCTGATATTTTATTTATTCCTTATCTGAAAGTCCTTGAGGTTATGTTACTGTTTGTTGTGTCTACTCCCCATCATGTCAGATTTGACAGTGTTTTGCAATTCCAGATTAAGTATGCATCTTCAGTGGTATTTCACTTTTGGGACTTCTTTGACATCAAACCCTCTAAAGAGATTTTGTGTTTGCTTCTTCCAGGCACCAAGAAGTATCTCCATACAACTTTGGAATTTCTAGACAACACAGGAACCATAACTAAACTACAAGGAAGAAGGCACTATTTTATCAGAGGAGATGACTCCACTTCCACCCCTGCCCAGAGCCCAGCACAGACTCTTCCTCATCAATATTATAATCTTTCACTAAAGGGTGAACATTTGAGGGATCTTATCTGGTTTTTACACAGCAGTCTTAGGTTCATTTCCCTGCCTTGCATGGGCCGCCCAGGGCCTCATCTGTGTCTTACTGTGGCTATATAAAGATAAGATTCTTGGAAAGTAGGACTGGCAAAACCATGTAAGGCAGCTGCAGGTTCAGCACATACATTTAACACTCTTGATTTTCCTTCTACATTTTTGGCTTCTGGAGATTTTTCTTATTTTCTGGTAAGTAAGCTCAGCAAAGCATTGAAAAGAGTATTTGTTGGGTTTTTTCCCCCTTGGTATTTTGTAGTAAAAATGTTTTAAGTTGCCTAGTATACTATATTTTGAGAACCAGTATGCTCTCAGGGTTTAGACTTAACTAGCAGCATAGGCAAACCTAATTCAGTTCCCCTTTGCAGTAACTCTCACCATATCAGAGAATTCAACTCATAGCAGAATGCGCCTCACCCTTTGAGAAACAAGAGAACAAACACAGGTTTTGGATCCCTGTTCTGCCACTTACTAGCCATGTGATCTTGAGCAAGTTCTTTATTCAAATGTATATGTTTCCTTAGCTATTAAATAGAAATAATTCTTAGTTCATAAAGTTAGCTGTGGGTATTATATGAGATAGTATATATAAAGTTCCAAACGTATTGTAGGTACTCAAAAAATAGTCTCCTTCCTTTCTCTGTTTAGGACATACATTCTATAGAACTCCAAGCTCTATAATAACAATAGCTTCTTTAGATTCATGTTATATTTTATATATTCTAATAATAACAAATTTTAACTTTTTAACCCTGTGAGGTAGTCTCACTTTTCAGATGAGGTCAAAAGGACACATGTTATTGGCAGCTAGAACCAAAAAACCAGGAGTCTAATGCATTCCTCATAGCCTAATGCATTCCTCTGGGGATAACTGCTGCTTCATATGAGGTACTAAAAAATCCAACTGAACTACTTTCTGAGAAGGTATTCTCAGGCCATAAATATAAGGCAGACATCAAAGGCTCGGTAATTAGAGGAATTTAAGTATTTGACCTCAAGTGGCTTGGAGTTAGTGATATCTGAGGGATAGCATACCTTGTGGAAAATCCTGATGGGAGCCATCTCTGCTCCATTTAGTGTCTTCAAAAGGAACATGGGCCAAGAGGAGGCATTTAGCCGAAATCCTGCAGCAAACATAATGGGAAACAGATTAAAAATATATTTCAAAAGACAATGGTGATTCAAGTTCTGCCTCTGGAATCCAGCTACTCCCATACTATGACAGTCATGGAATCACAGACTGTTAGGAAAGGACTTAAAGGTTAAATACAAGAAATGCCTCATTAGACAGATGAAACAAATGAGGCACATAAGAAGGAATGCAACTTATCCAAGGCAATGCTGCAAACTCAACAGTGGGATAAAGTTTCCAAACCAAGTTTCCTGACCCCAAGACAAGTATATAACAGATTATATTAATGCATCATAATGCCTAGAAAACTTTCCTTGAAAAATCCAAAAAAGACGTGAGATAGGATTAACTATTTCTTAGAAATGATCTCCAGTGGTCCTCAACCTTTTTGGCACCAGGGACCCAAGGACTGGTTTCATGAAAGATGATTTTTCCACAGATTAGGGGTGGGGGAAGCGGAGCTCAGGCAGTGACATGCCCGCTGCTTGCTCACTTCCTGCTGTGTGGCACCTCCCCTTCTCCTCCGTTTCCTAAACTTCATGGAAGACAATTTTTCTAGGACGGGGGTTGGAGTGTGGGCGGCAGAGCTCTGTGGCCTGGTCCCTCACAGGCTGTGGACCTGTACCAACCTTCCCAAGGTCAAGAGATTTCTTGGGATAGCTTACCCATGTCAACATGGTAATAGCAATGAGGACATTCCTGTCATGTAATCTAAAACTGCCACCACTTACTTTGTGCTTGTCTAGCCTTTTTTTCCCTTTGGGGGAAAAAAACAAAAACAAAAACCCAACTCCATGTGATTTGGAGCTAATCGCATGGCCATGGGGTTAAAAATAATGCTATTTAAGAGCACTGGATTCCCATAGACCAAGGGTGTGTTTTCTGATGTGATATTGATGTTGGAGGAGAAAATCTTTCTTCCTCTGAGAACATGGCTTTAAGGATGTTTGTAGATTGGGCACTATCATGTGGGAAGCATAGCTGAAAATAAAGCCAAGGTAGAGCAAGGGATGCAGAGATATGATAGGGTTTAAAACCCTGTATTCAGACACACTCAACACCAGATAAATACTTGGACTTCTTGGTTATATGAGGCAATAATTCATGCCTCCTCCTTTTCCCTCTCCCTCACCTGGTTTGAGCTGGGTTTTTGACTGCTACTCATCCTTTGACTATGGCTGAGGAAAAAAAAAATTAACTCTCTCCAGAAATTCAGGCCTGGTGTGTATGTGGGAAAACAATTCTCCTCAGGTCAGGGAAGGGGTAAATCAAAACAAACCCAGGGCAGCTTTGCCATGAATGGTTCGGTACAACTGTGAAGAAGATAAATCAAGGCACAACTGTTCTACATAAGTGGTCTCTATACCTTGGTAAAAGAAAGGAACAGGGAGCCATGGCTGTACAAGCAGAAAATTCAGGTTTCATGTCTTTAGTTCCCAGTGACTAGACTATCCAGCCATGTAATTCCCAATTCCATTTTTGAGGAAAGGATTACTGAGGGCCTTGTATCTCATCTGGAACTTAAGGACAAAAAATTCTCTCAGCTCTGGGAATCCTTATAGTATAGTATTAGTATCATAACAGCTAATATATATTGCATGCTTTTCTTAATATTTGAAATAATACCATAATGTAGGCACTATTGTTATCCCTAGTTTACAGTGATGAAATGGAAACTCAGAGAAGTAGCTTATCCAGGGTCATACTAATAAATGGTAGAGACAGATTTCAATATACTGTGATCGTATGCCAGACCTCATGGTTTTTTACTGTTTCATTACCTTCTAGCAAGCTTCTTTAAGAGTAGAGCGGCAAAACAGAAATGTTAAGAACTCAAGGAATTGCTAAGATATCTTATTTCCCAAACCCCAAGGTGATGTGGGACTCTTCCCTCCCCCAAATTCAGGTGTATCCAGAATTTGTCTCAATATTCTTGGGGAGTCATAGATAGCAAAGAACTTTAACATCCAAAGGGACCTCAAAGGGCCATCTAGTCCAAAGATTTTATATTGCAGATGACAAAACTGAAGTCCAGGGAAGCTAAGAAATTTGTTCGTGGTCACACAAGCTAATCTTACAGGGTCAGGCTGGAACCCCAGGAATTCTTATCTGGTTCTCTTTCACTACACTATATTGCCTCCCAAAGTTAACATTTATTACGTGCACATTGTGTGCCAGGCTCCATGTGCTAAGTACTTTAAGTGGATTATCTCATTCAATCACTACTACAAGTCTAGTCACTATCTACAAATTAGATACTAGAAAAGTAGCACTGTTTCTGGAGCCAGACAGTCTAGATCAAATCCAGCTCTGCCACGTAACAGGTGTGTAACTTTTGGCAAATTATAAAACCTCTCTCTAGCTTCAGCTTCATCAAAATAAAGTGGGTAAGACTAGAAACTACTTCAATGGGTTGTTCTAAGGATTAAATAGGTTAATACACAAAAAAAGATTTAAAACGCTCCCTAGCATATCGTGTTAATAAATGTTGGCTATTATTTTTATAATTATAGATGAAAAGATTGAGACTTATAGAAATTAAGTAAAATATCCAAAGTTAGTAAGCCAGTAAGTAGTTGAACCAGGATATGAACCCAACTACTGTGTCCAAGCCTTCATTTCTAATCATCATATTAATATCTTCAGATAGTTCATCATTCAGTCCTACCATACCAGCTCTTGGTAAGAACAGTTGGGGTCATAAACTTGTGAAAGAGGGAAGAGAAGAAGAATAAAAATAATAATTTGAGGCTCTCCTCAAATTAAGCAATGACTTGGGGTGCTTGCAAGGAAAGGGATAGGTGGGTAAAAAATCCTAATCTCTCAATGTACAGTACCTCAGTCATTGGTTCTTCCTTCTTCTCGGTTTCTACTCTCTTCTTGTTGAATGATGACTGCCAATCTATAGCTCTGGCCCAAACCTCTGCCCTGAGTTTCATGCTCATATATCCAACTGCCTTATTCTATAACTCTACTTGAATGTCTAAAAGATCTCACAATGAGTAAGTGTAAAATAGAACTCTTGATTTTACTGCTCCTTCCAAACCTCTTATTTCCTCCAGTCATCCCATCTCAGTTAAAGGTACCACCTATTAAACCTAGGTGTGCTTGGACTAAAAAGCACAGAAGTCATCCTTGATTCCTCCCTTCCCATCACCCTCCCAAATCCAATTAATCAGCAAGTCTTGATGGCTTGTCCAAACAATATATCCTAAATTGAACCATTTTCCACCATCTCCACTACTATATGACCCTAATCTAAGCCACAGTAAAAGCTTCTCTAGACTATTGCAACAGCATTCCAGCTGGATTCCCTACTTCTACTTTTACCTCCCTACTGTGTGGTCTCCATGTAGCAGCCAGACTAATATGTTTATGTTTTTTTAAAATATAAATCAGATCACATCACTCTTATGCTTAAATCTCACAACATAAAATAAATCTAAACTCTTTACGCATGTTTACAAAGCTTAAATGATCTGGAACTTGTTTACTCCTCATTACTCATCTTATATCACCCCTTTGCCCCCCCTCCACTCACTGGTATTTCCATTCCTCAAACACGCTAAGCTCTTTCCCTCTGCCTCAAACACCCTTTCCTCAAATCTTTACAGTTAGTTCTTTGCTTCAATATCACCTCCCCAGAGAGTCATTCCTAAACTACTCTACCTTAAACAGCCTCCTAAATCTACCCTGCTTCCTTCTTATTTATTCCTAGCCCTTATCAATGTCTTTTTTTATTTTAATGTGTCTGTCTTCTCTGACTAGAATATAAGATCCATGACAGTTTGACTGAATTAAGGAAAAACTACCACTTATTAAATGAGCATTAGGAATTGATGGATGCTTTATCATGTTACTCCATTTAATCCTCACAAAAACCACGTGTGGCAGAGTTTACTAATGATCTTGCAGGTAAGGCAACTGAAACTAAAGGTTAAAACTCACAGTAAAGCAACTTACCAGTGGCCACACAACTAAGGTAGTGAGTGGCTAACCTAATAATACAAGTCAAATCTCTTTTAACTCCAAACACAGGCTGCAAGTCCTCTGTGTTTACCTAGGATTTATTTTAAAAATATTCATAAGGAATCAGTTCTAAGGAGTTTCCAGGTGCTCCCAAGACTGTGGGACCACTGAATAAGCTAGGGTCCAGCTATTTAAGGTAGCAGTTACAACCTGATGAAGCTCTGGATTTAAGTGCAGAGCAGCAGGTCTATAAGCCAATCACAGTACACGCCCTCTGGTGGCAGGAAACAGAACAGCATCCACACCAGGTGCCCACATGTTGTGATCCCCACGCCCCAATTGGCTGCTGTCCTACATAACATAACAATTCTAAGCTTTGTGGAGATATTAGACTCTATTGGTGTCAATATGATTCCAACATGATACTTCAACGCATTCTCTGTTCCCAGAAGAGCTTTACATATAAATATATGTCACTGACTCACTGTATAACCTTGGACAACTCACTTCCCTTTCTCTGTTTCTATATATCAGATGAGGACATTGAACTAAAGTAGTGTTTCCAAACTTCAGTTTGGTGGACTATTTATATTTCACACCAAGAGTGAGAGAAGTGAGAAGCAGAACTGGAAGAGAGGCTCTTCCCTGAGGAAGAGAATACCCAGCCTGATGGTATTTGGGATGAACTGTTAGGATTCCTTTCAGTTCTGACATGACTCTAACATCACTTCCCTGTTCCACCCTCATATACATACACAAATATGAGTTAATTCGGATTAATTTAATTGGGGGTGGGGGGTTTGAGTAATCTTGAAGATAGGTAAAGGTATAGATGTGGATAGGTATAGATGGTTCTGGCATTAACCAGTGCCAGGAGCCTTGCTGTAGTGAAGAGAGTTCAGTAAACATTTTAAAAAGTATCTTCATGAAATAAGCATTTAGGCCACATAGTCAAAGTCTCTTCTCTTTAAAATTTTGTTTTATTCCCCCCCCCCCAAATTTCTATATACTTCAAAATTCTATGACTAGGTGATAAGATATACATCTTTTTTAACCCACCTTTCCACTGACCCTGGAGGCTACTTAGCAAATGAAAAGACTGATCAGTGAAAGGAACATCCAAAGGATTCCTTTCAAGTCAATGTATATACTAGAACATGTGAACAACTTTGCAGAGCAAGCAGTTGATACAGGGATCCTGACACACTTGACTAGGGGCCTTGCTAGAGGCTAGCTTCTGCTCTAGACCAATGAGTCTCAAACTTGGACATTAGGACCCCTGGGAACATTAAATAATACATCAGTTTTACTCCCAGAAATTCTGATTTAACTGATCTGAGGTAAGGCCTAGATAGTGAAAAATTTACGAGCTCCCTAGGTGATTCTAACAGGCGTCAAGTTTGAGAACTTGAGAGGGCTCCAGACAGCCCTCTTTAGAAGAAAGAATCATAGTAATAAATAGTAGAATCGGTCAGTAATAACAGGGAACTTTGAGGAAAAGACTGGCAGCTTTGAGATAACTGAGGAGAATCAACCTACCTTGCTATCTTTTTTCCCTGGAAGACTTCTCCACAAGGGAGTAATCTCCTGTAAGAGAATACACACACACACGCATTCACAAATACACATGCACACTCTGCAAGATTTTCATGGAGAAGAATGCTCTTCTAGAGGAATGCTTCTCAAATATACACCAGCTGTGTTAGAATATTGGGAAAGCCACTTTGCCATGCAGAATCCCAAGCCCTATTACCTAGAGATTTTGATGCAGCAACTCTAGGGAGAAGTCCAAAGGCCTGGGGAACATGAACACACACACATATATATACAATTATATATATAATTTTATTTTAAAAACTTCATTTTGAAAAATTGTACACCTAGAAAAATGTAGCAAAAACAATATAATGAACAACTATGTACTCTTCACCTAGATTCAACAACTATTAACATTTTGCCACATTTGCTTTCCATCTATCTACACATACTTTTCCCACTGAATATGTGAAAGTTGGAGACATCATGACACTTCACCTCTAAATACATCAGTATATTCGAACAAGGACATTCTCCTACAAAACTATAATTATCACACCCAAGAAATTTACTTAAAAACATTCTCAATTATTCCCAAAATGTTCTTTATAGCTGTTTAATTTTTCAAAAAATACAGGATTCAATCAAGAATCTTATATTGCATTTGGTTGTCATGTTTCTTTAGTTTCCTTTAATCTAGCATAAGCCTATTGCCTTTTGTTTGTGTTTCATGACACTGACATTTTTAAAGAGTCCAGGTTAGCTGTTTTGTAGAATGTTCCATGATTTGAATTTTTTCTGATTGTTTCCTTATGATTACCTTCATGCTAGAATTTTGATAAAAATAGTACACAGGCTACGCTGAGTACTTCTTATTGCACTGCTTCAAGAGGCACATAATGTCAGTTTATCCAATTATTGATGGTACAAAATTTGATCACTTGTTAATAGGTGACTGACAAGATTGCTTCATTATAATTTCCCTTTGTAATTAACAGGTAATCAATAGAGAGAAAAAACTCTGAGACTATGTGAATATCCTATTCCCCAATATATTTTTTTTCCCACATGATCCTGCAAGGTTATGGACCCAATTTTTTTTTTTTTTTTTAGCATTTATTGGTTACTCTTGCCTGAATCAATTAAAACACTGGTTACAAAATAATGATTTTTCTCTCATTTCTTCTATATTTATTAGCTAACATTCTGTTAAGGAGACTTGTCCCCATCAACTTTAAAATTATTTTTTTGTGTACCACATGGACCCATGGATGCTATTACTCTTTAATTTTTATACTTTTTCATACTCATATTTTCCAATTTTGGCTAGTCAGAGCCCCTTCAAGCTGCTCCTGTGTCCTTTTGATATGTCCCCATCATTCTTTGAGACTTCTTTGCTTTCTGGTATAAGATGTTCCAGATTCACTTTACATTTTTTCTTCTGCTCAGCCTTGGAATCAGCCATTTCTCCAAGGAGCCATGATTCCTTTTAGTGGAGAATGAGATTTAGAAACCAAAATCAGGGTGTACTCATTGCTACTGAAGTGTAATTGCTTCTAGGTCTTCTCGACAGAGCATCAAATATATGTACATTTACATACATATATAAATGTATATTATATAAATATGATGCATATATATAAAGTCAAGAGTTCATATAGATACTCTCCAATTCAAGTCCATTACTGCAGGATTCTTCCTCATCTTCCCTCATCCCACTTTGGTATGCTATTTACTCATTTGTTTTATTTTCAAAACATGCAAAATAGTTTCAGATTATTATGCCAAAACCACTAACATTAAGTCTGAATTTCTTTGTAGTTCCATTTTTTTCTTTAGAATATGCCACATTAAGAATGTATTGCAAAGGTTCTTTATTCTAAAATTATTTGATTAATTTTTTCAATGTGGTTATGATCTCATTTGATATACAGTTCAGTATGCTTCTAACCAATTTTAGGGGTTCCTTTGTTCATCTTTTTTTAATTTTATTAGGTAAAGCATTTACTTAATTCAAAAGTCAAAAGAATATAAAACGGTATTCTCAAAAGCCTCATTCTCATCCCTGCACCTTCTATCTTATTCCAAGATATACTCAATAGGTGACCTTTTTCATTATTTTCTGGCTTGACAGTCCTGTATTTCTTTTTCCAAAAATAAGTTAAAAATATATAATTTCATATATATTATATATGTAGATATATGTGTATGCACACACATTTCCCCTTCTCTTTCTCATAAATTAGCATATTATGTATACCTTTTTGGAACTTTCTTTTTTCACATTAATGATATATTTTAGAAATCATTCCATGAGTTTATAGAGATCTTCCTCATTCTATTTTATGGCTAATGGTACTTCATTGTGTGAATGTACTATATTACATTAAATCAATCTCTTAATAATGTTGCAAAAATAACTATGTGCATGTTGCTTTATTTTTGTGAAAGTATATCATCAAATTCACATTCCTGTAAGTGGGATCACTGAGTCAAATGATAAATGCATATGAAGTTTTTCTCAGATACTCCCTCCCTAATATGGATTGTACTATTTTGCTATTCCCAGCAAAGAATGCGAGTTCTTGTTTCCCCACAAGCTTGCTGTGTCCTTAAGCTTCTGAATTTTTGTCAATCTGGTAAGTGAGGAAAAATATCCCAGTGTGGCTTTAATCTGAATTTATTTTATTATGCAGAAGTATATTTTCATATGTTTGAGGGCCACTTGAACATCTGTGAACTAACTGTTCATGTTGTAAGTCCATTTATCTATAGGTTTTTGAATTAAAAAATGTTTCAATTTATGAGTATTGTTTATAGAGATTAATCTTTTATCTGTGTTATATGTTGAAAATATTTTCTCTCAATCTATCTTTTTTTTTTCTGACCAGACACTATTACCAAATTAATATGTTTCTCAGAATCCAAAACTTCCTGTGAGCAGGCTCCCTGGCCTGGATGGAGATCCAGCTTCTTAAACCTCAACCTCAAACTCAAAGTACTGTGAATCAAAGTAATAGATGTGGTCATAACCATCTTCTCCACTGCTGCTGTAGCTCTTGCCATCAGGATGGAAGGCAACACTGTTGATAGGTCCAAAGTGACCCCTGACTTTTCCAAACTCTTCTTCAAAGGCCAAATGGAAGAACCTCGCCTCAAACTGGCCAATCTGGTGGAGGCTATGGCTATATCCATGGATTCCTGACTGCTACCCAGCACCACATGGTCATAGCTTAGGGAGAGGGCAGCTGAGTTGATGGGATGTTCTATCTGGAAAGTCTTCT
The DNA here is from genome assembly GCA_008086735.1 of Cheirogaleus medius. NCBI lineage: Eukaryota > Metazoa > Chordata > Mammalia > Primates > Cheirogaleidae > Cheirogaleus > Cheirogaleus medius. The sequence goes on from VBSM01000529.1 coordinate 27,286,646, forward strand.
GATGTTTGAGGATTGTTGAGTCAAAGAGCTTGGCTGTGTTGTCCTTGGATGTGGTGACAAACATGGTCATATCCCTGCATAAATGGATGTCACAGATCTGCCAGGAGTGCTCCTTAGCATTCACCAATACCTCTCCAGACTTGGCACTATACTGGTTGAGCTCTCTACTCTCATGGCTGCAATGATGCATTCCTCCAGGGTTCCCAAATGGCACTTGGATCTTGGAGTCATTGCAAGGGATCTTCATGTAGGGCTCATTGTCAATCTGGCTTGGATCCCACAGGTCAAAGAAGCTCACAAAGCACTGGGAGCCCATCTGCTTGTCCATGGAGAACATGATGATGTTGCCCCCTCCTAATGTCAAAACTGCAGCTGAACTGGTCTTGAGAAGGACCAGCTGCTTTCAGAGTCCTTGGCCACAGTGAAGACGAGGTCTCTCTCATGGTTATACTTAATCTGCATAATGGACCGCTCATGGCCCTCCCTTGCAGCAGGACTGGCTTCATCCTGGTGGTGACACTAGGAGAGTGGCAAGGTGAACCCCAATTTATCTTTTAACTTTGCCTGGAGGCTTTTTTACCCCTAAAAAAGGTTTTCTTTCTAATATTTAGATAGTCAAATTTATCAGTATTTCTAGATTTTGAGTCATATTTAGAAAGGCTTTCCCCACCCCTGAGTTTATAAAGGAATTTGTGATTTTGGTCCTAGTACTTATATGGTTATATTTTTTACATTTTGATTTCAAATCCATCTACAGATTTTTCTGATATATGCTATGATATATGGATTCAAATGTATCTTTTCCCAAATGGCTACCAAGTTATAAGTGGGATCACTGGGTCAAATGGTGAATGCATATATAGTTTTTCTCAGTTACTCCCTCCCCAATGTGGATTGTATCATTTTGCTATCCCCAGCCAAGAATGAGAGTGCTTGTTTCCTCACAAACTTGCTGTGTCCTCAAGCTTTAATTTCATAATGTCATTTATGAAAAAGTATATTTTACTTCTGATTTAATATGTCATCTGCTATGGACTGAATGTGCCATTAAATTAATATATTGAAATTGTAACCTCCAATATAACTATATCTGGAGACAAGTTGTTAAGAGATAATGAAGGCTAAGTGAGGTTATGGGGTGGGGCCCTAATGTGATAGAACAGTAGCCTTATAAGAAGAGGAAGAGCTTTCTCCCTCTCCCACCCCCTCTTCCTCTCACCTTCCCTCCCATGAAGAACATAAAGAGAAGGAGACCATAAGGTGGCTATGTGCAAGCAAAGAGAGCCCTTACCAGAAACCAGACCCTGCCAGAACCCTGACCTTGGACTTTCCAGCCTTCATTTCTATTGTTTAAGCCAGGCAGTCTATAGTATTTTGTTATGATAGACTGAGAAGAATAAAGCACTACCTCTATCATATATCAAATTTTCATATATAGTCAGATTTATCTATGGATTTGCTATTATTTTCCACTGCTCAGGCTGTCTATTCACATGCTAGTTCCATATCATCTTAATCATAGAGTCTTTTTTTTTTGAGTCCTCCATGTCAATATTTATTTTTTTAATTTTTTTTTATTTCAGCATATTATGGGGGTACAAATATTACGGTTATGTATATTGCCCATGCCCCCCTCGCCCCTTGAGGCAGAGCCTCAAGCATCATAGAGTCTTTATAGTATGTTTTAATAGCTTATAGGACTAGTCTCTACACATTGCTCTTCTTTTTCAGGATTTCCTAGCTATTTCTGAATTATTATGTTTATCTACAAATGCTCTTCATTCTTCTGCAGAGATACATATTTTCCAACCAGTATCATCTTCCTTCTGTTTGAAGGACTTCACTTAACATTTCTTGCAGTACTGACATGCTCATTAATTCTCTAATCACCAGTACATCTTCTGTACATTTGCAAATTTATTTCATCTTTATTTTTTTTATTTTTTAAATTTTTTTCCTTTTTAGGTTTGTGTATTCATTTTTATTTTTGAAAGACATTTTTGTTGGGTATAAAATTCTAGATTAACACTTTTTTTTCCCTTTTAGAACTTAAAAATGCTGCTCCACTGTATTCTGACTTGCACTGTTTCTAACAAGAAGTTGCTGTCATTCTTTGTTCTTCTATATATCATGTACCTATTTTTCTCTGGCTACTATTAAGATTTTTCTCTTTATCATGGGATTTCAGCAATTTGATAATGACATGCCTTGGTGTGGTTTGTTTCATATTTCTTCATTAAGCTTCTTCAATCTGTAAAGTTACAGTTTTCACAGCATTTTGAAAAATTACAGCCATTATTTTTCAAATACTTTCTTCTTTGCTCCTGACTCTTTTGGGGCTCCAATAACATATACGTTAGGCTGCTTGAATTTGTTCCATGGCTCACTGATGCTTTATTTCTTTTTGAGTCCTTTTTCTATCCACATTTGGATAGTTTATATTGCTTTTTAAGTACACTGATCTCCCTTCTGCAGCAATCCCAGCAGTACTACGCTGTTGGTTCCATCCAATTTATTTTTCACTTGAGATGTTATTAGTTCATTAAATATCAAATGTCCGATTTTGATAAAAAGCTTAGTTTATTATATCTCAAACAAGAAGTGGTACAATTAATCACAGTATGCGCCTAAACTATTGACACAGTTTTGCCATCTTAATGGTAGCTTGCTTATGCTAGCAGTGAAGAACCCTGGAGAGCAAGTGGTGATGAAATTGCAAAAGGCATTTTCCACAGCTTGTTGAGAAGGAAATATTTTTCCTTGTAAAAAGTGGTCCAAAGCCTAGAAGTGGTAGTCAGTTGGTGCAAGGTCTGGTGAATATGGTGGATGACAGAGAGTTTCCAAGTCCAACTTCTGTAGTTTGTGCAGCACTGTTTTTTGTGACATATGGTCTTGCAAGAGGATTGGCCTGTCTCTACTGACCAATCTCGGCTGCTTAATTGCAAGCATCCTCATCATATTGGCCAATTAGTTGAAGTAGACATCCACTGTTATCTATTAACCAGGTTTCATGGAGCTATAATGGTTAATACCAGTGCTGGACCACCAAACAGACACCAGTAGTTATTTTTGATGAACATTTGGTTTGAGACTGTGTTTTGGCACTTCATCTTTATCCAACCATTGTGCTGAATGCTTATGATTGTCAAAAAGAATCCATTTTTCATCACATGTAACAATATGATGTAGAAATGGTTCACCTTTATGTCCTGACAACAAAGAAGGGCAAGCTTCAAGATGATTTCTCTTCTGATGTTTGTTTAATTCATGTGGTACCCATCTATCCAGCTTCTTTACCTTGCTGATTTGTTTCAAACGGTCCAATATTGTTGGAATAGTAAAGTGAAACCTTGCTGCTAATTCAAGCATAGGTTGAGATGGATTTGCCTCCACTACAGCTTTCAGCTCATCATTATCCACCTTGGTCTCAGGTAACTCATATGCTCATTTTCAAGATTAAAATCACCAGAATGGAACTTCTCAAACTACTGATGTATGATGTGTTCATTAGCCACATCCTTCCCAAACACTTTGTTGATATTTTGAGCTGTCTGTGTTGCATGGGTTCCACAACAGAACTCACATTCAAAAATAACATGAATTTTTGACATCCATGGTTTCAAAAAAATTGCTCTTAAAAAATTTGAAAGATAATAACAAGCCAAGATGTATGTTTAAAAGGATAAGGATGTACCTTCACAATAAAAAAATAAACAAGAAGTATCAAAGTGAAATGTCAGATATATCAACTGTCAAACTTAGTACTTAAGGAAATCGGACATTTCATACTTAATAACCTAACAGATTGTATTTTCCATCCCTAGAGTGCAAGTGGGGTCTTTTTAATCTTTCATTTCTTTATTCATGATTTTTACAATTTCCTCTACCTTCTCAAACATATGCAGTATAGTTAAATAACTGCTTTAATGGTCTTCTCTACTAATTCTATCATCTGTGTGGTTTCTGGGCTCTAATTATAATTAGTTACTTTTTCTCCTGTTTGTTTGTATGCCTGGTAAATATTTTTATTGTGGTAAAATATACATAACATAAAATTTACCATTATAACCATTTTTAAGTATACAGTTCTGTGGCATTAAGTATATGTACATCGTTGTGCAACCATCACCACCCATCCATCTCCAAACCTTTTCATTTTTCCAAACTGAAACTCTGTACCCATTACACTCTATTTCTTCCTCCCCCAAATCCTAGCAACTACCATTGTAGTTTCTGTCTCTATGGATGACTTCTCTACATATAGAAAAGTCAAAATTGATACACGTATAAGTGGAATCATACAATATTTGTCATTTTGTGACTGGTTTATTTCACTTAACATAATGTCTTCAAGGTTCACTCACGTTGTAGCATGTGTCAGAATTTCCCACCTTTCACAGGCTGCATAATATTACATTGAGTGTATATATGTATGTGTATATGTATGTATGTATATGTATAATATTTTGTCCATTCTTAGATCAATATATACTTGGGTAGCTTCCACCTTTTGGCTATTGTGAATAATGCTGCTAAACATGGGTATACAAATTTCTGCTTGAGAACTTTAAGTTCTCTTGGATAAACGCTCAGAAACAAAACTGCTAGATCGTATGATATTTCTATTTTTGACTTTTAAAAAAGAGATGGAGTCTTGCTTGTTGCCCAGGCTGGCCTTAAACTCCTGGGCACAAGCAATCCTCCTGCTGTAGGCTCCCAGGTAGGTGGGACTATAGACACATGCTATTTTTAACTTTTTTGAGGAACCACAATAGTGTTATCCATAGTGGCTGCACCATTTTACATTCCCATCAGCAATACGTGAGGGCTCAGATTTCTCCATATCCTCGCCAACACTTATTTTCTGTTTTTTTGATAATACATATCCTACTAAGTATGAAGTGGCATCTCACTGTGGTTTTGATTTGCATTTCACTAATGATTAGTGATGTTGTGCATCTTTCTGTGTGCTTATTGTCCATCTGTATATCTTCTTTGGAGAAATATCCATTCGAGCCCTTTGCCCAGTTTTTGTTGTTGTTGTTAAGTTTTAGGAGTTTTTGAAAATACATTTAGAATATTAACCCCTTATCAGACACATGATTTGCAAATATTTTCTCCCATTCTCTGGGTTGCGTTTTCACTCTGTTGATAGTGTCCTTTGATGCACAAAAATTTTAAATTTTGATGTAGTCTAATTTACCTATTTTTTCCTTTTTTTGTCTATGCTTTAGGTGTCATATCTACATCCAATATGTTTTCTTCTAAGAGTTTTATGGGTTTAGCCCCTACATTTAGGACTCTGATGCATTTTGAGTTAATTATTACATAAAGGTCCAACTTCATTCTTTTGCATGTGGATGTCCAGTTTTCCTAACACTATTGAATCAGATATGTGGGTTTGAAAAAAAACAACAGCTTTATTGAGATATAATTCACATACCATAAAATTTACTCTTTTAAGCCTAAAATTTGGTGTTTAGTATATTCACAAAATTGTACAAACATCAAAACATTTCATCACTTCTTCAAAAAGAAACCACATACCTATTAGCAGCCATTCTATATTTTCCCTTCAACCCAGTCTCTGGAAAACACTAATCTACTTTCTGTCTCTATGGATTTGCATATTTTCCCCATTGTGTGGGTTGTCTTTTCATTTTTTTGATGGTGTACTTGGAAACACGAAAGGTTTTAATTTTAATGAAGTTCAATTTATCTATTTTTTCTTTTGTTTTTTGAAATGCTTTTGGTACAGTATCTAAGAAACCATTATCTAATCCAAGGTCATGAAGATTTCCTCCTATGTTTTCAGCTGTTTTATAGTTTCACCACTTACTAATACACTTAGGTCCATGATACACTTGGAGTTAATTTTTGTATATAGTAGAGAGGAAGGGTCCAAATTCGTTTTTTTGCATATGCATATCCAGTTGTTCCTGCACCAGTTGTTGAAAATTCCATTGAATTGTCTTAGCACCCTTGTTGGATATCAATTGAGTATAAATTGATGGGTTCATTGCTGGACTCTTAAGTCTAGTTCACTGATCTATGTTTCTCTATTCATGTCAGAACCACAATGTCTTGAGTACTACAGCTTAGTAGTAAGTTTTGAAATCAGGAAATGTGAGTCTTCTACCTTTGTTCTCCCTTTTTGAGATTGCTTTGAGTCTTCTGGGTCCCTTGTATTCCTACATGAACTGCAGAACCAACTTCTTAATTTCTGCAAAAAAGGCAGCTGGAAATTTTTTTCCATTTATTTTTTATTTGCATGTAACCATGAGGTATAAGTACAGTTTGCCTACATTGATATATTGCATTGTGGTTAAGTCAGGGCCTTAAGTGCACGTATTACTGAAGCAATGCACATTGTACCCACCAAGCAACTTCCCATTATCCACTACCCTTCCACTACCACACTCCAAGTCTCCACTGTACACATTATTTAGCCCCTACTTATAAGCGACAACATGTGGTATTTCCCTTTATGTGCCTGAGTTGTTTCACTTAAGAAAATGGCTTCCAGTTCCATCCATGTTGCTGCAAAAGACATGATTTCATTCTTTTTTATAGCTGAATAGTATTCAATTGTGTATATATACCAGATGTTCTTTATCTAGTATTCCACTGATGGACACTTCAGTTGATTCCATATCTTTGCTATTATGAATAGTACTGTGATAAAGATACGAGTGCAGATATCTTTTTTATGTATCAATTTCTTTTTCTTTGGGTAGATACCCAGTAATGGGATTGCTGGATTGTAGGGTAGTCCTATTTTTACTTCTTTGATAACTCTCTACACTGTTTAACATAGAGGTTGCACTAATCTACATTCCCATCAACAGTGTATAAGAGTTCCCTCTTCCCCAAATATATGACAACATCTATTATTTTTTTGTCTTTTTAATAAGGAGCCATTCTTACTGGGGTAAGATGATATCTCATTGTGGTTTTAATTTGTACTTCTCTGATGATTAGTGATGTTGAACATTTTTCATATGCTTGTTGGACATTTGTCGTCTTTTGAAAAATGTCTGTTTAGGTACTTAGCCCACTTTTTAATGTTTTTATTGTTGTTGTTGTTGAGTTCCTTGTATATTCTGGATATTAGCCTCCTGTCAGATGTATAGTTTGTAAATATTTTCTCCCATTCTGCAGGTTGTCTGTTCACTTTGTTGATTATTTATTTTGTTAGGCAGAAGCTTTGTAGTTCAATTAAGTCCCATTTGTCTATTTTTGTTTTTGTTGCCTGTGCTTTTGAGGTCTTAACCATGAATTCTTTGCCTAGACTAATGTCCAGAAGAATTTTTCCAAGGTTTTCTAGTATTTTTATAGTATCAGGTATTAGATTTAAGTTTTTAATCCATCATGAATTGATTTTTGTATATGGTGAGAGATAGGGTCCCAGTTTTATTCTTCTGCATAAGGTAATCCAATTTTCCCAGCACTATTTATTGAAATAAATTTTCCCAGTGTATGTTCTTGGCAACTTTGTGAAAGAGCAGTTGGCCATAAGTATATGGATTCATTTCTGGGTTCTCTATACGGTTCCATTGATCCATATGTCTGTTTTTGAACCATGATCATTCTGTTTTAGTATATTTTGAAGTCAGGTAACATGATGCCTCCAACTGTGTTGTTTTTGCTCAAGATCGCTTTGGCTATTTAGGCTCCTTTTTTGGTTCCATATCAACTTTAGAATTGTTTTTTTCTAATTCTGTGAAAAATTACATTGGTATTTTGATAGGGATTGCACTGAATCCATAAATTGCTTTACGAAATATGGTCATTTTAACAATATTCATTCTTCTAATCCATGTGCATGGGATGCTTTTCCATTTGTGTCATCTACAATTTCTTTCATCAGCGTTTTGTAGTTTTCCTTATAGAGATCTTTCACCTCCTTGGTTAAATATATTCCTACGTATTTTATTTATTTTTTTGTAGATATTATAAATGAGACTGACTTCTTGATTTGGTTCTCAGCTAGTTATTAGTATATAGAAACGCTACTGATTTCTATATGTTGATTTTATATCTAGAAACTTTGCTGAAATCATTTATCAAATCTAAGAGTCTTTTGGTATAGTCTTTAGGGTTTCTAGATATAAGATCATATCAACAAACAGTGATAATTCGACTTCCTCTTTTCCAATTTGAATGCCTTTTATTTTTTCCTATTGCCTGATTGCTCTGGCTGGGACTTCCAGTACTAAGTTGAATAGGAGTGGTGAGCGTGGGCAGACTTGTCTTGTTCTAGTTCTTAGGGAGAAGGCTTTCAACTTTTCCCCATTAAGTATGAAGTTGGCTGTGGGTCTCCCATATATGGTTTTTGAGGTATGTCACTTCTCTGCATAGTTTCTCCAGGGTTTTTATCATGAAGGGATGCTGGATTTTATCAAATGTTTTTTCTGTCTGTTGAGATGATCATATGGTTTTTGTTCTTAATTCTGTTTATGTGATATATCACATTTATTGATTTGCATATGTTGAACCATCTTTGCATACCTGGTATAAAACCCACTTGATCACTGTGTATTATCTTTATGATGTGCTGTTGGATCAATCTGCTGGTATTTTTTGAGGATTGTTACATCTATGTTCATCAGGGATGTCGGTCTGTAGTGTTCTTTTTTTGTTGTGTCCTTATCTGATTTTGGTATCAGGGTGACACTGGCCTTACAGAATGAGTTGAGGAGAATTCCCTCCTTGGTTTTCTGGAATAGTTTCAGGAGGATGGCTATTTGTTCTTATTTTGTATGTTTGGTAGAATTCATCTGGTGAATCCATGGTGTGAATCCATCTGGTCCTGGGCTTTCCTCTGTTGGGAGATTTTTAAATTAATGATTCAAGCTCACTATTAATTATTGTTCTGTTCAGGTTTTCTATTTCTTCCTGGTTCAATATTAGTAGGCAAAATGTTTCCATAAATTTATCCATTTCCTCTAGATTTTCTACATCATTAGTATATAGTTCACAATAGTCTCTGATGATCTTTTGTATTTCTGTTTTATCAGTTGTAATGTCTTCTTTTTCACTTCTGATTCTGTTTATTTGGATCTTCTTTTTCTTCGTTAGTCTAGCTAGTGGTTTATCAATTTTATTTTTTCAAAGCAACTTTTTGTTTTATTGATCCCTTGTATTGTTTTTTTGGTCTCTATTTCATTTTGTAGATCAAAGATCTGCTCCAATCTTTGTTATTTCTTTCTTTGGGTTTGGTTTGCTCTTGTTTTTCTAGTTCCTTGAGGTGCAATGTTAGGTTGTTAATTTCTTATCTTTCTACTTTTTTGATGTAGGAATTTAATGCTATACAATTCCTTCTTAGCACTGCTTTTGCTATATAACACAAGTTTTGGTATGTTGTTTTCATTTTCATTCATTTCAAAGACATTTTTTTTCTTTTCCTTTTTTTTTTTTTTTGGACACATGGTCTCACTCTATTGCTAGGGCTTACAGTACAGTGATGTCATCATAGCTCACTGCAACCTCAAACTCCTGGGCTCAAACGATCCTCCTGCCTCAGCCTCCCAAGTAGTTGGTACTACAGGTGTGTGCCACCATGCCTGGCTAATTTTTCTATTTTTTATAGAGTTGGGGTCTTGCTATGTTGCTCAGGTTAGTCTTGAACTCCTGGCCTCAAGCAAGCCTCCCTGCCTCAGCCTCCCAAAATGCTAGGATTATAGGTGTGAGCCAAAATTTTAAAATTTCTGTCTTAATTTTGTTGTGGACCCTGTGATCATTCAGGGGCATTTTGTTTAATTTCCAGGTATTTGCATAGTTTTTTAAGGTTTTCTTTGCATTTATTTCTAGCATTATTCTATTGTGGTCGGAGAAGATACTTCGTATGATTTTGATTTTTAAAAATTTGTTAAGAATTTGTTTTGTGGCCTAACATGTAGTCTATCTTGGAGAATGTTGTATGTGCTGGTGAAAAGAATCTTTATCTATAGTTATTGATAGAATGTTCTATAAATGTCTGTTAAGTTCATTTGGTTTAAAGTCCAATGTTTCCTTGTAGTTTTTCTGTCTTGATCTTTCTAGTGCTGTGAGTAGAATGTTGAAGTCTCCCTCTGTTATTGTATGGCTGTCTATCTCTGTTCTTTAGGTCTAGTAATATTTGTTTTGTGAATCTGGGAGCTCTGGTGATGGATGCATATATATTTGGCATTCTTACATCTCCTTGCTGAACTGATCCATTTATCATGATATAATAATCTTGTCCCCCCACCTCCCTTTTTTTTTTTTTTTTTACTGGTTTTGACTTAAAGTCTGTTTTATCTAAGTATAGCTACTCCTACTGGCTTTTGGTTTCCATTTGTGTGGAATATCTTTTTCCACCTTTTTACTTTCAGTCTTTGTGTGTCTTTACAGGTAAGGTGAGTTTCTAATAGGCAGATATAGTTTGATCACATTTTTTAAGTCCACTCTATATCTTTTAAGTGGGGCATGTAACCCATTTACATTCAAGGTCAATATTGATATATGAGGCTTATTCCTATCATATTGTGAATTGTTTTCTAGTTTTATAAATTATTTGTTTCTTTCTTTTTCTCTTTCTGGTTTGATGAAATTCAATCAAGTTGCTGTCTGATTCCTTTCTCTTCCTTCTTTATGTGATTGTTTTATAAGTTCTGGAATTTTATGTTTTTGTGTGTTTCATCAACCTTTTGTTTCCAAGTTTAAGACTCCTTCGAGCATTTCCTATAGGGCTAGCCTAGTGGTGACGAATTCCCTCTGTGTTTGCTTGTCTGAGAAAGACTGTATTTCTCCTTCATTTATAAATCTTGTTATAGCAGGATATGAAATTCTTGGCTCACAGTTTTTTTCTTTCAGCACTTTGAAAATGCTTCCCATTCTCTTCTGGCCTGCAAGGTTTCTGATGAGAAGTCCACTGTTAGTCTGAGGGGGTTTCCTTTATAGGTGGCTAGATGCTTTTCTCATGCCAATTTTAAAATTATTTCTCTCACTTTGACTTTATACATTCTGAATATAATATGCTGTGGTGAATTCCTCTTTGCAATGTAATTGGCTGGGATAGCTGGGCCTCCTGGATCTGGATGTTGAACTCTCTTGATAGACTTGGTAAGTTTTATTTCCTTAAATTGGTTTTCTAAACTTTTTGATCTCTCTTCCCCCTCAGGAATACCAATATTTTGTAACTTCAGTTGCTTTATGTAGTCCCAGATGTCTTGAAGGCTTTGTTCATCCTTTTTCTTGATTTTTGTCTGACTGGATTATTTAGAAAGACCTGTCTTCAAGTTCTGAAATTCTTTTTTCTGCTTCGTTTAGTCTATTATTGAAGCTTTCAAATGTATTTTCCTTATTGAGTTTTTTGGTACCAGAATTTGTGTTTTTCTTTCTTCTTTGTTTGTTTGTTTGTTTCTTTTTTTGGTAAGATATCTACCTTGGTAAATTTCTTATCCATATCTTGAATTGATTTTCTGATTTCTTTCACTGGTTTTCAGATTTCTCGGTGAGCTTCTTTAAAATCAACACTTTGAATTTTTTATCTGGTAGTTCAAGTTCTTATTGATTGGGATCTGTTGCTAGACAATTGTGTTCCTTTAGTGGTGTCATAATTCCTGGGTCCTTCTGTTATATGCGCACCTGGTGTAGTAGTCACTTCTTCCGGTATTTTGAAATTGCTTTCAATTTCAAAGAGAGAATTTTTTCCTAAAGATTTACATATATTGTTGTTGAGTAGGACAACTTGGCTTTGATTGTTGGTGCCTGCATAGTGTGATCTTTATATGGTTTCTTCAGCAGTACACAGGGTCAGTGCTAACTGATTTCCTTATTGGCTTAGGGTATGGTTATTAGTTGAGGTTGTGGTGAAGTTTTGCCAGGGACTTGGATACCAACTGAACTAGTCTTTGTGCCCTGGTGGTGGCAGTGGTGGGCTGTGTGCCTGTTTTTAGACCCCAGAGCAGCACTAGTGTTAGTGGGTGCTGGAGGACCAGTTCTTGGACCTCCAGGTGGCTTGCTTAGAAGTTAGTAGTGGGAGCAGTGAGCTCATTGTGTGGGCAGGTTCTCAGGCCCCTGGGCAGCTGGTGTGATATGGGTAATGGCAGTAGCAGTGGTGGAGCAAGCCACAGACCAAATGGTCTGTGTTGGTATTGCTGGTAGCTGTGATATGTTGGGCATATTAGTCTCAGTCCCATAGGCACCCAAAGCAGGGGTATGGTCCTAAGTATGCTTAGGAGAGCCTGGTCTTCTCTGTACCTCCTCAGCTGGGTGGCAGCTACAGCCACATTGCCTTAAACTCAGAGGGCACAGCTCTGTGTTAAACTCTCAAAATGGTACCGGCTGTGGGCCTGTGACCAGAGAGAGCAGGGCCCTGCTCAGGCGAGTAGCAGCTGGGATTTTGATAGGGATTGTATTGACTCTATAGATCAATTTGGGGAATACTGTTATCAGCTATGCAATTTGCAAATATTTTCTCCTAGTCCATGGCCGTATTTAATCAGACTCTTATCAGTGTCTTTTGAAGAGCAGAAGTGCTTAATCTTGACCAAGTCGATTCTGTGATTTTTTTTTATGGATCATGCTTTTGATTAGGTGTTTTAAAGTTTTCTTTATATAAGTTCTGCATATTTGTTAGTTTTCCCCCAACCTTTGGCTGCTATTGTAAATAGGAGTTTCTCTTCCATTATATCTTCTATCAGGTTATTTTAAACCATTTAGTAAAATGCTGGCTTTAGTACTGAGGTAGACACATACTTTTTTTCAAGTTAAGGATGTATTACTCACTTTCTAGTTTTTTTTTTCCCAAAAGTGTGTTGAATTTTGTTAAAGTTCATGATTTTCTTCCTTAGTTATCGTAACTTGTTCATTTCTGTTAATAATTTTTCTGAAGTTAAATCTTTTCATTTCCAGAAAAAAAATCCAACCTACTAAATCTTAATTGTTGTTTTAAATGTTAAATTTTAATTCCTAATATTTTATTTATGATTTTTGTAATAGTATTCATACATGAGTTTGTGTTGTGTGTGTGTTGTGTGTGTGTGTATAAATCAGGTTTAGGTATCAAAGTTCTATATGCCTCATAAAAAGAATTTACATATTTTTTACTTTTCCTATGATCTAGAACCATACTGTTTAGTACAAGAGCCACCAGCCACGTAAGGTCTTTTAACTTGAAGTTACACTTAAAAAAAATTTAAAATTCAGTTCCTTAGTCACAGTAGCTGCTTCAAGTACTCACTGAATAGCCATATGTGGCTGGTGACAACTGCACTGAATAGTACAGATGTAAAATATTTCTGTCATCAAAGTAAGTTCTGCTGGGTATTGCTGAACTACAATTCAAATAGTACTGAGATTATCTGGTTCTTAAGGTTTCATAGATTTCCCTGTGAAATAATCTGCATACAGTTCAGTTCACTGAAAACTTTTATACGTTTTCTATATATTTGTTTAAACATTGTAATGCTACTGGGGTAGAATTCAACAAATAGTATTTTCCAATTTCACCTAGCTTTTCAAATTTATTTGCAGAGTTATTTCCCCTTTGCCATTTTTTTATTCTCTATATTTGTGTTTACTCCATTTTCTATTATGCTGATGGTTTATCTATTTCGTTTTTTTTCCCACTAAAGGACCAATACATTGATTTATTGCTTTCCTGTGTTCTACCTCATTAATCTATCATTTTTTCTTCTTCATTTGTATTCACTCTGTGATTTTTTTGCTTTGTGATTCTTTTTCTAGCTTTTTGAGTTAGGAATTCAAATACTCAACTCCTTAAATCATTCTTTCATTTATGTTTTGTCTATGGCTGCTTTCGTATTATGAGGACAAAGTTGAGAAGTTGCAACAGAGAATGTATGGTCTGTAAGCCTAAAATTTTTACTATTTGATCCATTAAGAAAATCTTTCAACCCCTGATCTAGACCATGAGCATCAGTGGTTGCTACATTATAAAATAAGACACAACCAGACCATATATGCTTCAATAAATATACCACCTATGAAATATTATTATGAAAAAATTGACCGTGAGTCTGATCAAGTCTCTAGATCTAGCTACCAATTCCTTAGGACAGAGAAACATGTTTAATGGTATCTAAGGGATACAATCAGCAAAATATAACTGCAGGAAATTTTAAAGACAAATGACTTGGGTTTTTCAACAAGTAAATTGCAAGGAAAAAAATAAGAAAGGAGAAGAACCAATAGATTGAAAGAGACTTAAGGGACATAACCAACTATAATGTGGGGATCTTATTTAGATTCTGATTCAAAGAAAATGAGAGAGCCCAGGAAAAGAAAGGCAGAAGCAGAAACAAACAATTGGGAGAATTTAAACACCGATTGTTCTCACCTATGAGAGAGACATATTAAATATTTAATATTTCATGATAAAATGATACTATGTTTAGTAATTGGGCGGGAGGGGGCAGGGAGAAGTACAGATATAATTAGATTGACTATGTATTGGTAATTATCAGCAATGAAGGATACATGGGCATTTACTGTGCTATTTTTTTCTGCTTTTGTAAATATTTGGAAGTTTACATAATAAGTATCTTCTTTAAATGGGAGAAAATGTTAAACAAGCACCTGGGGAGCTCTTTCAAATGATACATGCTCTCTAACCCTCAATTAATCTAGCACAGCTTCATGAGGAGAATACAGTCCAAAAGCTATAACCCATCTCTCTATCCCCCATTGAGACTCATTGCAATAGTGATTGACAGTAACTGATAAGATGGGCTAAATCCCTCAGGTATATTAAGGCAAAAAAGAAAAAAAAGTGAATCTGATCTGGAAAAGAAAAATCTAATGAGGTTATTAAGTAAAATAATGAATTTTATTTAATAATAGATTCAAAGTGAGAAAATTCCAAGGATCAAGCGAGAATTTGTGGGAAAGAGATAGGAGACCCTTATAACAGGCATCCTTTCTACTGGGAAATTTTTTTCTCACTCCTTGTTATTATTAGAGGATTTCGTGAAAACTTTATGGTTTTTGTGATAGGTTAAGTGGCAAGACCTCCTTCCATTCTCTCTCTCAGGTAAATGGACATTGACAAAGAAGAACAAAGGGCGTGGTTTCCTGTTAGAAAAAGGAAGAGTTTGGGAGAAGTTTGGATATCATAAGCTAACATAGAGATGGAGATATGCAAATTTTATGGCTCTTTTCATTTTTGGGTGTGCCTTTCTGTGGGCCCTTTTATATATATATAAGAAGGGATAAGCAGGGTACCCTAGGCTTTTCCATAATAGAATGGTCAATTTTTGGAAGCTAACTAATTGGGTAGGGAGTGCTTGGGTCTACTTACTCACCCAGGGGGGGCTGCAGCATACCCCCATTCTTTTCACAGTTCCCAATAGGCTGGATTTCAGCTGAGTCAACTAGCCGCCAGAAGTCATTCTTGTTGTCACTGCCATCAAGGCGCAGGCGAAGGCGGGCACCTGTCAGTCCAACTACTGTGGCAATACAGGTGGATGTGGTGTTCCTGGGATCCTGTGCTTCCAATTTCATGCTGATCTTGAACTCGTTGCTTGGAGGTGTGTAGGACTGAGGAGAACAAGCCATGGAAATTAGGCAGACTAAAACATCCAAATTTATATTTTGAAATCAAATTAGTTATACTTGGGTCAGGGACAACCAATCTGAACTACTCCCTAATAATAGGATAGGTTTCATGCAAAAGAAACACTGAAAGATAAGATGAAGGAAGGGGAAAGAAAAAAGTACTTTCCACAGAAGTATCAAATAGATCCATACCAGTAAAAAAAGGACAAGGGTGTCTTGTATAGTTTAGTTACTTCAAAGTTTTCTACCCTATTTTCTCCAATTCCCTGTCCCTCTGGGTATAACATTTTCTTTTCAGGAACACTAAAATCTATTAAACTGTCATAACTTTAGTGTCTTTTTATGGAACATTTCTGTATATTGGTCTGTATATTCACCAAACAGACTAACTACTGGGAGTTGATTTTTTTCTCATTTTGACAATAACTTACAAATTAATTCATATAATTGATATACAACAAACTACACTTTAGTAAGTCTTAACATATGTATACACCCATGCCACCACATGCACCCCTGAAAGAATCACCACAATCAAAATAATGAACATAGACATCACCCTCAAGTTCTCACGTGCTTCTTCTTCTGGCCTCTCAAGAAACCCTGTGCCTAGGCAACCAGTGATCTACTTTCTATCATTGTAGATTGGTTTGCATTTTCTATTAACAGTTTCAGATGGAATCACAGAGGATATACTCTTTTTTGTATAGCTTCTTTCACTCAGCATAACTATTCTGATATTCATCTATATTGTTGAATATATTAATAATTCATTTTTATTGCTGAGTGGTATACCATATTGATGGACATTTGGTTTATTTCCAGTTTTTGGTGATTACAAATAAAGCTGTTGTAAACACTATGCACAAATCTTTGTATCTTGCAACAATATCTAACAGTGGAATGGCTGGATCATATAATAGATATATGTTTAACTTACAAATCAGAAAATTAATCCTCTTAAAGTGTATAATTCAATGATTTTTAGTATATCTTTGGAATATTCTCTATATTCAGTTTATTACACAGAGTTGTATAAACATCAGACCTGTCTAATTTTGTAACATTACCATCATCCCTCCAAAATAAACCCATAACCCTTAGGAGTCACTCCCTATTGCCCCCTTCAGCCAGTCCCTAAAAATCATTAATCTACTATCTGTTTTTATGGATTTGTCTATTCTGGGCATTTCATATAGATGGAATTATATATGTGGCCAATATGTGAATGGTTTCCTTCACTTAGCATAATGTTTTCAAGGGTCACCTACATCATATCATTTATCAGTATTTCATTACTTTTCTTTTTTATAATTTCAGCATGTTATGGGGGTACAAATATTAAGGTTACGTATATTGCCCATGCCCCCACTCCTCCCTCGAGTCAGAACTTCAAGTGCAACCTTCCCCCAAACATTACACATCTCACTCATTATGTTTGTATATACCCATCCCCTCCTCCCCCCTCCCACTTGCCCGACACCCAATAAATGTTATTCCTATATGTCCACTTAGGTGTTGATCTGTTAATACCAATTTGCTGGTGAGCACATGTGGTGCTTGTTTTTCCATTCTTGAGATACTTTACTTAGTAGAATGGGTTCCAGCTGTATCCAGGAAAATACAAGAGGCGCTATATCACCATTGTTTCTTAAAGCTGAATAGTACTCCATGGTATACATATACCACATTTTATTAATCCACTCATGTATTGATGGGCATCTGGGTTGTTTCCACAACTTTCATTACTTTTCATTGTAAATATTCCATTGTATGGATATACTACATTTTGCTTATTCATAATCAGTTGATGGACATTTCGGTTGTTTCCTCTTTTTGTCTATTATGAATAATGATGTGATGAACATTTATAATGTATTTTTCTGTGGACATGTTTTCTATTGTTCTTGGGTATATACTTAAAAGTAGTATTGCTGGGTCATGTGGTAACTCTATGCTTAACATTTTCAGTAACCACTGAACTGTTTTCTAAAGTACCTACAGAATTTCATACTACCACCAATCTACGAGGGTTCCAACCTCTCCATATCTTCACGAACACTTGCAATTGTCTGCCTTTTTGATGTTAAGAGTCATCTAGTGGATATGAAGTAAATCTCATTACAATTTTAATAAGCATTTCTCTAATAAGTAATGATGTTGAGTATCTTTTATGCGCTTATTGATCATCTGTATATATTTGGAGAAACGTCTATTCAAATTAATCGCCCATTTATATAATAAATTATGTTGTCTTTTTATTGATGAGTTATACGAGTTCTTTATATATTCTGGATTCAAGTCCCTTACCAGATACATGATTTGCCAATATTTTCTCCCATTGTGTGAGTTGTCTTTTCACTTTCTTGATGGTGTCCTTGGGAACACGAAATGTTTTAATTTTGATGTTCAATTTATATATTTTTTCTTTTGTTACTTGTGCTGTTGGTACGATGTCTAAGAAACCATTATCTAACCTAAGGTGATGAAGATTTCCTCCTGTGTTTTTTTCTAAGAGATTTATAGTTTTACCTCTTACATTTAGGTCTATGATCCACTTGTAGTTAATTTTTGTATGTGGTAGAGAGGAAGGGTGCAACTTCATTATTTTGTATATGGCTATCAAGTTGTTCCTAGTTGTTCAAAATTCCATTGAATTGCCTGGCACCCTTGTCAGAAATCAATTGATGGGTTCATTTCTAGACTCTCAATTCTAATCACTGATCTATATATCTATCTATCTTCATGCCAGAACCACAATGTCCTGAGTACTGTAACATTGTAGTAAATTTTGAAATCAGAAAATGTGCGTCCTCTACCTTTGTTCTCCCATTTTAAGACTGCTTTGACTATTCTGGGTCCCTTGTATTACATGAAATTTAGGACTAACTTGTCAATTTCTACAAAAAAATAAAATTAAATTAAAAAAGCAGCTGGGATTTTAATAGGGATTGCATTGAATCCATAGATCAATTTGGGGAGTAATACTGTCAACTATGTGATTTGCAAATATAGGCATGCACCATATAATGACATTTAGGTCAATAATCAACCACATATATGATGGTGGTCCCATAAGATTACGATAGAGCTGAAAAATTCCTTTTACCTTGTGACACTGTAGCCATCCTAAGTTCCTAGCACAATGCATTACTCATGTGTTTGTGGTGGTGCTGGTATAAACAATCCTATTGTGCTGACAGTCATATAAAAGTATAGCACATACAATTATATACAGTACATACTTCTTAATGACAATAAACAACTATGTTACTGGTTTATGCGTTAGCAATGTCATACTTTTAATTGCTTTTTTAGAATTTACTCTTCCTTCTATTTATACAAGAAAAGTTAATGTACAACATCTTTAGGCAGGTTCAGAGGTATTCCAGAAGGCATTTTAACACAGGAAATGATAGCTGCATGAGTGGTATTTCCCCTGAAAACTTTCTAGTGGGACAAGATGTGGAGGTAGAAGACAGTGATATTAATGATCCTGATCCTGTAGATGCCTAGGGTAATGTATATGTTTTAGTTTTTTAACAAAAAAAGTTTAAAAGGTAAACAAAAAACTAAAAAATAGAAAAAAGCTTATAGAATAATACAAAGAAAGAAAATATTTTTGTACAGCTGTATAATATTTGTGTTTTAGGCTATTATAAGAGTCAAAAAGTTTAAAAAAAGTTTTTAAAGTTACAAAGTAAAAAAGTTAAATAAGCTAAGTTTATTACTGAAGAAAGAAAAAAACTTTTAAAATAAATTTAGTGTAGCCTAAGTGTACAGTGTTTACAAAGTCTACCCAGTAGTGGTACAGTAATGTCCCAGGTATTCATGGCCATTCACCATTCACTCACTGACTCACCCAGAGTAACTTCCAGTCCCTGCAAACTCTATTCATGGTAAGTGCCTGATAAAGGTGTACAGTTTTTTAATCTTTTATACTGTGTTTTTATTGTATCTTTTCTGTTTAGATATGTTTAGATACATAAATACTTACCATTGTTTATAACTGCCTATAGTATTCAGTACAGTAACATGCTGTACAGGTTTGTAGCCTAAGTGCAACAGGCTATACTATATATCATCTAGGTTTATGTAAGTACATTCTATGTTTGCACAACTACAAAATTACCTAACAATACATGTTTCAGAATGTATCCCCAGCACTAATGACTATTTTCTCCTAGTTTGTGGCCTGTATTTTCATTCTCTTACCAGTGACTTTTGAAGGGCAGAAGTTTTAAATTTTGCCAAAGTCCATTCTATTTTTTAAAAATGAATCATGGTTTTGGGCAGGTGTTTTCCAAAGTTTTCTTTGTAGAAGTTTTGCATATTTGTTGGTTTCCCCCCCACCCTTTGGCTACTATTGTAAATGGGAGTTTCTCTTCCACTGTATCTTCTATTAGATAATTTCAAACCATTGTGTAAAATGCTGGCTTCAGTATTGGGACATAAATACTTTTTAAAGAATATATTACTCAATTCCTAGTTTATTCAGTGCTTTCTTTTGCTCAGTAGTGTGATGAAGCTTTTCTGCCAAACTATTTTCTAAAGTAGCTGGGTGATTTTACATTTCACCAGCAGTGTATGAAAGTTGCATTTGCTCCACATCCTTGCCACTATTTGATATAGCCAGTCTTTTTTATCAGAGCCATTTAAATAAATGTATAGTGATATCTTACTAATCACTTTTAATTTGTATTTCTCTAATGAAATAATGGTGTTGAGTATCTCTATTCAAGTGCTTATTTGCCCTCTATGTATTTTCTTTGGTGTTTGTTCTAGTCTTTCAATCCAGATGCCTTTTATTTTTATTTTTGGCCTGTGTGCATTGGTAGCACAATACTGAATAAAAGCAGCAAAAGTAGACATCCTTGCCTTCTTTCAGACCTTAACACCTTAAGGACCACTCACCAGTTTTCTCCTGTTTTGGGTGCGTCATCTGTTAAGGACCGCTCACGAGTTTTCTTGTTTTTCACTGTAGTTATAATGATTTAAATAACATGCAGTGTACCCAAAAACGTGCGGTCCCTGGCGCATGTTTTAGAGATTTCTATGCGGTACGAAAGGTGTTAAGAGGAAAGCATTTAGTCTTTCACCATTAAGTATAATATTATCTGTAGATTAATCATAAATGCCATTTAGGGTTTATTCATAAATGCCCGTTAGGGTTTAAGATTCAGGCAGTTCCCTTCTATTTCTAGTTCACTGAGGCTTTTTATTAGTAATGGACATTGAATTGTGTCAAATGCTTTTTCTGCATTTATTTAGATAATAGTATGTTTTTTCTTCTTTAGTGGGTATGTGTATATGGTAAATTCCACTGATTTATTTTTGAAATTTAAACCAATTCTAAATTCCTAGGATTAACCCCACTTGGTCATAATGTTAATATGTTTATATATTGTGAGATATTTTTCCCTAAAAAATTTTCCTTGAAATTTTTGCATATATTTTCATGTGGGATATTGCTGTGCTGTTTTTTCTTTCAATGTCTTTGTCTGATACTGATATCAAAAATACTTGTCTCATAGAAAGAATTAGGTGGTATTCCCTTCTCTTAAATTTTCTAAAAGAGTCTGTGTGAAATTTATAATAATTTTTACTTAAATGTTTGAAACAATTCACCAGTGAAGTCACTTAGGCCTGGAATTGTCTTTTTGAAAAAGGTTTCAGCCTATAAATTCAAATTCTGCAACAGAAATAGCACCATTCAGGTTTTCTGTCTTCTTGACTAAGCTTTGGTAATTTGTGTCATTTGTGAAAGTTATCCATTTTATCTGAGTTGTCAAATTTAAAGGCATAAATTTGTTCATAATACTCCCTTAATTATTTTAATATCACTGTAGAATCTACAGTGATGTCACTTCTCTTTCCTGATATTGGCAATTTGCATCTTCTCTTTTTTATTCTTGATCAGTCTGGCCAGAAGTTTATCAATTTTATTTATCTTTGCAAAGAACCAGCTTTTGGTTTCAGTGATTTTTCTCTATCATTTTTGGTTTAATTTTATTGATTTATGCTTTAGTCTTTATTATTTCTTTCCTCTGCTTACTTTGGAATGAAGTTGCTCTTTTTTCCCTAGTTTTCTAAAGTGGAAGCTGAGTTCATTAATTGAAACCTTTCTTCTTTTCTAATATAAGCATTCAGTGATGTAACATTTCCCCTAAGTACTGCTTTAGCAGCATCCCACAAATTCTAAAATATTCTTTCATTTTCATTCAGTTGAAAATATTTTTCTAATGTCCCTTTTGGTTTTTACATACTTATTTAGAAATGGGTTAATTTCCAAATATTAGGAGATTTTCCAGATAACTTTCTATTGTTGGTTTTTAATTTAATGCCATTGTAATCAGAGAATATACTTTGTATTGCTTAAATCTTTTAAATTTCTCAAGCCTTACTTTATGGCCCAGAATGTGGCCTACCTTGATAAATGTTCTGTGTATACTTGAAAAGAATGTGTATTCTACTGATATTGGATAGCATTCTATACATGTCAGTTAGGTCAAATTAGTTGATAGTGTTGTTCAAGTCTATATACTTGCTGATTTTCTATCTACTTGTTCTTTTATTACAAAGAGAAGAGTATTAAAAGTCTAACTATAGGTCAAATTTGAATTTATCTATTTCCTCTTTCAGCTCTACCAGTTTTGCTTCATGTAACGATTGTCTGACTCCTTTATCATTATAACATTAACTTCTTTATCCCCGCTAATATTCTTTGCTCTGAAATATACTTTGATATTAATATAACTATTTCAGTTTTACTATGGCTAATGTCAGCATGGAAAGTTATTTTATATCCTTTTACTTTTAACCTATTGTGTCTTTATATTTAAGATGTAATTTTTAAAGGCAATATGTAATTGAGTTTTGCTTTTTATCCAATGTGGCAATCTCAGCCTTTTAATTGGAGTATTTAGACCATTTATATTTAATATAATTATTGATATGGTCAGGTTTAAATCTATGATCTTGATTTTTTTTCTCAATTATTTTAGTGGTTGTTTTAGGGTTTATAGTAAACATCCTTAACTTACCACAGTCTATCTTCAAGTAATATTATACTTACTTCATGTATAAGAACCTTATAACAGTATAGATTTCTCCCCTCCGGCCTTTATGCTATTGTTGTATTTTAGTTATACATTTGTTATCATCCCCATAATACATTATTATTATTATTTATAAAATTATCTTTTAGCGATTTAAATAAGAAGAAAATAATAAGAAAAAACATCATATATATTTACTCTTGTAATTATAATTTCCAGTGACCTTCATTCCTTTATGTAGATCTGTTATTCCATTTGGTATCATTTTCCTTCTGCTTGATGAACTTCTTTTAACATTTCTTATAGTGCAAGTTTGCTAGTAATGAATTTCTTCAGCTTTTGTATATTTAACTACTTCTTTTTTTTTTTTTGAGACAGGCTCTCACTCTGTTGCCCAGGCTAGAGAGCCATGGTGTCAGCCTAGCTCACAGCAATCTCAAACTCCTGGGCTCAAGTGATCCTACTGCCTCAGGCTCCTGAATAGCTGGGGCTACAGGCGCTCACCACCACACTGGGCTAATTTTCTATTTTTAATAGAGATAGGGTCTCACTCTTCCTCAGGCTGGTCCTGAACTCCCGAGCTCAAGCAATCCTCCCGCCTTGGCCTCTCAGAGTTCTAGGATTACAGGCATGAGCCATTGCGCCCCGTCAGCTTTTGCATATTTGAAAATATCTTTATTTCACCTTTGTTTTTAAAATATATTTTTGCTGGATACAGTATGCTCAGGTGACACTTTTTTTTCTTTTAGTGCTTTAAAGATGTTGCTCAACTTTGCTCTTGTTTATGCTGTTTCTGACAAGAAATATATTATTCTTATCTTAGTTACCCTGTATGGAAAGTGTCTTTTTTCTCTAGCTGCTTTTAAGTTTTCTCTATCAGTGGTTTTGTGCAATTTGATTATGATATGCCTTAGAGCAATTTTCTTATTGTTTCTTATTTTTGGAATTCATTGAGCTTCTTGAATCTGTGGACTTATGGTTTTCCTTAATTTTCGAAAATTTTAAGCCATTATTTCTTCAAATATTTTTTCTGTCTCCCATCTCTTTTCTCTTTGCAATCACAGTTTATTTGGCCACTTGAAGCTATCCCTACAGCTCACTGGCGCTCTTTTCATTTTTTCTAAATTACTTTTATCATTTTGAATAGTTTCTATTGCTATGTCTTCAAGTATAGTAATCTCTTCTTCTGCCATTAATCCCATCTAGTGGATTTTTCATTTGACACATGGTAGCCTAATGAGAGTCTTTTTTATATCTTCCATGTCTCTGCTTAATTTTTGAACATACTGAATAAAATTAAAATAATTATTTTAGTGTGTCTGCCTGCTATTCTATGATCCATGTAAGTTCTGAGTTGGTTTTAATCAACTGATTGTCTTCATTATTTTTTGCATTTTCCTGCCTTTTTATGTGCTTATTAATCTTTGGAAGCCAAACACTGTGAATTTTACCTGTTGGGTACTGGATATTCTTGCACTCCTATAAATCTTGTGTTTTGTTCCCAGATGCAGTTAAGTTACTTGGAAACAGTCTGATCCTTCTGAGTTTTACCTTCAGCCAGTCTGAACCAGTGTTCAGATTAAGGCTAATTATTTTATACTACTGAGCATGACTGTCCTGAGTATTCTATTCAATGTCCAATGAACTACAAGATTTTCCAGTATAGCTGGTGAGATCAGGAACTATTCCTGGCACTATGTGAGTGCCAGGGTCTATTCCTTGAAATCCTTTCAGATGGTTTTTCCTTTGGTCTTAGGTAGTTTCCTCATATGCATTTACAAAAACAGTAATACTTTCCTGAATACTTGAAGGGGACCCTCCGCAGATATCTGCGGTTTTCCTTCTGTGCAGCTCTCTCCTCTCTGATAATTTGTCCTGAAAATTCTAGCCACCTTGGTTTACCTGGACTCTCAGTTCCATTCCTCAAATTAGGGAGTATGTTGAGCTCAATCTGGGTTCCCTTTCCTTGGTCCATGGTCTGGGAACTGTCTTAAGGCACTAAGCTGGGAAATTACAGGGGACAACTCATTTGTTTTCCATCTCTCAGAGATCACTTCTTGATTGCCTGATCTTCAGTGACTTAAAAATCATTGTTTAACATATTATGTCTTTTAAAAAATTGTTTCAGGTAGAAGTACGAATTCAGTCCCTATTATTTCAAATGAGAAGTCCTAAATTTGTATTTTTACTTAAAAAGTCGACAAAATTCAAACTCAAAGTGAAATGTTGACAGTCTGAGAAAATAACCATTGAGTACTAAAGGAAGAGATGTAAATAACTTCCTAATATTTAGCTCTGTTTAGCAGTATTGCACTTCTTTGTTTACCAGCCTCATCGTATACTGATATAGTCAACATTATCTGTGTATTATCTGTGTATTTAATCCTCATGGGAAGCTCTGGATGACCTCTGATGACCTCCTAAAATGTTCCCTAATGGGGATCAGTGTCGACATCCTTATAGAAAGGTAAGATCATGACAGGATTGTTGAGTACAGAGAAAGGAATATTGCTCAATTTTTAAGAACTTCTATGGCTATAATTCTTTTCTTCTCTCTGTCTGAATTAAGAGCTATAGTAAAAATTAGCAATCATTTTTAGTAACACAGAATATCCTCAATGAAGTGAAGAAGGAGGAAAGGGTGTTACTTGGGATGAAGCTGGGAAGAATGTCTGTTGCCAAAATTCACAGTGACCAAATTTTACTCCGTGAATTGTGTTCTTCCCATAGAATTTTATTCTAGGGCCCTCAAGTGAGAAGCTCAAGGGCTCCCACCTCATGTTTTGATTTTCTAAGAACCAGAAAAAAAAAACCAAAAAACTACTTGTCTCCCACCTACTAAAGATGTTGAGAATCAATTACCTGCTTGAAGCAATGGACAGGCGCTGGGACTGAACATGTTTCTTTTAGGTATTTGTCCCAGGTAAAATGACCTGTAAAGGAAATAGAAATCTCTATCACAGTCAACTTCCTAAAAAAGTGCTTTTGGGATATAATCTACACTAAACATTAAGCCATCTGTAGACTAGTTCTGAGCATAAGAAAACTTATTTTCTTCCTGTTTGGGCTCAGGAGTAGTAGGGGGAAGAATCTAGGTGACCTGAGTGGATCATTTATATTAATATTTTAAAATCGTGGTCTGAAGGATGACCTGAGATGTTTTTCATGTTAGTTCCAAAAGTGATCTAAAATGCCAGACCAAGATATACCAGTATCTCAAAGAAGTGGCCAGAAAGCTCATGGAAAACAGAAGAGGTAGAAAGTGGGTGGGGAGATTCCTTTTGAATAACCTGACTCCTGGAGAGGTCCCTTATTGCCATTAAGTGACAGCTTTTAACACCCAATATGGTTAGATCCCACAATCTCAGCTCAGGAAGAAGGAAGAAAAGGCTATCTAGAGACATGAGGTGAGAGGATTGAGGCAGGGGTTGGGGAGAGGTGGGAAGGAGACAGATGAGTGAGATTATACTTGAATCCTCACTCTAAAAACTGGACCTTTCTCTCCTTCCCCCACCCCAGTCCTATCCTAGTCACAGGTGCATTGCTCTGAGGTGTAAACTGACAAAGATCTGGTAATTTAGAGAAAAGTAGAACCTGGGAAGCATTTCTGATGATAGTAAATAAGAACAAATTGGGGAGTGTACAGAATCTTTTAGCCTCTTGAAGTGGTCTTAGAACCTCTCGAAGTTTGAAGAATAAATACCATGCTAGAGAAAAAATCTTTAAGGTGACACTATGCTGGGGCCAGGGAAAACATTTTAAGGGACAGGCTATTAAATACAGATCTTATTGGCTCACAAAAGATTATCAAGTTTTTTATTTAAAGGTTAAAGCAATTACCAATCTCCCCCTAATACCCACCTAGAGGTGACCCCATGGTGGAGCAGGGAAGGTCCCAGAGAATCTCACAAGCTAAAACACTGTAGCAAACCAGCATTTCTTGAAGTTTCCGCTGTAGTGGAGCAGCACAGGGCCCCTTTGGGCCATGCAAAAAGCACTAGATGCTGGGAATAAAAATGAGTCACTGAATGATAAAATCTAAATCACTCCAAAGATGATGCCAAGACTTTACACTCTATTGACTTTATAGCTTCTGTTTTAGAACTGGTTCCTTTCCCACCATCTTTAACTAAGCCTAATAGATTTGGCCAGAAATCAGTCAGTTCTGAACCATTTTAGGAACTGACTGATAATTAATAATCATGACTTAGTCCCTAGGGTAAGTGAGAATATTTCCTGAAGTCAAGATTTAAAGAGGTTATCAGAATTTAATGAAGATTTTGCTCCTGGCTGAGCGTACCCTAAAGCAAGGGCTGAATACATTTCATCACTGTTTGTTGTCAGAAAGAGAAAACATTAAATATTATTGTTCCATCCTCACAAATGAAATATTAAATCATACAGTAAGTCTTGGATTTCACCAGACTGAGAATCTTAAATTCTAGCATCTAGAGTAGCATTGTCCAATAAAACTTTGTGTTGACTGAAATGTTCCATTTCTGTGCTATCCGATAAGGCAGCCACAAATACATAGCTACATGTAACTACTGAACACTTGAAATGTGGCTAGGGTAAGGAACAAAGTTTTGAATTTTATTTAACTTTAATTATTTGAAATTTAAATACCTACATGTGACTAACAGCTATTTTATCAGGCAGCACAGGTCTAGAGGTTTGGTCAGTCCTGAGTAATTGCTTGTATTAGCTTGAGTTCTTATCAAAAGCACTCAAGAGAACTTGGTTTTAAGAATTATGGCAGCATCAGGGGTACCATAATAATTAGGGTATCAATTACAGTTCTCTATTACACATATCAACTATGGTAATCAATTCCTGTTGTAATGTACACAGGCCAGAAACCTCAGACCTTCCACCACTTAGGAAACACCCTATTACTAAATGAAGGAAAAGGAATCTCTTTGTTTAAAGCAGTCTACCCCACTGTGGTGGCTGACTGGCTTGAATCATACCTAGATTAGTATTTTCCTTTTATTTGACTGCTTGGGCTAAGACTTAGTCCCTTATTATCAGGTAAATTGCAAAATAAGATTAATTTTTATTGACTCGGTAAGAATACTTGAACACCTACTATAATGCCCATGATGAAGCCAGACATCCTATGTCTGCCACATATCCAAGAGCTAAAATAACCACAAAAGAAATAGGACAGGCAGCAAGATATAGATCAGAAGTTGGCAAACTTTCTGTAAAGGACAAGATAATAAAAATTGTATCTTTGTGGGCCATACAGTCTATATTATAATTATTCAGCTCTGCCATTGTAGTGTGAAAGCAGCCATAGACAATATGTAAATTAATAAGCATGGCTGTGTTCCACTAAAACTTTATTTACACAAATAGGCAGAGGGCTGGATTTGGCTCCAAATAGCAGTTTGCCAAACCCTTGGTATAAATCATTTATTTACAAATAGTACTCAGTTTTTCTCATTTCTTTAAAGAGAGTTCCGGGTCCCACTTTCAGAAGTTCTCATTGAGTAGGCTCCAAGTGTGGCCTGAGAATATGTATTTTTGAAGACTCTCTAGGTAATTCTGATTACACCTGTGTCTAGGAACTAACAGTGTAGCTAAAAGAATGTAACACTGATAATCAAAAGATGTTGGTAAAAGTCTTGTTTCTATAGCTAACTATCTTGGGTAAATTACTTAATCCTTTTTCAAGCCTCAGTTTATTCATCTAAAAGATGGAGACAATACCTATCTCACAAGATTATACACATTCTTAATTCAATAAATATTTAAATTTCTTCCAGGTAAGAAGAACTGTGTTAAATGTTAGGGTAATAAGATAGACATGGTTCCTAAGTTAATGGCACTTTCAGCCTAGAGATAAGATTTATTATTAAATAAATAATAACAAATAATCTGCTATAATTATGATAAATTTAAGTTAATGAGGTAGTACATGTTGCCTTGAGAATGTAGAACAGAGAAATCTAGTTCATACTTGGGGTCACAGATTACTGTGAAGATTAATATTAATAACTAATATAGGTATAATGTTTTATAATTTAAACATATATAATTTGAGTGTTTTCAATTAAACATTATAATTCAAAACATTCAAACATTATAATTTGAATGTTTTCAAATATTCATTCAACAGATGTTTATTTAGTATCCTTTATGTGCCATGCAGTAATGACAGGGGGGCCCCGTCCTCATGGAATTTACATTCTGGTGTATGATGAGACACAACACATAAACAAATAAATAAATAAGGTAATAAGTGATAAGTACTTAAAAGGAATAAAATGAGGTGATGTGATATCTTAGTAAAGATATGGACAGAAACTCTACAGAGGAAATACTAGAGATGAGACTTTACAGATGAGAAAAAACCAGCCATCTCATTTATATTAATAATGCTTATGAAAGTGTTTTATAAACTCTATGCACATCGCACAATAGTTGCATTTATTATTAGGAAAAAAAAGATTTCTGCCCTGAAGGGACTTACGGATGGCATAAAAGTACCTTTAAAAAATTAAAAGGTCCATAAAATGTAAAGCACAAGAGGTTACCTAGTTGAATGCATGAATCCCCTTCCCTAATATACATTAATTCAGCAAATATTTATTGAACACCTATTATATGCCAAGTCCAGTTCTAGGCATTGGTGATATATAGCAAATAATAATACAGCCAAAGTCTCTGTCCACATGGAGCTTACCTTCTAACGAGGAAGAGAGACAATAAATAAATAAATGCCAGTTCATCCAGAGGATAACAGAGACACCAGATAAATAATTATACAATTCCTGGCTCTTTTCAAATAAAGAAAAAAATAAAGCAAGGAAAGAGGGAAAGGTGGGTGTGCTATTTTAGGCGGGACGATCAAGAAAGGTTATCTTGATAAGGCAATATAAAAGTTGAGACCTGAATAGTTCCTCTAAATACTGCTTAAATACTTCCAATCATGGGACACTCACTATTTGGTTATCATTCAACAGTGCAAATGGACAGACTAACCATTACAGTAAGCCAGTGTCTACCTTCTTTTAACCTCCATTGTTGGTCCTAGATATACTATGTCTATTCTCTCCCCAAATATGTCCCAAATCCATCAGTTATTCCTAATTTGACATGCTGACTACTCATGCCTAGCTATTGTTTTGGTACATTCCTTTATAAGAACTCTACTTTGTTCAACCTAAATGTGAAACCAAATTTCTAAGAGCAATAAAAATAATCAAAATCTTTAGATCTGAAATCCTACTCCACTATTACTGTTCCATTGTTTATATATACCAAAATTTACATAACTTAGCAATAATATTTGTCATGTAAGTGTTTTCTAATTTTTTGATGTGTATCTTCGTGCATACAACTTTGACCATTTTAAGATTATCTTCTTAGGACAAATCCCAAAGAGTGAGACTAATGGATGTAGAACATGCATATTTTAGATTCTGATACAATATATATCACCAAAATATCCTCTAGAAAGATAATGCCAATTTTTATTCCTACCAAAATTGCAAGAAAATGTTTCCCACATCTTTGCTAAAACTGTGTTTTCACAATCTCTATAATTTTAGTAAACCTTATTAGTGAAAAAATGAAATATTGTTATACCTTTATTTGCAATTCATTGATTACTAATAAAGTTGAAGATCTTTTTAGGCTTATCAGCCAGTTTGTATTTTATTTTTGCCATTTTTCTGCTGAGGTATTCTTTTGTTTTCATACAGATTCTAAGAGTTCTTGGTAGGTTAAGGAAAAGTGACTAGAGGTATTTTTATTTAATAGAAATAAAGCATCCAGAGCAGGTCCAGTGTTCTTTTCACTGTACCACAGGTACCTCTGAAAGAGCACAGACTTTAGTTAAGAGAAAGAGAGGATTAGTAAGGGAGAAGAAATCAAAGGCTTTTTTGAGGGTCCAGGAAGGTATTCCAAAATGAGAAAGGTTTGGATTTGGGAGGTTCACAGATACGGAATAACAATATTCAAGCTACAAAGGACCCTAGACATTCCTAAAACAAAATTTTGGCTTTCTTGGCCCCCTACCTTTGCCCATGTTATTCCTACTCAGTGACTAAAGCTCAGCAAAAATGCTACTTTCTCTGTAAAGCCATCTGACTTTTCCTGTTTCCCCAGAACAAATTCTACCATTTCCCTATGTCCTATAAAATCCTGTTTATACTTTTATTTTTATACTCATCACATTCTATCACTGTAATTATTATTTACTTATTTATTTTTGAGACAGAGTCTCACTCTTTGCCCGGAGTAGAGTGCTGTGGCATCAGCCTAGCTCACAGCAACCTCAAACTCCTGGGCTCAGGCAATCCTTTTACCTCAGCCTCCTGAGTAGCTGGGACTATAGGCACGCACCACCATGCTCGGCTAATTTTTTCTATATATTTTTTTTAGTTGGCCAATTAATTTCTTTCTATTTATAGTAGAGACGGGGTCTCCCTCTTGCTCAGGCTGGTCTTGAACTCCTGACCTTGAGTGATCCTCCCACCTCGGCCTCCCAGAGTGCTAGGATTACAGGCGTGAGCCACCACGCCCGACCTATCACTGTAATTACTTATGTAAGTTCTTTACAAATAGGAGCTTTATTCATTTTTTTATATTCACTGTTTACCACAGTACATGAAATTTAATAGAGGCTCAATAAATGTTTTTGAGTGAATGAAAAGAAGAAGCACACAAGTAATAATCCTTGGATAATAATAATAATCCTAGTCCTTTCCTGGACTAGTAGTAAATCACACCTAGGATATAGTTCTGGGAGCTACACTTTGAGAGAAAGAACAAGCCAGAGCCTAAATGGTGACCTAGTGGACCTGAGGACCAGTTGAAGGAAAAATGAACAATTAGCATGAGTAAGAGAGCAAAGTCTCAGAGCCATTCCTCATCCATCTATCCAACAAATATTTACTGTGTATCAAGGTGTCATGCTGGGTGCTGGAGATGCAACCATGATCAAAATATTATCCATGATCTTGCAGAGCTTCAGTCTAGCTAGGGACAGAGACTAAAAGAGTCCACTATATGATGCTGTGCTAAGTGCTACATTTGGAAAGACAGAGGGTGTTATCGGAACACCTAGAGCGCTTGCAGAAGGCTTCCCGAAGGAAGTAACCTTTAGGCTTTTAAGCTAAAGTGTAAAAGGATAAGCAGGAGTCAAAGAGAAACACTCCTTTGTTTGTTTCAGAAGAAATAAAAACATGTACAAAGGCTTAGAAGTGAGAAAAAACAATTCTAAAAACTGGATCTTCTGGTAAGGTTGCAGGGTGGAGTTTAAAGAAAAAGTAGTTTAGGAACGAGGTTGTAGATTAACATATACCACATTGTTGAGAAGAGGAAGAATTGAAGGGTTTGTAGTAGCATCGTTGTAGGGGGTGGGAGGATAAGGCTGGAGCTAGGAAGACTAGTTAGGAAGCTGTTATAGTAATCTAGGAATGAGATGATGTTAACTTGAACTAGGAAAGTGACAGAGCAGCAAGCGAAAAGGCAGTTCCTAGACCTGCTTTCTAAAAACCAGAGGCCAATGAATAAAAAGTAGGCTAAACCTGTTCCATATGTCCCTAAAAGTTAGAAGTATAACTAATAGAAATGACAAAGAAACAAATATAGGCCCAATATATATCTGTCTCAAGTCACCTGAGGAGGTTTTAAGTCCTCAACAACTTGAGGAGTTCAAGACAAGATATTTTAGAAGAAATTCAAAATGTCAAATTTTGAAATGCTGGGATAGGGTAGATTATTTTAAGGTCTTTTCCAATTCTGAGATTCTACAGATGTACTGAATTTTATTTCAGTTTGATATTGGGGCTGCTCCTTATGATTGATGGGAAAAATGAAATATGCAGGATTAACTTATATCAAAGGATACTACTATGTGACCAATACTCTCACAAGGAAAAATATGCTTTCTTTCAAATATTAACATAATTTAGTAACTGATATGCTTTATGTTAAATTGAGTATCCATGTTTTACAAACGCTTGAAAACAATTAGGTTGTTTCCAATATGCCTTAATTTGTCATTGAACTACAACTGTTATTATCACTCATATTAGCAACAAAACCAAAAACAGGAGCAGCTACCACTGAATGTCTTCCATTTGCCTACACTGAGCCAGTCTATATTTGATATCTCTCATGTTCATTACAACCTGAAAAATAGGTTTTATTCCCATTTTAAAGATGAGGAAATAGGCTCAGAAAGATTAAGTAATTTGCCTGAAATCACCAAACTGTTAAGTGGGGAATAGGAATTTGAACCAAGGCCTGTCTCGCTCCTATGTCCATACTTTTTCTACCACATACCAGCACCTTAGAAAGCTTGAGGAAAGTTTTAAGGAATCATAAAAAATAACTATCATTTACCAAGTGCCAGGCATCTTTACCTGCATTATTTCATTTCATTCATTTCTTCAGCTCACATTCATAGAATGCTTCACTTCAAAGAATGTCAGAAGATTTGATTTAGAGTAAAGTCTGAGTATAGCCGCTGAACAGAATGAAAATCATAATAATCCTCCAAAGTTGAAAAGTATTTGAGAGTTTTTAAGATGTTTTCACATCCATTAGCTCATGTAATCTTCTGTATAACCCTGTGAAGTAGGCAGAATGGGATTATTATCCCCATTTTACAAATAAGAAAACTAAGGATCAGAGTCACAAAGTTATTATGTGGCAGAATTGGCTCTCACAAAACCTAGGAGTTCTGACTCCTAATCTAGTGTTCTACAACTTTATGTTATCTTCTGTGTCAGTGGGCAATGGAAAGTAATATGTTATAGGAAGAAAAGGCAAGAGTAGGCAAATAGACAACGATAATAAGAGCTGAACACATATAAAGTTGTTATAATTAAATATATAAAAATATTAATACTTAAAAATTGACAAAGGTATAAGGATATCACTATTTATGCAACATGTAGAAGGATTTTAAAAGACTCTAAGATGTTAAGAATGATGTTTATGTAGGAACCCTGAAAGCTCATTGAGAAATATTAGTACTAGTTTTATTCCTCAAATCTTAGTCCTGAAGTACACCAAACAGGGAGGAAAACAAAATGTAGTATCAGTCTGACTTGTTACTGATAATATTTTAATATTTTGGTTTTTATTTAGTTAAGAAAGGTGGGAAATCTTTAGGTTTAATTTTAGTTCAATTTATCTTATGAGTAACATCTTTTGGGACAATCCCACCAAACACTGATTTATAGAAAGTGTGGGTTTATTAGTTCTGGATTCAGTAAACTGAAAGTTACTTCTTCTTGAGTTCAGTCCCTTTTCCTCCCTGTACTCTGTGTAATTAACCACCTCCCCTCGCTTTTTGTTAGCCTGATCTGTGGCCTTCTGATAAGTAAGACTTTACGTGACAGCTGAGATGAACTACAGGGGCCGATTATGCAGACAAGAGCACAGGATTCACTGATTTATGAGACAGAGACACATGGAATTCTTTTTCTAGTTGATTAAAACTAGTTCCAATCCCATTCCTAGTTTAGTAATTCTCCTCATTTAACAGAAACCCAAGAAAAATATTTAATATCTTACCTAGCTCCAGGATGTCAGCAGCTTCTATTAAAGAAAAAAATGTTACAGCATTAAGTCATCATGACAAACATACCAAAATGATAGAAGGTGAAATTCTGGGGTAAAATAGGAGCTTTAGCATTCTTCTAGTCCAACTATCTCATCTTGAAAGAATTTCTCAGTAGTAGTTGTGGAAGTACACGACCCAATTTTGCCTTATTTCCAAGAATAAACTTGTAAAAATGATGGAAAAACAGAGAGGCTAAGCAAGCGTGCCTAAAACTATGAAGGTATTTTGGGATTAACTATACTCAGAATCTAGGTTTCCTAATTTCTAGCTCAAAACAAAGAATATTACCTTTGATAGACAACCTTTGTAAACTGCAATATTTGCTTTTGATTTAACTAGTGAGTTATTTGTAAACTCAGACCTCTAAGAACAAAGGTTTTACGATAAGAGATGTCAAATAAAATTTTCCCATGCTAAATAGAGGGTTTTTTCCTTACCTTGATATTGGGATGCCGACTCTGACAGGTGACCATATTTATGTTTCCTAACATCATTCCAGTCTATCACTGCAAGAGGAGAGAAGATAGTCACGTGGAAAGAAAACAAAAGACTCAATATTTCTCCAATTTGGCAGTATGTATTGATAATTGTTTTACTAAAGTAATCTACTTCTGAGATTCTATTCTAAGGAAATAATCTAAAATGCAGAAAGCTTTTATTTTAAAATCTTTAGCATTATTTACAATAACAAAAAAGGGGGGGAGGGAATATGCAAATGCTCAAAACAAAGACTGACTATGATTCAGCAATTTAATCACTTGACAACGTGTTTTGCAGTTGTTTAAATTTTACAAAGGCTAAAGAACAAATGGGAAAATGTTTAAGTTATAACGTTATCAGGTAAAATATGGGAACAAGAATTATATTCATAGAATGATCACAACTATGTAAAAAAACTAAAAACAAATAGCACCCTGTTATGGACTGCACTGTGCCTTCCAAAACTTAATGTTGAAGTCCCCATTCCCCAGTACGTCAGAATGTGACTGTATTTGGAGAAATGGCTTTTAAAGAAATAATTAAGTTAAATGGGGTCTTTAAGGTGGTCCCTAACCCAGTATGACTGGTGTTCTTGTAAGAAGAGAAAATTTGGACCTAGATAGATACAAAGAAAAGATGATGTAAAGATAGATGGAGAAGATGGTCATCCATACATCAAGGAGAGAGGCCTCAGGAAAAAAACAAAAACAACCCTGCCAACAATTTGACCTTGGACTTCCTGTCCTCAGAAATGTAAGGAAATAAATTTCTGTTGTTTAAGGCACCAGTCTGTGGTATTTGTTAGGGCAGCCCTAGCAAATTAATACAACCCCCAAGAATTATCACTAAAAGGAAATGGAAGTAAACATAGCAAATATAAATGATTGGTTATCTTTGGGTTGTGGTACTTGGTTTTCCACCCTTTCTGCTTTCTAGTCTTTTATATTTTCAAATTTTTTTTGAAAGAGGATAGATTATTCATATAATGGGAACGTATTTTCCTTGTTTGAAAATTTAGATTCATCTACTGAACCTACCACTTTCTCGCCATCAATCACCTAGCATGTCTTCACTTAACTTCTTGCCCCGCTCAGATTCCATGGTCCCTCATTAAAATCATTCCCTGACAAACACTCTTAACTCCCTCCCACCTCTTTTTTGTCAAACTTACCCTAGTAAAGCTTCAGTCTTAACTCTAATTAAAGCTACTTATCAACTTACATTGTGCCTACCCCAGCAGCTCACTAGTGTTGAAGAAAAACAAATGCAAGCTTACTGGTCTCACTTTAAACTCACGGCCGTAATTCTCAAATCCACTTTACCCTGCCTAGAAATCATACCGCATTTCCCTACTGTTTACTTTTTCACTTTCTAAAAAAAGTTTCATATCTTTTTCTCTCTCCTCAAACTCCAAATATTCTCTCCCCAACTTCACTCTTAGGGGATGACTTTAATTCAGGATTCACTGAGAAAACAGAAATAAGGGTAGGACTCTTCCACTAATTTCATGAAGATAGAGACTTGATCTTTCTTAGTGGTGAATCTCCAGTGTATAATATAGTAGCAGGTGCTCAGTTAATGTTTGGTGAATGAATTAATCTACTCATTCATCATTCTTGCTGGACTTCTCTCCTGTTACTGTGAATGAAGTGTCTCTGTTTTTATCAAAAGCCAGAGGTAACTTATCTGTAAATAAATGTTTATTTGGTGTGTCCATGGGTGGAAGGAGAGTCATTAACTTCCTATTCTGCCTTGTTGCTGACCCTGCTATCAAGTATTCTCTTTCTAATAGACCATTTGTAATGACATTCTTATTGTTCTATTAACTCCTATCAAAAACAAAACAAAATAAACATCACCACACTCAACTCTTAATTGCACATATATCCATCCTATTATATTTTTCCATTTCTCTGGCTCTCCTTCACAGAAAAACTTAAAGAGCTGTCTGCAGTTACTGCCTTCTATCTCACATTATCTCTTCATTCAAAAAGGGTTTTTCTGCTCACCATTCCATTGAGATCACTCTCAAATTCACATTTCTAGCATTGGCTTCTTAGAATTTCACGTTCACATATACAACTACCTATAGGCCATTTCTACATGGTTTTCAACCAGATATTAAAAACTTAATAGGTGGTCGAGCACAGTGGCTCATACCTGCAATCCCAGCACTTTGAGAGGCTGAGGCAGGAGGATCATTTGAGGCCAGGAGTTCAAAACAGGCCTGAGCAACACAGTGAGACCCTGTTTCTACAAAAAAATAAAAAAATTAGCCAGGTGTGGTAGCATATGCCTATTGTCCCAGCTACTCAGGAAACTGAGGAGGAATGATTGCTTAAGCCCAGGAGTTTGAGGCTGCAGCGACCTATGATCACGTCATCGTACTCCAGACTGGGTGACAAAGTGAGACACTGTCTCTAAAAATCAATCAAACAAACAAATAAACAAAAAGAATTTAACAGTACAAAAATAGAATACCACTCTGTTCCTCTTTTTGTCTTCCCCAGTAAATGGCATCTCTATCATGTAGTTGCATGGAAGTTATGCATAAGCTCAGCAGCATGGGCCTCCCCTCACCAAGGCCAACCTGGCTATGGCCACTGGTGAGTGCCCAATCTGCCATCAACAGAGACCAATATTGAGCCCCTGACATGGCACCATCCCCCAGGATAATCAGCAAGCTACACAGTGGTGGTAGGTTGATAACACTGGACTACTTCCTTCATGTAAGAAGAAGCATTTTGTCCTTACTGTAATAGACTCTTACTCTGGATAAGGGTTTGCCTTCCCTGCATGCAATGCTTTTGCCCAAATTATCATCTTTAGATTTGTATACTGCCTTATCCACCATTATGATATGCTACACAGCACTGCTTCTGACCAAGTCACTGCACAAGGAAGTGTAGCAATGGGCTTATGCTCATGGAATTCACTAGTCTTAGCATGTTCTCCATTATCTGGAATCATCTGTTTTGACAGAACTGTGGAATGAAATGCCATTACAGTGCCAGCTAGGTGACAGTACTTTTACTGATCCCCAATAGCTGCAGAAGATACATTCTTTTCATCAACACATGGAACATTCTCCAGGTTAGAACACAAGTTTGGCCAAAAAACAAATTTAAAAGAATTGAAATCCCATCAAGTATCATTTCTGACCACAACCATATATATATATAATTAGAAATCAGTAACAAGAGGAACTTTAGAAATTATAGAAATGCATAGAAATTAAACATGTTCCTGAACAATGAATGGGTCAATGAAGAAGTTAAGAAGGAAATAAAAAAAAGGTCTTGAAACAAACCAAAATATAAACACAATATACCAAAACCTATAGGATACAGCAAAAACAGTATTAAGAGGGCAGTTTATTGCAATAAACATCTACATCAACAAAGTAGATAAGCAACCTAACTAGGTATTTCAAGGCAAGAATAAACCAAGGCAAGAATAAACCAAACCCAAAATTAGCAGAAGGAAAGAAATAATAAAGATCAGAGTAGAAATAAACAAAATTAAGAGTAAAAAAATACAAAAGAACAACAAAATGAAGAGTTGGTTTTTTGAAAAGATAAATAAAATTGAGAAGCCATTAGCTAAATTAATCAAGAATAAAGAGAAAAGACCCAAATGAATAAAATCAGAAGTGAAAAAGGAGATATTACAACTGATACCACAAAAATACAAAGGGTCATTAGAGACTATAATGAACAACTATAAATCAACAAATTAGAAAACTGAGCAGAAATGGAGAAATTTCTGGACACATACAACGGCAAGATTGAATCAAGAAGTAGAGAATCTGAACAGACCCATTATAAGAAACAAGATTGAATCTGTAAAAAAGTCTCCCATAAAAGAAAACCCCAAGACCCAGCTGAATTCTACCAAACATTTAAAGAACAAACACCAATCCTTCTCAAACTCTTCTAAAAAACTGAAGAGAAGGGAATTCTTCCAAACTCATTCTATAAGGCCAGCATTACCTGATATCAAAACCAGACAAGGACACACACAAAAGAAAACTATAGGCCAGCATTCCTGATGAACATAAATGCAAAAATCATCAACAAAATACTAGCAAACTGTATTCAACAGTACATTAAAAGGATCATTAACTATGATCAAGTGGTATTTACCTAGGGATGCAAAGATGGTTCAACATACACAAATCAATAAACATAATTTGTCAGTAAACATCATGTCAACATAATGAAGGACAAAAACCATATAATCATCTCAACAGAAGCAGAAAAAGCATTTGACAAAACTCAACATCCCTTCATGATAAAAATTCCAAACAAGTTAGGTATAAAAGGAATGTACCTCAACACAATAAAGGCTGTCATATATGACAAACCCACATCATACTGAACAGGGAAAAGTTGAAAGCTTTTCCTTTAAGATATAGAACAATAAAAGGACATCCATTTTCATCACTTTTCTTCAACATGGTACTAGAAGTCCTAGCCAAAGCAATTAGGTAAGAGAAAGAAATAAAGGGCATCCAAATTGGAATGGAGGAAGTCAAACTGTCCCTGTTTGCAGATGACTTGATCTCGTAAATAGAAAACTCTAAAAGCGCCACCAAGAAACTCTTAGAACTCATAAACTCATTCAGTAAAGTTGCAGCACACAAAAATCAATGTACAAAAACCAGAAGCTTTTCTATATACTAACAATGAACTAGTGAAAAAGAAACCAAGAAAGCAATCCCAATTACAATGGCTACAAAAAATTAAAATACCTAGGAATAAATTTAACCAAGGAGGTTAAGATCTCTTCAAGGAACACTATAGAAATTGAAGAGAACACCCAAAAATGGAAAGACATCCCATGTTCATGGATTGAAAGAATTAATATTGTGAAAATGACCATACTATCAAAAGTGATCTACAAGTTCAATGTAATTCCTGCCAAAATACTAATGACATTCTTCACAGAAATAAAAAAAATAATCCTAAAACTCATATGGAACCATAAAGGACCCCAAAGACCCAAATCAATCCTGAGAAAAAAAGAACAAAGCTGGAGGCATCAGACTATCTAACTTCAAGACATATTACAAAGGTATAGTAACAAGAACAGCATGGTACTGGAATAAAAACAGAAATGTAAACCAATGGAACAGAATAGAGAACCCAGAAATAAATCTATGTATTTGCAGCCAATTGATTTTTGACAAAGGTGCCAAGAATATACCTTAGGGGAAGGGACAGTCTCATCAATAAATACTGCTGGGAAATCCAGATGCAGAAAAATGTAAATAGATCCCCTTATCTCTCACCATATATGAAAATTATATATATATAATTTTGTCCTTACTGTAATAGACTCTTACTCTGGATAAGGATTTGCCTTCCCTGCATGTAATGCTTTTGCCCAAATTATCATCATATATATATATGTATATATATATATGTGTGTATATATATATATATAGAGAGAGAGATCAATCATCTCAGGTATTACCAATATCTTTTTACAGATGAGGAATCTGGGGTTCAGTAATTTTAATAGTGCCATGGAAGGGAAGAATTGGTCATGCAAAAGCAATAAAAGATACATAACAGTCCACAAACGGAGTAGATCCACAAATAAAAAACTGAATTGAAGTAATGCCCTAAATCCTGCTTATACAGATTCAACAAATAATTATTATCTGCTATTTGTCAGTCACTATTCTGGGCATTGGAGATATTATCACTGAACAAAACAGATAAAGACCCCTGCTCTAGCTTATATTCTATTGGAATGCTCACCAGGGGATTTCACAAAATGTGGTCTTTTGGTTGGAGGCACTTGAAAAAACATTCTCTGCAGGGAAGTAGATGTCAGAGAGAGGCTTTCTGGCAATGAGAACTGTCTTGTGGAGGATTGGTTATTCATGCCCCAAAATGTACAAGCAGAAAAGTTGAATGACCACTTATCAACAAAGATGCTGAAACTTTTCCAAGTTGAGAGAGAATTCATGGGTTGGAAAGGGAGTTTAGGTAAACTTCTAAGATCCTATTCAACCTTGGAATTCTCTTTCACCAAGCACCAAACAATATTACGGGAGCTAAGATAGTAACAATATATCCACGTCCTGTATGTGTATTTGAGTTTGAGCACGTGTATATATCTTAATTATTAATTATTTATCAGTATGAATGTCTTACTCTTCTTTATATCTCACATATCTAGGTCAATAAAATGAATGAATGAATACAATGGCATAGGTTTAAAGAGCAGTACATAGCTTCCTATTCAAATCTTGTTCAATTTGACATTTAAATTCCATTTCCTGGCCGGGTGCTGTGGCTCACGCCTATAATCCTAACACTCTGGGAGGCCGAGGCGGGTGGACTGTTTGAGCTCAGGAGTTTGAGACCAGCCTGAGCAAGAGTAAGACCCCGTCGCTACTAGAAATAGAAAGAAATTAGCTGGACAACTAAAAATATATAGAAAAAATT
>VBSM01000529.1:27327877-27345727 GCA_008086735.1 Cheirogaleus medius
ACTCTAGCCTGGGCAACAGAGCAAGACTCTGTCTCAAAAAAATAAAAAATAAAATAAATAAAATGGTATACAGATCAAATATTTCTGATAAAACTTAGTATCTGAATTGAGATGTGATGTAAGTGTAAAATGCACACCACATTTCAAAGATTTTTTCATAAAATTGTAAATATAAAATATTTATGCAGAATATTTTTTATATTGGTCACATGTCAAAATATTTTAGACACACTAGATTAAATAAAATATATTATTGAATTAATCTCCCATTTCTTTTTACCTTTTTAAATGTGGCTACCAGAAATTTTAAACTACATGTATGGTTTGCATTGTATTTCTATTGGACAGTGCCATGTTGGACAACTGCATTTCAGTATGGCTGGGGCACAAGGCATGTAGTGGGAAAGGATGAGAAGTAAAAAGTGGTTAATATCTACCCAAAGGAAAAGAAATCATTGTATCAAAAAGATACCTGCACTGTTATGTTTACTACAGCACTATTCACAATGGCAAAGATATAGAATCAATATAGCTTTATCCAACAGAGGATCGGATAAAGAAGATGTGGTATATATATATACAATGGAATACTATTCAGTTATAAAAAAGAATGAAATAATGTCTTTTGCAGCAACATGGATGGACTGGAGATCATTATCTTAAGTGAAACTCAGATACAGAAAGACAAAATACCGAATGTTCTCACTCATAAATGGGAGCTAAATAATATATACACAGGGAAGCAGAGTGTGGAATGATGGACAATGGAGACTCAGAGGGATGGGCAAGGGTAGATGATGGGAGGTTGCTTAGTGGGTACAATGTGCATTGCTCCAGTGATGGATGCACTGAAGACCCTGACTTCACCATAATACAATACATCAATGCAGCAAAATGGCACATGTACCCCATGAATATATACAAATAAAAAAAGCGTTCAATATCAGTGGCCAAATTTTTTACTATAATAGTGAAAGTAGATCTATAATAAGCAAGAAGCAGCCAATGGGTAGACTGAAGCAGAAGTGGGGATGGAGGAGAGAATATATCAATGGCCTATGGGACTCTGGTTCTGGAGGTTCATTACACCCTTTCTTTTCTTATTTCAGAATATGATGGGGGTACAAACATTTTGGTTACATATAATACCTTTGCCTTGCCCAAGCCAGGGCTACAAGCGTGCCATGCTCCGCATCCATTAGTTGAGTGTTTACCCACCCCCACTACCCCCCTCCCACCTGACCAGCACCCAATGAATATTACTAACATATCAGCACCTTAGTGTTTATCAGTTAGTACCAATTTGATGGCGAGTACATGTGGCGCTTGTTTTTCCACTCTTGTGATACCTCACTTTGAAGGATGGGCTCAATCTCTATACAGGATAATATAAGAGGTGCTAGATCACCATTGTTTTTTGTAGTTGAGTAGTATTCCATAGTATAGATATACCATATTTTATTAATCCACTCATGTACTGACAGGCATTTGGGTTGTTTCCACATCTTTGCAATTGTGAATTGTGCTGCCGTAAACATTTGAGTGCAGATATCTTTATTATAGAATGCCTTTTTTTCCTTTGGGTAGATGCCTAGAGTGGGATTGCTGGATCAAATGG
Source organism: Cheirogaleus medius (assembly GCA_008086735.1). NCBI lineage: Eukaryota > Metazoa > Chordata > Mammalia > Primates > Cheirogaleidae > Cheirogaleus > Cheirogaleus medius. The sequence continues at coordinate 27,329,496 of VBSM01000529.1, forward strand.
TATTTCTATTTTTAGCTCTTTGAGATATCTCCAAATTACTTTCCATAGGGGTTGTACTAATTTGTAGTCTAACCAGCAGTATAACAGTGTTCCAATCTCTCCACATCCACACCAGCATTTGTTGTTTTGGGACTTTTTGATAAAGGCCATTCTCACTGGAGTTAGGTGATATCTCATTGTGGTTTTGATTTGCATTTCCCCAATGATTAGAGATGTTGAGCACTTTTTTATATGTTTGCTGGCTATTATTCTGTCTTCTTTTGAAAAGTTTCTGTTCATGTCCTTTGCCCATTTACTGATGGGATTGATTTTTTCTTGTTAATGTTAAGTTTTGTATAGATTCTTGTTATTACTCCTTTATCGGATGTGTAGAACGCAAATATTTTCTCTCATTCTGTAGGCTGTCTATTCACTTTAATGAGAACAACCAAGTCTTTATTTTAATGTGGGTTGGTTGTTCAACCTCCCCAGTAATTATAATAAAAGACCCCTAACTACTGCAAATGTAGAGGTAGAAGAATAGGTTTTAGAGAAAATATGACAATTTTAGTGTCAAATAGAAGAGCAAGATTGACTTAATCTCAGACAAATCATTCTACCTTAGTAAGTCCTAAGCAAGGAATAAAAATGGAATAAGACATAATAAACTAGAAAACTATGCTTAAACATAAAGAGATTTTCTTTAAAGATATTTGATAAGGTTCTTGGTTTCCATTAAACTAAAATTTGATTTAGAATCTAAACCTTAAAATTTATAAGATATTTTTCTAATAAATTCAACTATTACTATTAACAGTCACCAAAAAAATAGCAAAAATTCATACCTTCCAGAAATGACAGTTTCAATGACACCTAAGTAAGGTAATAATATACAGTGTCTAGCATGTGTCTGATACAGGGTTTTCTTTCTTTTATAATAATAACCTCTAATGTGGCCTAACTTAAAGAAATATTTTTAGGTATTTTTAAAAAACTTCAAATCTCCTCTCCCAACCTGGGAAAATTCATGCTAATGACAAAAATGACATCATAGCTATAAAGAAAAGGATAATGAATCTAATTAGTAATGAAGAATTCCTTAAATTCATTCTTTGCTAGGTCTCTTAATCCCTCTTACCTCCAGGATAGGGTAAAAAGATACTTACCACTAGGCTGCATAGTCAATGGTCTAAAAACTGGTCAAGGAGTTAAGAGGTTTGGGATTTATTCCTGGATCCACCAATACCTTGCCCTGACCTCTGAGAAGTCAGTTTCTCTGTATGCTAATTTCTCCATCTGTAAAATAGAGGGGATAGGGGATGGGAGATGAATACTTATTACCCTGTAAAGTAGTGAGATCTGCAATTATTAACAAATTGGGCTACATTATAAGAAAATTAGGACATTTAGATACACATTTTTTTGCTATCAGAATATCTCAGAGTTGAAAGGTAAGTACTATATAGTATATATAATAATATATAATAGTACTATATAATATAATGAGTACTACAGGTTTAATTTAACTAAGCCTCTATATTCATAGAAATAAAGAATACAGATATTTGCAAATATCCAACAGAGGATACTGGATCCCATGCAAATACTAAATATAAATATAGTTTCCAACAAAACAGGTTAAGCCAGAAAATCAAAAGATACTAAAAACCCATTAATATGGTGTCATAGACTGAACTGTATTCCAAACTCCACCACAATTCATATGTTGAAGTCCTTATTCCTAATGTGACTCTATTTGGAAACAGGGTATTTAAGGAGGTAATTATGGTCAAATGAAGTTGTAAGGGCGGGGCCCTAATATGATAGGACTGGTGTCCTTGAAAGAAAAGGAAAAGACATGAGAGAGAGCTCTCTCTTGGCACAAAGAAAAATGCCATGTGAAGATACAGAGAGAAGATGCCATCTGTAAGCTAAGGTGAGAAGCCTCACCAGAAACCAATCCTGTTGGCAACTTGATCTTGGACTTCCAGCATCCAGAACTTTGAGAATATAAATTGCTGTTATTTAAGTCACTCAGTCTGTGGAATTTTATTATGGCAGCCCAAGCACATGGTTACAGGACAAATGAGACCGTAGCGATTCTTTAAGAGTACCTCAGATTCCCTAAGGAACTTTCATTTTTGGCCGGGCGCGGTGGCTCACACCCGTAATCCTAGCACTCTGGGAGGTAGAGGTGGGAGGATCACAGAGGTGGGAGCTCAGAAGTTCAAGACCAGCCTGAGCAAGAGTAACACCCCGTCTCTACTAAAAATAGAAAAAATCAGCTGGGTGTGATATGTCTGTAGTCCTAGCAACTCTGGAGGCTGAGGCAGGAAGATCACTTGAGGAGTTTGAGGTTGCTGTGAGCTAGGCTGATAACGTGGCATTCTAGCCTGAGCGACAGAGCAAGACTCTGTCTCAAAAAATAAAAAAAAGAACTTTCATTCTTTCCTTCACTACACTCTGAGTGGTAGTAAAGTAGGGCAAAACCAAAATAAAACCAAAATAAAAAATGCTGAATTTGAAGTTAAAATTTTATCCTGATTTGAATCTCAACTCTATTTTCCATTAAAGATTATTTTCCCTTTAAGACTTTAGGCAAGTAACTTGAGGAAACTGAACCTCAATTTTCTTATCAGTAAATGGGAATAATCCCAATGCTACTTGCTTCACTGGGTTGCTGTAAAGAATAAATTACAAAATAGCCTTAAAAGTGCACGATGTATAACAAGGATTATTAAAGAAAAAGTTGCTCTTTACTACATTCCTCACAGGGATAACTCAGACCCTGAGTAGCACAAAGTACTTACCAACAACAACAACAACAACAACACAATCATAAGCCGGACGTGGTGGCTGACCCCTGTAATCCCAGGACTTTCGGAGGCTGAGGCAGGGAGGATTGCTTGAGGCCAGGAGTTCAAGACTAGCCTGGGCAACATAGCAAGACCCTGTCTTTACAAAAATTTTTTTGTAGAGATGGAATCTAGGTACCTAGGAGGCTAAGGCAGGAGGATCCCTTGATCCCAAGAATTAGAGGCTGCAGTGAGCTATGACTGTGCTACTGCACTCCAGCCTGGGCAACTGACAAGACCCTGTCCCTTAAAACAAAAACAAAATTACAATTTCCTGTTACTAGTTAGCCCCTGAGGATTCATTCTAATCTTCACAATTCAAGTAACTACAGAATATCTACTAGAATTACTTCTACTTTGCCTCTTCTTCCTTTGATTTCCTCTTACTGTTGACTGGGACCTTTAAAAATTATGGTAGTATAATCTTCTTGGGGAGGTGAAAGTACCTCTATTTATTCCAAAAGACAGTAATGACACTAAGAGACTGGAATAAAAAAGAGTAACTTGAATTCTCAAAATGGATGTTCAAAGACCTAAAACATTAAGAGAACAGTCTCTGGAACACTCTAGAAAATATATCCTCTCTGGCCTGGTACGGTGGCTCAAGCCTGTAATCCTAGCACTCTGGGAGGCTGAGGCAGAAGGATCACTTGAAGCCAGGAGTTCAAGACCAGCCTAAGCAAGAGCAAGACCCTGTCTCTAAAAAAAATAAAATAATAAAAAATATATATATATATCCTCTTTGATTTCTGAGAAAAGAGCACAAGAGCACAGACTACTAATATCTAAAGCAGTGCTGTCCAGTAGATATTTTGTGTAATAACAGAAATGTTCTATATCCCTGTCATTCAATGAGTAGCCACATGTGGCTATTCAGCACTTGAAATGTAGCTAGTGCAACTGAGGAGCTGCATTATTAATTGTATTTAATTTTTATTAAATTTAAATTTAATGAGGCACATGTGGTAGTGGCTATTATATTGCATTGTGCATATCTGGAGAATGTAATGATTCTGTCATTTCTGGAAATCCTTTAAAAAAGGATAATATGTAGTAGAAAAATCTACAAGGCTATGGAAGTACCCTTTCAAAATGTGGCAAAATAATCATAACAGGTCACCCCTTGAAGCAAGGAAAAGTAGAAAGAATTCTTCATATATTAAGATATTAAGAAAAAATTCAGTTATAAATTATCACTTGTATATTAATAATAGTAATTATTAACAATATATAACTGTCATTTTAAAATTTTTTTTAAAAAAATTGCTCTGTCACCCAGGCTGGAGTACAGTGGTGTAATCCTAGCTCAAACTCCTGGGCTCAAGCGATCCTCCTGCCTCAGCCTTCCAAGTGGCTGGGGTAACAGGCACATGTCATTGTGCCCAGTTCCATTGTTAAATGTTTATTATGTGTCAGATATTGTGTTGTTAAGTATTTTATGACACCATCTTGTCAAATCTTCACCATTTAGCATGGAATCATTACCCCATTTTATTAATGAGGAAATGACAGAAAGGTTGATCAACTTTCTAAAAGGTTACAGTCACTAGAAAAGCAAGGATTTAAACACAAGCTATGCTCTTAACTACACTGCCCCTGACCTTCCTCCTGACCCCCCAAAAAAACTCACAAAAAGAAACCCTACAAATACTTCTAACATAAAATAGCTCAGCTTGGGGAACACTATAGCCATGTACGAATGTGGATATTCTACTCATTTTACTATAGTAAAAACTGAAGTACTGATGCTTATTAGCTTGATCTGGATATTAAGATTAAGCATAGTGTGGGATTCAAAGAAGTAAGACGAGATCAAATATAAGATATCCATAGGTACCGTGTTTTGTTCATAGAGCTTGGAAAATACAAAAGAAATAATGCAAGCTTGCATGCACATACGGATAAGAGAGAAAGGGTGGGGGTGAGGAGATAGGGAGAAAGGGAACAGGGAGGGAGGAATGTTTCCCCCAGAAATGGAAACTGGAAAACAGAAAAAAGATGCACTAAATGTACTTCTGAAAACCCATAAAAGACAAAACTATTTTACTGGGAGAGAAACTATAATCCCATGCCAATACATACAGAGATTAAAATGGAAAAGCTGGAAGCAGAACATTTGCTCACTGTGGTCATAGAGGACAAGCTATATGGAGGCGGGACACAGACAGGGAACTGGTCTGGGATGTGCCACTCTCTCTTATTAGCAAGTATTCCTAGTGTATCTCAGCTGATTCAACTGATTTTCTGCCTGCAGCTCTCCTTCAATTGCTTTTACTTTATTAGGAGATAAGTATGATGAGATGTAATATTCCTCTGGGATGATCCATCAGAAGAGGGGGAAGGAGAAGCAAACTAGGCAATCCTTTTCTCAAAGACTGCAATAAATCCTGTCTCCTCCATGTAGCAGAACAATGAAGATGGAGCAGATCTCTCCTTGGCGGTTGTCTTTCCCATTACTTGCTTTGTAGCAACTAATAATACACATCTCTGTGTATGCACATAAAGAGAAGAACTCCAAAGAACACCAAAATTTCCTTCAACAAGCAAGGCAGTTAGCAATGAATGGCTAATGAAAATACAGAGGCCATGACTCCCTTTGTCCTACAGGTAGTCCTTGCAGATTTCAACTATGTATAATGTCTACCATTTCCAGAGGCTTATAGAGGTATGATACAGAGCACATGAGAAGCTGATGTTTTTTAGAATGCTTCTGGCTCATGCTTCTTGAACAGGGAAGAAGTTTAATGGTTTCTGTGGTGCCACATCATATTTCCTGGCAAACATATATGGAGCTAATGTCATGAAATAAGTAAGGCATCATCACTATCCTAATCATTATTATTTCAGTCAGTATTTGGAATAAGGGTGATGACAGGCCTCAGTGCTCCACTCTCTGCCAGTCAGAACATACTGGAGGTAGAGTTTTATGTTCAAATCTAGGTCCTATATTCTGAATGAGATACAAATATTCAATCTCATTTAAAGGAAAGCAACAAGGAGAGTGAGGGTTTAAGAAACTAGAGAAGTTTAACCAGGAGAAGAAAAGACTCAGGGGAAACATGAGAACTGTCTGAAAATATCTGGAGGGTTTTCATGGAGGGGAAAGATGAGATTTGCTTTACTTGTTCAATATTACCCCAAGGGAGAGAACTAGGACTAGTGGGTGGAAGCTATAGGTAGATGGCTTCGGTGCATTACTAGGAAGAACTTTCCAGCATTCAGAGATATCCAAAAGTGGGAAAAACACTCTGGGAAGGAAAGGTATGAATTTGCCATCATTGAGGGTATGGAAGCAGAGGTAAGATAACTTCTTGTTGAAGATATTAAATCATTAGGAGAAAGAGGGAGGCTGGACCGGATAACCTTTAAAGTCCCTTCCAGATCTGAGATTTCAAATCTGAGTTCTGGTTTCATCATTAAAACAACACTGTGCAACTTCAGGTTTTGCAGCATGGACAGTATGTGTGCATGTGTATATACACATATATACAATACCAACATTCTCTCTCTGAAGGCTTATACAAGTGTGACATAGAAGCAGAAGAAATGACTACAGCATCATCACCATCATCTCTCGCCCTTCTCATCATCAACTTTTCTCTCTTCTGCTTCTTCATCTACCATTACTGGCAATGCGGTAGGTACTTTACATACCTATCTCTAAGGTCTCTTTTAAGTTCTATCATGCTGTGAGTCTATGGGCAGTAGTGACAGGGCCCAGCTCAATTATTTCTTCCATATCAACTAGAGCATAACTTGGAAGATAGTCTGCAATCTATTCCTTCTTTGATATAATGAACAATGTGTGCCTATTTTATTTTACCCAGTAAGCATAGTCCTGAAAAGTTAAGTATAAAGGGAATTAAAAATATATATATATATATATATATTGAGTACACCAAGAAGGCTGGTTAGTCAAAAGCAATCTTTATAAAAATAAATTCAGTGTTCACTGCAAAGTAATCTTCTCTATAAATTTAGATTCTATATATTGGATTTTCTCTTGTATCACTTTGCTTTCCATTCAAGTTAACCATGTCTAAGTCATACTGGAGTCTTCTCCTTTGTCCTTGGTAATCAGTCTACTGGTATAAATACAGGACTATAGGTTTGGAAGCAATGTTAAAAGTTATTTAGTTTAATGCCTCCTCCTTTCCCTGTCTCCAATCCTACCAACCCTAGCCAATGCTTCAATCTTTTTTCGAACATTCCTACCAGGTCTTTGCTTATAGTTCCAGTAATGAAGATCTAATACCTCCCTGGGAAGTTCCTTCCATTCTTGGCAATGGATCTTGGCCTTGGGGGAATAATTCTCAATGTTTTTTTCTATCTGAATAACACTGAGGGAATCCCAGCACACTTCCATCAATACCAATAGTTTCATATACAACCAAACTTTTTTTTTTTTTTTTTGAGACAGAGTCTGTTTCTGTTGCCCAGGCTAGAGTGCCATGGCGTCAGCCTAGCTCACAGCAACCTCCAACTCTTGGGCTCAAGCAATTCTTCTGCCTCAGCCTCCCAAGTATGGAACTATAGGCATGTGCCACCATGCCCGGCTAATATTTTATATATATATATATTTTTTAGTTGTCCAGATAATTTCTATTTTTTTTTTAGTAGAGACGGGGTCTCGCTCTTGCTCAGGCTGGTCTCGAACTTCTGACTCTGAGCAATCCTCCTGCCTCGGCCTCCCAGAGTGCTAGGCATGAACCACAGCACCCGGCCTACAACCAAACTTTTAATAGAGGTTTTCTTTAGAGAGCAGCATGGTGACAGAAGGGAAACTTCCCTTTTCATTTGGTATATTTCTATTGGCAAAATTTTCAAAATGCATATGTATTACTTTAACATACATACAATATATGTACATTAAAAAATGGTCCAAAGGGGTAAATGTTTATCACAGCAGTCATACAGAGTTATACCAGAAAGTGTCCCCTTAAGGGGACAAAATAGAATGAGAGGGAATGGCGTGTGTTATGATTTGACACCTCCACTAATTAAAATACACTTGGGGTACAGAGGTATGCATGTTTTTATGTGGGGTTTGAATGCTCCCTACCTCCTTGAAAGTCACTGCTAATCTCTATCTCAATTGGATATGGCAGCTCATCAGGTATGTTAAGACAGCTTTCATGTGTGCAAAGAAACTTAACTGCTTTCTGGTCTCATCAAGGTTAAACTCAATGACTAAATATATAACGTCTTACTATACAATGTATCTCCTCCCTTCTTCATCTTATTCTGCCTAATCCATAGTATACTCTTCTAATTGGACAATCTGCCTCCCAACATTACTCTTCTACTGTCTGTTTATTTTCCCTTTACCATGTTGGGACAGCACACTTCCTAAGTACTAGGACTAAGTACCTTATTCCAAGCTTAAGGATGTTTTTACCAAGTATCTCCAGGTTTCCCCTTTTCTTTTAGGGAACTGCAGATGCCTGGGTTCAGATTTAGTTTTATCACTTACTAGTTGTATAATCTTGGTCAAGTAATTTAACCCTCTGTGCCTCAGTTTCCTCATCAGCAAAATAAGGACAATAATAGCAATTATCTCATTTAGTTGTTGTGAGGATTCAATAGGAAACACATAAACATACACAGAGCACTTAGAACAGTACCTGGCACATAGCAGACACTCAATCAGTGTTAATTTGTTTTGTTGCTTCCTTTTCCTTCATCATCATCATTCCCTGCTACTACTTAGGAAACTAATTTACTATAGGTCCAAGGTGTTTACTGGACAATTTCTTTCCATTAGATTTTTATATTCCCTTTTTCTCAATCCAAAGCATTCTTGACATTTCATCTTTTCAACATAGCTCTCTCTGATAAACTGAATCAGAGTAGAACTTTCTTACATACCATATCTACTACTACTTTGGCTGGTTTTCATTGTATTATCATGCACACTCATGCTCCATCAATTCATGTTCCTCTTCTTTTCATAGTCAAAACCCATCTTCTAAAGGCAGGGGTTGGCAAACTTTTTCTGTAAAGGGCCAGTAAGCATTTTCAGCTTTATAGGACATATGGTCTCTGTTGCAACTACTCAACTCTGTCATTGTAGCATGAAGGCAGTCATAGATAATACATTAACAAATAAACATGGCTATCTTCCAATAAAACTTTATTTATAAAAACAGGTGGCAGATAGGATTTGGCCTGTGGACCATAGATTACTAACCACTGACCTAGAGGAATCCTTCCCTAAATAACTCTACTTAGCTCTGATCATTTCATTATTCTACCTCAAGTACAGACTAACTATATTGTTTTACATATATATATATATGTGTATATATATATATATGCTTCTAGGTATTTTTATGTGGGTAGTCTCTCACTTAGAATAATGCACAGATCCTTTAAGGAAAGAACTGTAGTTGTTATTTTATTCATTGAACAAAATGTATCTAAGCCTACTAACAAAATGTATCTAAGCCTAAGTAGTAACATGTAGAGTTAAGGACAAAAAGACAAATAAGTCCCAGTCCATGCTCACAAAGAACTCACAGATTAGTAGGAGAGAGAGCAATTCAAACACACAATCATAATGTGATTTTTGCTATAACAGAGATTCATATACAAAGTGCTTTGGGAAAACAGGAGAGAATGGTTAACTTTACCTGGGGAGGTAAGGAAAACTTCATAGAGGAGATGAAGTTGAGCTGGGATTGTCAGAAGAAAGATGAATAGGCATTCTAGGCAATGAAAATATAGTACAAAAGTATCCTAAATTTTCTTCCTAATTATATGGAACTGAACATGGAAATGGAAATGGAAATGGACAGTGTGTTTGAACAATAGCTAGCCATTTATTACAGATGAAAAGGGGTAGGATAAGCTACAGAGACAAATGACAGGAACTGAGTGAGATGAGGCTAGACAAGTTGGTAAGAGACAACTTATGAAGAACCTTGTTTCACATACTAAGCCAATGGTATATTACACATTGAAGACCCTGGTATAATCCCAAAGATTATATGTTAGACATTCAATGTCAGGATCTGATTTATTAGTGATACTTTACATCCATAAAGGGGCTTGGAAGCTTTTTCATAGACTTTTACATACATTATTTCCAATGCTCATATAGCTTGCATACTTACATGTCTACTAAATTCTGATATTGATTATGAACTTGTGATATAGAAAGGAGGGTAACATTTATAGGCAAAAGATCTGGGACTAGGTCTTGCAATTAACAGTTCAAGATTCTGAGTACATCTCTTAATCCATCACTGTTTCCATAAAATAGGATTAACAATAGTACCTTCTTCACAAGATTACTGTGAAGACAATATGAGATAATTACATGAAGAGTACTTTGCAAACTATAAAGAGCCACATGAATGACACACAGGATTTGTTAAAATCATAGGATAAGTTGGCAAAAAAAGAGTAGGATTTTTTTATTCACTCTAATTGTTTTTTTGTGACACATACATTCAAACACAGCCTAATAGAGAACAAGTCTCCAGTTCTACTATGTATAAATACAGGTTCTGACCTTTTCAAGGAGCTGATTTTTTCATGGTACCATCTGCTATATGAAATAGGAAATTGTTCTTCCTCAGCATGATGAAGAAATCTAAAAGAAAAAGATAGAAAAAAACAGAAATATAAACTACCGTAGATCAAAGGAGACATGCAGTGAAATTAGGTTTTTATCAAGGGAAGCAGCAGGCTGGATACCCATACAGAGCTGCCCAAGGGCAGCAATTTGTTTAGGTTTCTAATTTCCAGCATCATTCCCTCAACTTTTGTGGGTTCAGAACCGTGATTCTATTAAAAATGGAACAGACTCTTTAGGTCAGATCTTTAGGTGATTATACAATGATGGATAAACTAAAATGCTAATTTATTAATTTACTGTGAGAAATATAACTGCCATGTGACCTAAAATATTCACTGGTGCATGACCAGGGCCATTTGACTCTAAAGGTACACCTACACAGAAAACCAAATGAGAACCAGAAGTTTTTTGGGCAGGGTAGAGCCAGAGTAAGGAGAGTTACTCATCTAACTCAGAGGTTGGCAAACTTATTCTAGAAAAGGCCAGATAGTAAACATTTTCAGCTTAGCAGGCCATGTGGCCTCTGTTGAAATGTGCAAGTAGTCATAGACAATATAGAAAGAATGGGCATGGCTGTGTTCCAATAAAACCTTAATTTCCAAAATGGGCAGCAGCCCTTATGAATGCAAAAACCCACAAAACATACTAAAACCAAATTCAGCAGCAAAGTAAGAGGATTATTATACATAATTACCAAATGGGGTTTATTCCCAGAATACAAGGATGGTTCAGCATATGAAAATCAGTCAACATAACATAATATACTACAGAAATAGAATGAAGTTTAAAAACCACAGGATAATCACAAGATAATCTCAATCGATGTAGAGAAAGCATTTGACAAAATTTAACATGCTTTCATAATAAACTCAATCAACTTAGAAAGGAACTTCCTCAACATAATAAAGACCATATATGCAAAACCCACAGCTAACATTATAGTCAGTGATGAAAGATTGAAAGCCTTTCCCCTAAGATTAGAAGAACCAAGACAAGGATGCCCACTTTCCCCACTTCTGTTAAAGTATTGGAAGTTCCAGCCAAAAAAATTAGTCAAGAAATGGAAATTCAGATTTGAAAGGAAAAAGTAAAATGGTCTCTGTTTGCAGATAACATTAAGTCATTAAATATGAAATGTCCAATTTCAAATCAAAGTGTAGTTTATTATACCTCAAAAAAGAAACAGTACAATTAATCAAAGTATGAGCTAAAACCATTGACATGTTTGGCCATTTTAATGGTAGCTTGTTTATGCCAACAGAGAAGAAACCTAGAGAGCGAGTGGTCATGAAATCGCAAAGGCATTTTCTACAGCTTGTTGAGAATTGAATTATTTTTCCTTGCAAGAAGTGGTCCAAAGCATGGGAAAAGTGCTAGTCAGTTGGTGCAAGGTCTGGTAGATGACAGAGAGTTTCCAAGTCCAGCCTCTGTAGTTTGAAGCAGCGTTGTTTGTGCAACATGTGTTTAAGTGTTGTCTTGCAAGAGGATTGGCTTGTCTCTATTGACCAATCTTGGCTGCTTAATCATAAGCATCCTCATCATTTCATCCAATTGGTTGAAGTAGACATCCACTGTAATCGACTGACCAGGTTTCATGAAGCTGTAGTGGATAATATCAGCACTGGACCACCAAACAGACACCAGTAGATATTTTTGAATATTCAGTTTTGGGCAGTGTTTCGGCACTTTATCTTTATCCAACCATTGTGCCAAAGGCTTGCAGTTGTCAAAAAGAATCCATTTTTCATCACTGTAATAATACGGTGTAAAAATGTTTCACTATTCTGTTGTGACAGCAAAGAAAGGCAAGCTTTGAGACGATTTCTATTCTGATGTTCATGTGGAACCCATCTATCCAGCTTCTTTACCTTGCTGATTTGTTTCGAATGGTCCTATATTGTTGGAATAGTGATGTCAAACCTTGATGCTAATTCACGCATAGGTTGAAATGGATTTGCTTACACTACAGCTTTCAGTTCATCATTATCCACGTTGGTCTCAGGTCACCCAGCTGGCTCATTTTCAAGATTAAAATCACCAGAATGGAACTTCTCACTCAAACCATTGACGTACTGTGCATTCATTAGCCACATCCTTCTCAAACATTTTGTTGATATTTTGAGCTGTCTGCACTGCATTGATTCTATAACGGAACTCATATTCGAAAATAACACAAATTTTTTACTTGGTTTCACAAAAATTGTTCTAAAAAATTTTGGAAGCCAATTACAAGCCAAAACATGTGTTTGAAAGACTGAGGCTGTGTCTTCACAATAAACATAAAACAAGAAGTGTCAAAGTGAAATGTCAGAGATATCAACTGCCAAACTTAGTGCTTAAGGAAATCAGACATTTCATACTTAACAATCTAATATAATCTTATACGTAGAAAACCCTAAAAATTCCACACACAAAAAAAGCTGTTAGAGCTAATAAAGGAATTCAGCAAAGTTGCAGGATACAAAGCCAACTCACAAAATCAACTGTATTTCTATACACTAGCAATGGAGAGTCTGAAAAGAAAATTGAGAAAATAATTCCATTTATAATGGTATCAAAAAGAACAAACTATTTAGGAATAAATTTAACCAACAAGGCTAAAGACTTATAAACTGAAACTACAAAACAGTGCTGAAAGAAATTAAAGAAGACAAGTACATGGAAAGACATCCTATGTTCATGAATTGGAAGACTAATATTGTTAAGATGACAATACTATCCAAAGCAATCTACAGATTCAAAGTAATCCCTATCAAACTTCAAATAACGTTTTTGCACAAATAGAATAGGCAATCCTAAAATTCACATGGAATCTTACAGGATCCCAAATAGTTCATACAATCTTGAAAAAGAAGAACAAAGTTAGAAAACTCACACTTTCTGATTCCAAACTTATTACAAAGCTACAGTAATCAAAACAGTACGGTATAGACATATAGACCAATGGAATAGAATAGAATAGAAAGCCCAGAAATAGACCTTCACGTATGTAGTCAACTGATTTTTGACAAAGGTGCCAAGACCGTTCAATGGGAAAAGGACATTTTTTTCAACAAATAGTGCTGAGAAAATTGAATATCTACATGCAAAAGAATGAAGTTGAAACCTTATCTTACACCATATACAAAAAATTAACTCAAAATGTATCAAAGACTTAAACATAAGAGCTAAAACTATAAAACTCTTAGAAGAAAACATAGTGAAAAATCTTCATCGCATTGGATTTGGCAATGATTCTTAGATATAACACCTAAAGCATAAGCAGCAAAAGAGAAAATGAACTGGACTTCATCAAAATGAAAAACTTTTGTGCATTGAAGGACACTATCATGAGAGTGAAAAGACAACCCAGAGAATGGGAGAAAATATTTCAAATAATATATCTGATAATGGATTAATATCCAGAAACACTTACAGAACATTGTTGTTCAATGACAACAAAAACAAAAAACTGAAACAATCCATTTCAAAAAAGAGCAAAGGAGATTTCTTCAAAGAAAATGGCCAATAAGCACATGAAAAGATGCTCAGCCTTACTAATCATTAGGGAAATGCAAATCAAAACCACGAGATACTACTTCATACCCCTTAAGATGGTTGTTATGAAAAAAATGAAAAATAACAAGGGTTGGCACAGATGTGGAGAAACTGGAACTCTCACGCATTGCTGGTGCGAATATAAAATGGTACAGCTGCTGCAGAAAACAGTTTGGTGGTTCTTCAAATAGTTAAATATAGAATTATCATATGACCCAGCAATTCCACTCCTAGGTATATATCCAAAAGAACTAAAAACAGGGATTCAAACAGATATCTATCTGTACACCAATGTTCACAGCAGCATGATTCACAATAGCCAAGGGGTGGAAAAAATACAAGTGTCCATCAATAGATAAAGGGATAAACAAAATATGGTATGTGTACATAATAAAATATTATTCAGCCATAAAAAGGAATGAAATTCTGATACATGCTACAACATGGATGAACTTTGAAGGCACTGTGCTAAGTGAAATAAGCCAGACACAAAAGGCCAAATGTTAAATATTGTATCATTCCACTTATGTGAGGTACCTAGAATAGGCACATTCATAGAGATGGAAAATATTAATAGAATAAAGGTTACCAGGGGACTGGTGGAAGGCAGAGAGTTATTTAATGGGTACAGAGTTTCTTTTGAGGATGATAAAAAAGTTATGGAGATGGATAGTGGTAAAGGTTACACAACACTGTAAATGTACTTAATGTCTTAAAATGGTAAAATTTAAGTTATGAATATTTTACCACAACTAAAAAAAACAGGTAACAGGTGGCTGTGGATCAGGGTTTGACAGCCTCATTCAATCATCTCACAACAGGAAAACAAGAAGCTTCATAGGGACTTTGAGAAATTTAATCCTTGAGCCATAATATTCCCTTTCCTGGGTAGTCTTAGATGTAACTCTCTACCAATTTTCTTTATGACTTACCATTTAGCATGTTTCCAAGCTGAGTATATTCTGATAAACACATTCTTTCTCTGGATAATGTTACTATCTATTCATAGCATGTGGTACAGATGGGCTCCGGGTTTGAAAATCAACTCTGTCACTAGCTATGCAAACTTGGACAAGTCGCTAAATGTCTCTAGGCCTCTATTTCTGCAACTTTAAAGTGGAAGTAATAGTGCCTACCCCAAAATGTTTGTGAGGGTTGAATGACATTATCTATTTTAATGAATTAATATAAAAAAGTAACTGATATACAAAGGGTGCTTCCCCACTTTCCTAACCCTTTGTCATATTACTGATCACTGATGAAGTCACAGTTGGTTCTTTGTCTCTTGGCTCCAACTGCATTGTTATGATCTCCACAACAGCTCTCTGTGGCTCAGAGGGCCTTGCTAATATCTCTGTCAGAGATCTCTCAAAAGCCAGTGTCTAAAAGACCAAAAGCAAATGTGGACAAATTCATTTTCAACCTATCTCACAAACCAGAAGCCTCTCTTCTACAGTAGTCCACTCCTGTGGGGGCAGAATCTATCATAGTCTTATTTTATACTCTACACATTGCCTAGCAGAAAATAACTTTCTCAATTTTTAAAAATTGAATTTTCAAGAATCTTCAGTTTTTTATAACAGGATCTTGCATAAATTTCCTAGTATACAAGTCTACTTCTATACTTGTATTACAAAAATAAGACAAAAACAATAAGCATGGTTCTCTTTCAGCAATAAGAACTCAAACAAAAAATGTAAGGGTATGATAGTGACCATTTCAAAGCCTGCTATACTATAATTGGCTTGCATTAAAAGTGCAAGAAATAACAGAGTAAGTCCAATATTTCACCATGAAAAAAGTCACTAATAAAGTTGATCTGATATCAGACAAAATAATATTATACAAATCAGAAAAATCTCCATTTAATTTCCACTTAAAAAGTAAAATATCACCAAATCATTAAAAGACCAGAGAATAGTATCAAGTTAAAATTCATATTTCTGATATACTCCTAGATAACAGTAATCAGACATTCAATTTCACCTTGTCTCTCTGTCCTAAACTACTCCAACTACACAAACTGGGATTATTATCAATATATATTTATTAAACATACCTTGGTATGAAACTGGAATTAGGAAACAGAGACCATTACAGAACAATAAACTGAGGTTCAAGGAAAAGAGGCTAGAACCATTTTGTTAAAACAAGCTTGCATACTGTTAACTTATGGAATCATCATAGGAGAAGGGAATCAACTATGTGTTAGGTACTTTAAAAACAACTTTTGGGCCGGGCGCGGTGGCTCACGCCTGTAATCCTAGCACTCTGGGAGG
>VBSM01000529.1:27349030-27371838 GCA_008086735.1 Cheirogaleus medius
TGACTCGAGGGGGGAGGGAAGGCAATAGCAATGTATGTAACCTTAACATTTGTAACCCCATATTATGCTGAAATAAAAACAAAACCCCCCCCCCAAAAAACCCAACAGTATACATTCCTGGAAACCTCACATTCTGTAAAAAGTATGCACTAAGAATAGGCTTGTGGGATAAACAGTTAGGAATAGATTACTAAAAACCCATGGAACTTTGTATCCTTTACACATATATACACACATACACACACAGGTTAAATTAGGCTCATTGAACTAAATTAAAAGGAAGAAAAGGTGCAACCCATTTTAGAACAACTTCCAAATAAAATAATTTTTTAAAATAAAGCTCTCATCCATAATGGAACAAACCTGTACCTCTCCATGACATTAAGCTTCTAAGAATGATTTATTTCCCCAGGTTTCCTAAGTGAACATCTGAATGCATGTCACCATCTGTAGATAAGTGCTACTTAATAAAAGCTTTTCATGGTGACAAAATGAAAATCTGAGGTCAGAGTCATATGACTTTGGGGACCAATAAGAAATTATTAACCTGCTTACCGTTTTTTAAATCAGTTTACACACTGCTCAAGAAGACCTTTGCAAGATGTCTATGCTACAAGGGACCAGAGATCTCAAGAACTTTAACCCATTAGAGTCTAATAGGCTAGAATCCTATATAGAAAACTAACTCCTTAGGCACAGAGTCCTGAGAATAAATTAAATCCTCAACAGCTTGGGCCACAGAGACAGGCAAATAAAGTAATTTCGGCTAACTGACAGAGTGGCATCCATAAACCATTTTGTGAATCTCACTAAAGTCTAAGGTTCTTATCTTTAAAAAAGTGTCTCCCCCACTAGGGCCCTGTCTGTGTTATTTATCCAGCACTATATCCCAACACTGGAATAGTGCCTTGTTTAAGAGAAGGCACTCAATAAGTATTTATGAGCGAAATGAATGTATGCTAATCAGTAGGGAAAAAAGGGCACAAAACTCAAAAATTACATTACCGGAACAGTGACTACTTTCTGAATTTAAAAAATATTATACTTGGATGACTTATAATTAGAACCCATAAGTTGATTCTGAGATAAAAATAGTTAAGGAAAATCTCTTAAAATGAAAACAAGCTGGGCACTTTAGTATTTGTAAGTCACTCTCAAATTCCCCAGGATCATTACAGAAAGGTAATGAGAGGATGGAAGAAGTTGAGAGACATAATCACGAATATAATTTAGCTTTTCAAAGACTTTCTGAATATAGTTCTCACAGCTTATTAAGGAAATCCAGTAACACAAAGGCAAATTCTATTTGATTAAAATCCATTTTAAAAACATGCACTGAGATGACAAAAGATTTTAAAAATATAAGTACATAGCTACTTAGCACCAGAAACTAGGGAAGAGTGCCATCAAAGAACCAGAAACTTTGAAGAATTGCTGTCACATGTAATCTAAATACAGCTTTATAATGGAGAAAAATCAATCAAAGCTGACAGCCTCTAACCAGATATAGGCAAAAGACTGTATTTACTCCTTGGGCATACTAAATAGTCCAGTTTTCCTGAAAAACAAACCAACCAACCTAAGCTCGGAAACAAGAAATGGGAGTTGATGAAAAGTATTGAGATACCTGAGATTAAGACCTGTGTTGACATCCCACACTATGCACACAAAGCTTCTAGCTGCAGTGTTTGCCACTGGGCACAAAATGTGCAGTTATTATTTTCATTAATTTTTTTTTTTTTTTTGAGACAGAGTCTCACTCTGTTGTCCAGGCTAGAGTGCCATGGCGTCAGCCTAGCTCACAGCAACCTCAAACTCCTGGGCTCTAGCAATCCTCCTGCCTCAGCCTCCCAAGTAGCTGGGACTACAGGCATGCACCACCATGCCTGGCTAATTTTTTCTATATATTTTTAGTTGTCCAGCTAATTTCTTTCTATTTTTTTAGTAGAGACAGGGTCTTGCTCTTGCTCAGGCTGGTCTCAAACTCCTGAACTCAAACGATCCACCTGCCTCGGCCTCCCAGAGTGCTAGGATTACAGGTGTGAGCCACCACGCCCAGCCTATTTTCATTAATTTTTAAAGATACATGCTTTAAAAGGAGAAAAAGACAAGGACTAATATAAAGAATCTACTCTACATGTGACACTGAAAAAAGATTAAACAAAAGTATTCTCTGGAAAATGAAATGGGATGATCTGTATGCCAACAGATGAATTAAGGCTACAAATAATAGTTTAGGAATGCAAATAGTACAGATAGATACAAATAATGAATAACTGAGTAAATAAAATTAATCACAGGTACAAAACAATGTAAATAGGAAAAGTGTAATTTGATTAAAAATACTTGAAATGTATGTGCATTCCTGGCCTTCACATTAGTTATAGACCTCTTACAGAAAAGTCCCAAAGAGTCACCAGAGAAATTTCAATACAGCTGGTGGGTAAAGGGAAGATAAATAGATATGTGATATTTATAAGTAATGGTGAAATTTAGGTGGTGGACATAATAAAGTTTTTCATTGTAAAACCCTTTCACTTTTGTTGTATGTATGTGATGGCGTTCAGGACACATTATCCCCAAAATATTTTAAGCTGAAGGAATTTGAGAAAATAGAAGAAAGTCACCCTTCACCTTTATCCCACTCTCCTCCTCTGAATCTGGTCATAAAACCTAGGATTTTCTGACCTTCCTATGAAGCGGGTCATAAGACCCTCATGTGAGAGCTTCCTTCCCTATTACCCAGAGGAAAGGAGCTGAAGACACACAGACACCAGGAAGAATCTGAACAAACAGGCCTTGCTAAGTTTCCCTGCAGTTTATTACTGTTAGATCACAGTCCCTTGGTCCAGTTTTGTTTCTCCGCAACTATCCACTTCAGGTGTCCTCAAACTACGGCCCGCGTGTTTTTGCCCATTTGTTTTTTTACTTCAAAATAAGATATGTGCAGTGTGCATAGGAATTTGTTCATAGTTTTTTTTAAACTATAGTCCGGCCCTCCAACGGTCTGAGGGACAGCGAACTGGCCCCCTGTTTAAAAAGTTTGAGGACCCCTGATCCACTTCATCATCAAACCTAGCGTTAAAAATACATAAGTTTAACCTTTTCTTTGGGTTTTCATTTCCTTATGAAAGCTCCTGTGTCACACAAAACTTATATTAAATAAATTGATAGTGCTTTTATTAGTATGTTGTTACAGGGGCTTCAGCTGTGAACTTATGATGTGTGAGGAAAAATTATTTTCCTTCCCTACAGCTGCATAGTTAAAAAAAGAAAAAAACTCTGTATTATGTCAATGAAGATGTTTTCTCAAAACTCAAAGTGAAAAGATGGGTAGGCTATGGCAAAGAGACTGAAGGAAAGAACAGACATTTATTGTTAGCACTTTTCCATATAATGACCATTTCATCACAATCTAAAAGTTAGGTGATATTATCTCAATTACATAAACACAGTTCTTTTAGCAATATAATTCACTTGAAATTAGGAACCAGATCTGATTCATTTCTACATGCTTTGAAACAGGGCCTTGAATATTAGCTATTTAGTAAATGTTTACTTAAGGAAAGAATGTGATCTTCACAATAAATGCACAAGATGGCTAGGACAACTATTCACATTATTCTTACTAAACACTTGACGAAATAGAGGCAGAGCAAACTCTGATGCTATTTGTCAGCTAAATAGCTCATCTGTTAAGTTAGGGCTCCAGTCGTTTCCTATTACACGAGACTCAAAAAAAGACACTAAGCCTGATTCTCCAAATGAAGGTCTGATAGGATGTCCAAAGGAAAAAACTTTAATTACGTTATTTTTTAAATGTTTGGAAAATCCTGAGATATGGATCCTAATGTGGATATAAAATGTTTGTAAACTTTCTGTGTTCTGTGTTTTATTGGGACAGATGGTACAAGGAAAATGAAAGTGTTTCTTAAAAACTCCAAACTTGGTTATAAGTTACCTAAGCTCAACAAAAACAGAATTTAAAATACAACATTTATACTCAGCTCTTTGGAGTAATTCCATGTATATATTATTTCATGTGATTTTTTTCATAGTATCCAGTGAGAGATTACTATTATTCCCATTTCACTAATGAAGAAGCTTCAGAGAGAATTAAGAGTTAATAGGTGGTTGAATAGGGATTGAAATAATCTAGTCAAGCTCTTTGCAGTGTACTATGCTGTTCTTTACACGGAACTAGTCAACAGTCTTCTAATTGGTTTTTCTCTACTTCTACTGCATCCTGTATATGGCAACTAGAGTAATACTTCTAAAATGAAAATCGGATCATATGACTTCTCAGCTTAAAACCCTTCAATAGACCTATGTAGCCTATAGGATAAAATCCACCAAAGTTCTTGGCATAGCATATATATATAGTACTTCAAAACATAAACCTTTTATGATTTGGTCCCTTACTACTTCTCCAGGCTCATCTACTGCTCATCTTCTTCTCTTTACCTTCTTCCCCTAAGTTATTCCAAATGATTTGCAGTCCCTCAACTTACCTATTATTCAATGAGCTTAAGTTGACAAGTTGGGTTTGGTGTATTGAAGGTAGCTTATCCATGGCACTGCTAGTTCTAGTGATAAATAAGAGATGTTAGTTGCAACACTATACACCAAACCCAACTTGTCAACTTACAACTCATCCTTCAAAATTTAATTTAGAAATCAATGAATCCTCTCTTCCTCAGCTTTCCTAGCTCTTTTCCCTAGATAACCATCTCCTCTTGTATGGTACATTTATATCTGATTCAAACTTATAGCATTTAAATTCCTATTATAATTATTTGTTTACATACCTTTCTCTCTATTTGATAGTGAAGCCCTAAGGGAAGTCTTATTCATCTTTATATCCCTAGGATCTAATACACTGCCTGATAGTAGTAGGCATCAGGCAAATGTTTGTTAAGTTAAATTTAAATATATTCAACTCAGAAAGTATACAAGTGTTAAAATAGGATTTGGATTTTGTAAAATATAAATGTTTCAAGGGGAGGGGGGAAGCCTGGAACCCTTTAATTGAACTGTGTACAACAATGGCAGTTACCCTGAAGGTCCCTGCTAGCACTCTGTGCCCCAGCTGGGCCTCCAGAAGGTTCATTACTTTCACATTACCATTGTGGCAATGTATTAATGAGCTCAGTACAAGCAAGACAAATTGAAATGACAGCCCTGGCAACTAATATCTCTTATTTATCACTAGACCTAGTCTCACTAGCAGTGCCATGGATAAGCCTTCTTCAACACAAAACAATTTTTTTTTTACAGAGTATCTTCTAAGAGACCTGCAAACACTATGATTGGCATTCAGGGAAATCCAAAAAAGTATAGGTCCTCATTAAGACAGGCAAAGGATGGCTCTTGAAAAATAACTCAAAACTGAAAAACAAAGATATCCATTAGAAGCAATAGTAAAGGCCTCATTATGTAAATCTTCATTTATGGGTCCGCTGCCTATCCTAGGGCTAACTGAAGTGCCACTAGGACTCTTCTAGCTTCACCACAATGGAGGCAGGCATTACAAAAGTATGCATGAGGAGGAAACCAAGAGCCAGTACTAGGCATTCTGGCAGAAGGAAGGTCTGTAAAATTGAAGCCCCCACTCCTCTAAAGGTTTGAAGGCTTCTTGGTACCAGAGCATCTTTACTTAAGAGTGAACTCCAGAGATAAAACAAAGCCAAATCATAAGATGTTAACACAACAAATGTAAATTGTATAGTAAAACTAGACACAAATATGGCTTAAGAGAGAGAAAAATGACAGGAAATCCTGTAGATGGAGGGAGATACTTCATAGTCACTGCTTTTCATTAATGACTACAGTATCTCTAGGTTAACACCTCCATTTTAGCTTCCCAGGGCTACTGTAACAATGTACTATAAACTGGGTGTCTTAAAACAAAAGAAATTTATTCTCACACTTCTGGAGGTTAGAAGTCTGAAATCAAGGTGTTGGTAGAGTCACATTCTTTCTGAAGCCTATAGGGGAAGATTCTTCCTTGCCTCTTCCAGCTTCGGGTAGCCCCAGAAATTTAATACAGATTTTGGTAACAAGAGTGGGATGCTGCTCTAACAAATACTTAAAAATGGGGAAATAGCCCAGCACAGTAGCTCACACCTATAATCCTAGCACTTTGGGAGGCCAAGGCAGGAAGACTGCTTGAGGCCAGGAGCTGGAGATCAGCTTCAGCAAAAGTGAGACCCCGTTCTCTACAAAAACCAGAAAAAATAGCTGGGAATGGTGGTGCGAGCCTGTAGTCCCAGCTATTCAGGATGCCGAGGCAGGAGGATTGCTTGAGCCCAGGAGATTGAGGTTGCAGTGAGCTATGATGACACCAATGCACTAGCCTGGGTGACAGAGAGACACCCTATCTCAAAAAAAAAAAAAAATAAAGGAAGCGGCTTTGGAATCGGGTAATGCGTAGCGGCTAGAAGAATTTTAGCCTAGACTTTAGCCTAGATTGCTTTGAAGAGATAATTGGCACAAATATTAATTTGAGTATTGAAGGTGCTTCTAGTAGGGCCTTAGAAGGAAATGATAAACATGTTACTGGACACCTAAGGAAAGGCAATCTTTGTCATATAGTAGAAGCATACTTGTCTGAATTGTGTTCAGCCACTGGGTGGAAAGTATAACTTGTAAGTGATAAACTTGAATATTTAGTGAGGAGATTTCTAAGCAAAATGTGGAATTGCAGCCTAGTTTCTCCTTGGTCCTTACAGTAAAATGTAAAAGGAAAGAAACAAATTGAGGAATGAACTATTAAGCAAAAAAAGAGAAAGGAACCAACACTTGATGCTTTGGAAAATTCTCTGCCTATACAGACAGTGTGCCCTGGGCATGTATGGATGCTCATCTGCCTGTGACTCATGGATCCAGCCAATCACCTCAGCAGAAGCCAGAAATAGAGAGACAGTTAGATGGGAAAGATGTATAGAGGACCCTCTTGTCAGATGGCTTGGACTCCCATGCATTGCATAGAAGACTGACAAGATTTTTGAGATTTTTTTTTTAAGAGATTAGGTCTTGCTTTGTTGCCCAGACTGGAGTATAATGGCACGATCATAGCTCACTGCAGTCTCAAATTCCTGGGTTCAAGTGATCCTCCTGCCTCAGTCTCCCGAGTAGCTGGGACCACAGGCACGTGCCACCATGCTAGGCTAATGTTTTTTAGAAATGGTATCTCGCTATGTTGCCCAGGCTGGTCTTGAACTCCTGACCTCAAGAGACCCTCTTGCCTCAGCCTCACAAGTAGCTGGGATTACAGGTGTGAACCACCACACCTGGTGGTTTTTAAGAATTTTATACCAGCAGACGTACCGCCACTCGGGACTGAAAGGGATAGAGATGGAATGATAGGAAGACTGACTGACTCAGGGCTGAGCCACAGATGCAGAGGCCTAGGCCTAAGGGACCTTCTCAGGCTAAAAGGGTAGAGTTGCACAGCAGTTCAGAGGACAGATAATCGAGCCAGAGAGGATTTTCCTCAGGCCCTGAAATCTAATGCAGTGTCCCCTACTGGTGTGTGAACTTGCTTTAGACCAGTGACTCCTTTCTTCCTTTCATTTTCTCCCTTTCGTAATGCAAATCTTTCCTATGACTGTCTTACCATTGTTTCTTAGAAGTAGATAACTTGTTTTCAAGGTTTCACAGGTCCACAGATGGAGAGGAATTTTATTTCAAGATGGGCCATACCCATAGGCTCACTCATACCTGATTTAGATGATTTAGAGGATGAAATCTGGAACTTTTTGAATTGATTATATTCAGATGAGATTTGGGGCTTAGAGCTGATGCTAGGAGTTAAGATTTTTGGGGAGTTGTGATGGAGTAAATATATTTTGCATATGGGAAGGACATGGACTCTGGGGGGTCAAAATTGTGAACTGTGTTGAATTGTGCCCCCCAAATTCTTACCCCTGGTATCTTTGAATGTGACATTATTTGGGAAATAGGATCTTTAAAGATATAAACCAGTTAAGATGAGGTCATTGGGATAGGCCATAATCCAATATGACTGGTGTCCTTAAAAGAGTTAAATTCCATGTGACATAGATATACACAGGGAGAACACCATGTGACAACAGAAGCAGAGACTGGAGTGATGAAGCTGTAAGCCAAGGAACACTAAGGATTGAAAGCCACCACAGAAGCTAGGAAAAGGCAAGAAAGGATTCTACCCAGAGTCTCAGAGGGGGCATGGCCCAGCTGATACCTTAATTTTAGACTTCTAGCCTTCAGACTATGAGAGAAAACATTTCTGTTGTTCTAAGCCACCCAATGTGTGGTACCTTGTTACAGCAGCCCTAGGAGCTAATGTATATTTAAGACTTACTGTGTACGAGGCACAGTGTTGAGTGCTTTACACTGATGATCACATTTAAACCTCACCACAACTTCATGAGGAAAACAAATTAAATAGCGTTCTACTATACTACTCTTAACCACTACACTTTCTCTTATGTACCATGTGTTATACAATAAAGAATTTGTCTGGTCTTTGTCCTAGGTTCCTGGTACAGAGCTTCTAAAACCCTTGGAATTTTCCAAGTGATATGATTATCTTTATTATTCATGAGCCCCTGGGATCACAGTGAGTTTCTGCTAATGAGATGGCTCCGGATGGGGGTTGGTTACCAGAAGGATGAACCATATGAATAGAGGGTTGGGGTTTTAAGCCAGCCTGACCTCTGGGGAGTGATGGAGGCCCAGAGATTGAGTTATCAATTATGCCTAAATAATAAAATCCAAAACAAACTCTTGACACTAAGGCTTAGTACAGCTTCTTAATTGGTGAACACATTGATGTGATCTGATTCCATGGAAAGAGGACACAGAACTTCTGCATCAGAATCTCTCCCAGGCCTCATCCTTATTAGTGTCTCGTCATTTGACTCCCTAATTTGTATCTTTTATAACAACCCTGTAATCATAAATATAGCACTTTCCTGAGTACTGTGAGTTGTTTTAGTGAATTACTGAACCCAAAAGAGGCATGGGAACCCTCTGGATTCAGAAGTGTGGGTGGTCTTGGGATTCCACTTGAGGCTGGCATCTGAAATGTGGGCAGTCTTATTGGGGACCATGCTCCTTTAAACCTGTAGAGTCTGACACTAACTCTGGGTGGTTAGTGTCAGAATTGAATTGCAATACATCAGTTGGTATCAGAACAGTTGGAGTTATAAAAGAATACTGTGAATGAGTCCTATGGTCGCTCAGTATACCCAACAGTAACCAGTGAGAGTAAATAGAAAAGCATGCTATACAAGATATAAGCTACTTAGTCTTTCAGATATTTGACTTTCCTACAATCATTCTTTCATACATTATATATTAATCAGCAGTCAAACTTTTTCTCATATGCAGAATCGAGCTTTCCGTTACTTCTCTCAACAAATAACAATTTTGAGCTTATACGTGGTGACATGTCTATCAGAGAAAAGAGTTGAGGTATTTGCCAGGTATTTGGGAGACTGAGACTTATTTGTTGATGCAAGGCAAGAACACAAACCCCAGTCGCAAGACCCCTTGCCTGATTCATTCACTGCTCACTGACCCCACACTGTAGCAAGCACCAACTGCATTGTGGGTAGGCAGACATTGAGAGAATTTCACCAGGGTATATGTACATGTGTTTAGAGGGACTACCTCTAACTTGACTCATGGAATAAGGATAGCTAATTTTCCCAAAAATGTTCTTTATTGTGAATAAACCCCATAAATGACTGAAATATCATACAACATTTTTTAACAAGCCATATAAAGCCAACATGTTTAGTGCAATTACTAATTCAAATAGGAATTGATTCTGATGATTTCTTTATATGTCTCATCTCTAACAAGTCTCCAAGCTCCTTGAAAACAGAAACTGTATTATAGCTTTCTTATATCAAAAACCACTTATCTGGAAAGCAAAGGAGGGACAGATTCAGAGCATACAATTTGTTCAGCTTAGTTAACATGTGTTTTGGTGACTTCTAAATGCTAGGCTAATGGTAAGAATACAGAAATGAAAGACACAGTTTTTGTTTTTGATAAGAGTTCATAATCTAAAGGAGTCTGAAAATAAAGTTCATATCTTTTTACTGGAACCTTCCTCATGCTATTTTTTTTTAAATATCTGAGCAAGGCAAACTTGTATGTAAGAGGATTAAAAAAACCATGAAGCATATTCAATCCTTTTCCAGTACCATCTTGATATGAGTTGGAACCAGGACTACTTCATCAACTTTTGGTGTAATGGAAGACAGAAGCCTTAGTCAGAGAGAACACAGATCAAATTCTGAATCTAGTGCTTCATATACCTATAATCTTGGATGAATTATTTAATCTCTTTAGCCTCACCTTTAATTGTCAAATGAGGATAGATAAAGTCATTTATTGGCACAGATTGAGAAGATTAAATAAACAGCAGCGTGGCCAAAAGAATAGTAGTAAATAAACAGTAACCATTATTATTATTACCATCACAATCATCAATACCATATTTAAAAATTTAACAGAGCATGCAGTCAGAAAATGACAAATATTATGATTCCTAATATATGAGGTTCCTAAAGTAGTCAAATTTAGAGACAGAAAGTAGAAGTGGTGATTGCAGGGCTAGGAGGAGTAGAGAATGGGGAATTATTATTTAATGGGAATAGAGTTTCAGTTGGGGAAGATGAAAAAGTTCTGGAGATGGATGGTGGTGATGGTTGCACAACAATGTAAATGTACTTAATGCCACAGAACTGTACACTTAAAAATGGTTAAAATGGTAAACTTCATGTTATATATATTTTGGAACAGACACACACACAAAATTCAACAGGCCATGGCTAAACAAAGCAAAAAAAAGGATAGGCAACAAAAGGACTGGAGCCTGACAACATTAAGCAATGATAAATCTTGAGACAGCAGAACCATCTACAGATGATATGAATAGGTAAATACCTTAAGCTGGAAGCATTAAGTCAAAGAGATATATCCGTATTTGGTTTTAGGAAACATTGTTTGCATCATCTTAAATACCTTATGTGGAATATAGAGAGGGAAGAGACAAGGAGTGAGGGAAGGGGAGGGGAAGGAAGGGGAGGGGAGGGGAGGGGAGAGGAGGGAGAAAGGAAGGAAAGAAAGAAAAGGAAATGAAGGGAAGGGAAGAAGGAATGAAAAAAAGAAAGGAAAGAAGGAGAAAAATGCTGGAAGTGTAAAACAACTGCTTCAAGTGACTTAGTGCTTTTTCATAATAATGGGCAATAAAAGCAATAAAATGATGCTAATAGAGATATGCAAGGAAATATTCTTTTCCAAAAGTTAAACAAAATCAAACACTGGATTTCCTCAAAATTTTTAGATTTTATAGCCATATAGTTAGAGCTATATAGCACCTGTATTTTCATACTGGGAAAAAAATAAACCCTTGAAACAATTATTACTATACATAAGGCCTCTTAGGAAGGTACCTATTATATTACAACAAAAAGAGACTGTATGGAGACATATCATAGTGCTAAGGGGGAAAACAGCATTACGTCAAGGAACTCTACAGAACTAATGCTTGGAAAATCCAGATACCTGGCACCTAAAACGCATTTTTTTTCAACTTGAGTATAAGGGTTTGAATAACTTAGGCTGGTGGGTTTAGAGGCAGATTTTTATTTCTGGGAAGGGGTAATTCAGATACTCAAGAAGGGTACTGGGCAAGTAATCTAAACATAAAGTGAGAATGGGGACCAAGATTGCATAATGGGACTGCATAACTCAGCCATTTTCCAAAGGACATTTTTGTTGAGATGAAGAATCACTGATTTATGCTGATAGGGTAGTAGGAAAAACTGGGGAAGATCCTGACTCACAGCAATCTGGTCCAAATTATATAATTTAACCCTTAATCTTATATCTCTTATTAATCTGAATTCTCTGAGAATTAGTCCTAAATCCCTGTAGGGTAAAGTCATGGAAGGTTTTGAAATGGGTAAAAGAGATTAGTGCATAGTCTATCAATGGAATCGGGAGCCTATCAGGAATACCTGATCCTATAGGGATGTGCTACTTAGTCTGGCCTTAACTAGTTATTTCACAGCTTTATTAAAAAAAAAAGACATTAACTTGTTGAAAACTGATAGTAATGCAGAAAATTCCTGTCCGTTGAAGTGCAAACTGTGTCCATGGAATGCGATTGATGCCCTATGGCTATTGATGAGTTTTGTATCCATTTGTAAATTAATTTCAAATTTCAGCATTCCTTGACTATAGATACATAGTACTTTGAGTTCTCCACTGAATTGTCTTTGTTCCATCTTTCTGTTTCCGTATTAATTAATGAGTTAAAATTTTGTTCATTTTATATTAATATTTGTATGAGAGTCACGATTTTACTTTTTTGATAAAGAAAATTATCCTTCAACATCACCAACAGGTCTTTAAATTTCATTTGGGGCAGAGACTGTGTCTTTCGATGTGTTGTGGTAAAAATAAGAGTAGATTTGGAAAAGGCCTAAGTTTAATCCTTATTCAGTAAGTACTGATTATATTATATATGATGCTGGCTAATTTCCAGTGCTATCTCTAATTCTAACTGGTTCATGTGTTAGATGGGATAATTCCTGCCTTGTCAACTTTCAAAGACCTGTTGTAAGAATGAGATGAATAAATAACCTGAATGTATTTGGGTAATTTGTAAAGCTCCCTGGTCTGTCACTCACAATGCCATCAAAGCAGTTTTCCTATGACACCAAGAGATCATCTTTGTTTTCTGCTCACAACTCTTCATTGACTCATCTTGCCTACAGCATTCTGAGTACATTTAAGCTCCTCAGGATGGCATACAGGACTGTGGGATGATTCAGCCTTTGCCTACCCTCTGGCCTCACCTCTAGCCACCTCTTCTCAACCTTAATACCACAGCCATACTCAAATATTTATATAGTCCCAAACATTGCATATGCTGATTCCTTCCATCTGGAATGCCTTCTCTTTCCCCCTCAGTCCACCTGAGAAGCTTATAGGCATCCTTTAAAACCAATTCATGTATTACGTCTTCTGAGAAGCCTTCCTCACACTCTCAGACAAAAATCATTATCTCTTTCATGAAGTGTATACATTTATGTTATTGCACTATGCTGTATTATGATTTATTTGTATGTCTGATTCCTCTATGGGATTATGAGCCTGGAGGGGTGAGGTTGCTTCATGTTTATTTCTTTCCCCTCTATACTCAGCACATGGTGGGTAATATAATAAATAAATACTGAATAGCTGAAATGAAATGTAAGTTGCCTTTTTTTTTTTTTTTGAGACAGGGTCTTACTCTGTTGCCTAGGCTGGAGTGCAGTGGCACAATTCCAGCTCACTGCAGGCTCAAGCTCAAGTGATCATCCTGCCTCAGCCTCCCAAGTAGTTGAGATTATAGGCATGTGCCACCACACCTAGCTACTTTTTAAATTTTTTGTAGAGTCAGGGTCTCACTATGTTGTCCAGGCTAGTCTCTAACTTTTAGGCTCAGGTAATCCTCCTGCTAGGATTACAGGTGTGAGCCACTGGACCAGGCATAAGGCATTATTATATCCCCATAGCAACTAGCATAGAATTAAGCATACGCTAGCATTTAGTAAATAAATAATCTCTGTTTACTATAATGCCATTTCTTCTTATTATTAAACCCTAATACAGGGTGGGGGCTAGGAAATGGTGTGATGCTAAAGCAAATGTAAACTGACTGATAATCAAACACCTAGGTCTATCTACTAGACACTTTTTGTTTGTTTGTTTTTGTAGAGACCAGGTCTCGCTCTATCACCCAGGCTGGAGGGCAGTGGTGCAATCACAGCTCTCTAAAATCTCAAACTCCCAGGTCGAGTGATCCTCCTGCCTCAGCCCCCTGAGTACCTGGGCCTAAGAGGTGCATTCCACAACACCCAGCTTTTGTTTTTTCCATTTTGTAGAGGGGAGGTCTTGCTATGTTGCCTTGGCTGGTCTCAAATTCCTGGCCTCAAGTGATCCTCCCATCTCAGCCTCCCAAGGTGCTGAGATTACAGGCATGAACCATTGAGCCCAGATGCAGACACTTTTTTTTTATAAATATGTATAATTTAATTCACACAATAAACCTAATGGTACAGGTATTGGCAATTCTCATTATATAGGTGAATAAACTGAGGTACAAATAATTTAACTTGTCTGAATTCAAGGAGCTGGTAATATATAGCACAAATTCTGTTGCACAGTTTCTGGGATTTACCTGCACTTTCATATCCTCTACTTCATTTAGTCCTCACAATCCTGTATGGTACATAGGAACAAATGTTAGTTATCCCTGCATTACGAATGGAGAAAACAAGACTCACAGAGTTGAAATGACTTATAAAGGTCACACAGCTAGTAATTACTGGATCTAGAATTAGAATATCTTGGTCACAGACTCCAAACTTTATACTTTTTCCATATGCCGGTCTCTCTTGGAAGTAAGAGATCACTTAAAAGGTCACTCATAAAACTTGAAGAACAAATTCAATTAATATAAAACAAAGGTGCCATTTGAAGGATCAAATCCAAAATCTTGCAATCGAACCAACTTCATGGCTAATCCAATTTTAACCTCCTTCTTTGTGGACCCCCAACACACACAGAGCTTCAATGAAGGTCCACACAAGACATCTGGGTAGGAGGTTCACTACTTGCATTTTTCTAAGACACATATTTCAACCCTTAGTATATATGTCACATGCAACATTCAGGGATAGGTCCCTTAAGTGAGGAGAAAAATCATAAAGCTTGTCCAAGACCAAATAAAAAGCTTCTATATATGAGATAGGTATCAAATATTGATGGATTCCCCAATTTATCTAATCAATATTTATTGACAGACTAGCAGATACATTAACTATAACAAAATGTAATATGTAGTTATTACAGGTATGTTAAATGTGGAGACTAACTTTGTCTAAAGGAATTGAAAAGGCTTCACAGAGGAGGTGATTTTTCAAGCAGAACTTGGAGAATATATCTTATTCCAGACAGAGAGGGAAGTTCAGGAAATTCTAAGCAAAGAAAAGTAGAAAAGTAGTAAGTAGTGAAAGGGCTTGTATGATGGCCTATGGAAAATGGTGGATGGTTCAAGATAGTGACTGAACTAGAAAACTAGGCTGGAATCACATCATGAAGAATCTTAAATGCCATTCTAAAGAGCAAGGAATAAATCCTGCAGACTGGAGGTGTTTTTAAATTTTTTATCTTTAATTATTATGAGTACACACTAGGTATATATATTTATAGGGAACATGTGATGTTTTGATGTACCGGTAGGCATACAATTTGTATTGATCAAATCAAGGTAACTGGGGTAACCATCACCTCAAGCTTTTATCATTTCTTTGTGTTAGGAACATTCCAATTCTATTCTTTTAGTTATTTTTAAATGTACAATAAATTTAGAGGTTTTTAAACCTTTTTTGGTCAAAGAACCATCTTCAAACAAGTTTTTATGCAAAACACAATTATAACTACAGAGCTTACCTGGTAAAGGGGGAGCAAGGAAGCAGTCTACCCTGCCTCATCATGACACCCCTTCCCAGATGTCCCTGCAGAGACCTGAAGCAGTGCTACTACTCAGTGTATGGTCTTTATCAGCAAATTGTTTGTTACCTGTTTGCAGTAAGTAGAGAATTGAGAGTAAGCACTTAGAAATTTTCTATAGCAATTTAAGAGAATAATTTTATGTCATTAAACCTAATAAAATCTTGAAGATTATATTTTGTCTTTTCAAAAATTTCACCTAATATTAATAATTCATTTTTACTGCATTTACAAAATTATTAGTCTGAGATAAACAGAAAATAAAACTGTTCTTTCAGCACATATCATTTAAGAAGCATTGCCCCAGAGGCTCCACAACTGATCAGATTTGTAATTTAGAAAGTTAGAAAATAACTATAGTGGATGTTTAGAGGTGGAAGAGCTATTGGTAAATATAAAGCATAAATAATATGAAAAAACAGAAAATTTCAGATTACATAAGGATTACTTATGTAAATGTTAAACATCTGGCAAACAATGAATAAGGACTTTTAAGTTCACAGAAAAAGGAGATCGCTACAAGCTAAAGTAGTCACAAAAGGCTTAGATATGCAAGTAGATGTTTAGAGAGAAAGACCATAAGCCACCAATTTACAGACCCAAATTTATTTAGTCAACAAATTTTAATATTATTGTATATGTTACGTTATTTACTCAAACATCTACTTAAATACTAGGTGCTAAGGATACAATATTGAACATAAGACACAGTCCCTGCTATTATGACAGATATTAATCAACCAAAAAGTACAAATAAGATGGCTTCATTTAAAACTATTATAAGTACTACAAAGGAAAGTCACATGGTACTATAAAATCATGCAACATACAGATTATTTTAAATAGATTCTGGGAGACCAAGGAAGGATTCCCGGAAGAAGTTATATCTCAGTTGAAACTCAAAGAACGAATAGAATTTACCAGGTGAGGAAACAGAAAGAACACTCCAGGCAGAGGGAACAGGCATGAGGAAAAACTGAGGTGAGATAATTAGCCCACAGAACAGAAAGAAAGGCAGTATGGCTGATAACACAGAAAGCAAGAAGGAAAGTGGTAAGAGGTCATATGTCAAGCGTTGTTATAGGTATTAGATATAACAATAAGATTAGCAAGACTCCCCTCACCATGGAACTTGTTAACAGGTAAACAAACAAATAAATAATTACATTTTGTGATTAAGTGCTATAATGAATAAAGAAAGTGACAAGGCAGTCGGGGAGGCCTCCACGACGAGGTGATTTTAAACTGAGAGAGAACTACCCAATAGTCAGGAGGAGACTCTCCCAGGCAGAGCAAACAGCATGTACAAAGTTTAAGAGACAGGAGAGAGCTTTATATATTCAAGAAACAAAGAAACAAGAAACAAGAAACAAAAAGAGAGCCAGCGTGACTAGAACTTAAGAAAGTGGGCTCCATATCATGTACACCACAAGGGAAAATATCACTGCAATGCAGTGGGAAGCCACCGAAGGATTTTAGGCAGAGATAACACGATCTATGGTGACAGTGTTGGTAGGAGCTAGTGTTCAGAAGAACCAACATGACAACCATTTCAGGAGTTGATACAATGGTCCAAAAGAAGAACTATGGTGGCCTAGAATAAATGAAGTGATAATAGAGGGGGTAGAAAGATTCACTAGATACTTAGGATATAGTCCTAAGGGGTATCATCAGTGAACTAAAAATGGAGAAAAAGTAATTCGAGAAATGACTTCCAGTTTTTAGGCCTGAGCAAACAGATGAATTACAAGGTTGTTCACTGAAACTGGCAACAATGGGCAAGTGTCAGATTAACCTAAATATTAATTCCTATGTTCCATCCCCTTAGAGATTATAATTCAATACATTTTTTTGGTGCCT
This sequence comes from Cheirogaleus medius, assembly GCA_008086735.1. NCBI lineage: Eukaryota > Metazoa > Chordata > Mammalia > Primates > Cheirogaleidae > Cheirogaleus > Cheirogaleus medius. The sequence continues at coordinate 27,366,455 of VBSM01000529.1, forward strand.
GGAATTTTTAATTTAAAAAATCTCTCCAGATGATTCTGATAATCAATAAGGTTTGGGAATTGCTGCTGCAGACAAAGTTAACCAGAGCAGGTTTCTATATTGCTTGCAAACAAAAGAATCCAATATGATACAAAAATTGGTATGTGGAAGAGTGGTGTCCAAGTGACACTCACTGAAATGCAGAACTGTTTGGATCAAAGTTGAGGACAGAACAGTGCAGACTTCTCTATACCATGTTGAGGTTGGCCATCCTTATAAGGTAGATGAGATAGATAATCAAATCATAGTCTGTTTTGTACTGAGACTCACCATTACTGAAGCATACTGAAAAAAGAAACTTGGTAAGAAAAATGCAAAACGTGATGTCCATTGACTATGGCCTTTGATCAAGTCCTCTCCAAAAGATAACTGCTTAATTTGAAATAGTGCAGATATTCAAAATATTTAACAACCAGTACAGTCTGGATATCATCTAATCAGAAAGATTACATTGACCAATTCAAACAAAGGCCAGCTATAAACAACCTGGCCATCCCAATGAATACTGGAGAATAGCAGCCCTGGGGTAAACTGGTCAATCTGAAAGCAATGGGAAGAAAATATAGCTTTTCTAAAACAGGTTCATTCTGCCTACAGCTTGCAAAGGAGCCTTGCTGAATTGGAAAACTTTACTCAGGTAAAAATAGTAGGAGCAAAGGCAGAAAGGCAGGACCTATAACTAAGAGTAAGACTGAAACTTTGGAGAGTCTTGATTCCCCTATGGTCCCCAAGCACCTCGGTTATGTATGCATTCCTTGCCCGATAAAGCTGGGACAGAACCTAGAAGCAAAAAGTAGATTATTACCCTCCCCTTCATCAGGACCTATTTTAAACTTAGTGAGCCAGTAAATTCCTTTTTTCCCTCAATCTATTTAGGCTGGGTTTCTGCCCTTTGCAACCAGAAAGTGTTAATATACTACCAATATTTAAAAACAAGAACACTGCTTTTTTTTAAAAAGAATCACCAGGTGAAATATCCCAAACTTACTGAAACAGAATCTCCAGGTCAAGTCTCTGTCATTTCTTAATAAATGTTCCAGATGATCCATGTGATCAGGTAAATTGGGGAAATATTAGCTTAGTTTTCTCCCATAGTGTATGAAATGGTAGTTGTGTTCCTTCCCAGCAATACAAAGGAAAGACATTATAACAATATTTATTTAGAACACACTATGAACCCGCCACTGTCTCAGGTATCCACTGGGAGTCTTGGAACATATTCCCCATGGATAAGGGAGGACTACTTTACTATGTGGTAAGGATTTTTTTACATATGTCTGAGTCTGCTCTGTTGAAATTCACTTGGTATATTTTTGACATGACATGTATAAGACACAGAGGTGGAAAAAGTTTATGTGACATCTACCTAGCATACACTTTGGCAAATGAATCTTATCAACAGACTGCAATTTGTCATTCCTATCAAATGAGTAAACATCAAATAGGGAACATCATTTTATGAAGAAATGTGTTTTAATTAAATCTCAAAGAAACAGAACCTGAAATTATTTTACTTTTATTATAAAAGTAAACTTTTTCTATCATAAAAGTTTTAGATTTACAGAAAAATTGCAAAGATAGTTGCCATATATCCTGTACCCAGTTTCTCCTATTACTAACATGTTACATTAGTATGACATATGTGTTACAATTAATAAACCAATACTGATATATTATTAAAGTCCATATTTTATTCAGACTTCTTTAGTTTTTACCTAATATCCTTTTCCTGTTCCAGGATCTTATCCAGGACACTATATTACATTTAGTCATCACGTCTTTGTAGGCTATTCTTGGCTGACAGTTTCTTAAGCTTTCCTTGTTTGATGACCTTAAAGTTTAGAGGGGTACTGGTCGGGTATTTTGTAAAATGTGCCTCAGCTGAGAGTTGTCTGACGTCTTCCCCTTAATTAGACTAAGGTTATGGGTTTTGGGGAGGAAGAGTACTTAGGTAAAGTTATTATACTTGTCACCTGAATGGTAAACTTATTGAGGAAAGAAACCATTATCTTATTCTCACCTTCGTATCCTTAGTAGGTAGCTAGTAAATGTCTGCTGGTTGAGAATCAAGAACTGGATGCAGACCAAAGGTTGAGGTGGTACAGACATGTTTGTTATTTATTAAAATACAAGCACTGACACTTATACGGAAACTATTCACATACCTGCTCAAATTAAAAAATAACCATGATGGTGATTCACTATATCATTTCATTCTTCTATTCAGGGGTCTTTCTGGTTTGCCTACCTTATCTAGTGAGATAGGATATATTCAGTCAAAAAATATAGATGTCAATTTCTGCAAGTAAACTTCGCCTGTACTGAGAAAGTTTCAGAATTACATAACGCTGCTGTGGGGACTGTACACAGTGAAATGTAAAGAGGACTAGGGTTGAAGTCAGGCTGGTGTGGGTTTGAAACTGATAAATTGCATAATCATGGCCAGATATCTGCATGTCAGTTTATGCATAAAACAGAGCTCATAAGGCCTATAATATATGTTTGCATGTTTCAATGTATCTGACAGATACTCAAAAAAGGTTATTCCCTTTCTTATTTCATTACATAGTTCATTGCATAGAGGAGTTCTGCTTTAAATACATCCTGGAACAAGGCAACATATATATAAACAAAATAGGAAGTGCTGGGTACTTTTATACATTGCATACGTGAATTCTGAAACACTTTCACATGCTTTTGTTTTCTTAGGTACCTAGTTACTTGCTGGATATATAGCAGCCACTCAAATGTTTGATGATTCTTCCATCAGATTTCTTGGACCAAGAGTCAAAAGAACCCGAGATACCAGTTTTTATGAGCCTGGACAAACCATCTCCTTCTTTAGGCCTCCGTTTCTTCACTAAATAACTGACCTAATAGTCACAGAACTTGAGAGTTGGAAGAGATCTTAGAAATCACCTACTGCAACCCCTTGCCTCAATCACAGAGCCAGTTAGTGTCAAATTGGGACTTAAATCAGGAATCCTAACCACCGAGCCATATAACTCTCTCTATGTACCAGGCTGCTTATAAGGTCTCTTTCACCTTCTCATCTATGATCTATGATCTCATCTATTGATCTTTAGAATATCATCCAATTCTGAAAATCCATTAAACCAACAACAGGCTAAGTTCTATCTTTGTCAAAACCAGTAGGTACAGAAGAATAAATAAAATTGTCATTACTAATCCTAGTTAGCTTAAGAGTAACTATAACTATATATAGCATATGATCAAAATTCTTTCAATCATGTTGATATATCAAGTACTTAAATATGGAGATCTATTTGAATAGTCCCTGACTCCATCTTCTTCATAATTAAATGGAATCATAATCACTGGCTCATAGAAATGTTAGGTTGAATCATTAGTATTCTGAGATATCCACATCCCTATTATCTTGGTATCCCTTACCGTACCTTAAGCACAATGATTTATTTTTTTTAAATATCCAGTGGCTTCTTTTTTAGTGTTCCTATTTTATCTCCCTAGGGCCTTTCACACTGCTGACTATTCCTTTCTTTTTGAAATTTACTGTTGTTCCCTGGGCATTCAAAAGACTTTTCCCTGATTTTGCTCATAATATGATTCAGAATATAGGTTACTGGCCAAGAACACAGACAATCTTAATCCAGACTTCCAGAGTTCAAATTATGGTTCCACCACTTGCTAGCTCTGTGACAGGTTACTTAACTTGTATGAACCCATTTAGTAAGTGCTACATTGTTGCATTGTTGTTCCCCTTCTTAATCCCTTCCTCCACATATTCCAACTAGCAGATTCCTTCATTCAAAGAGGTCTTTGCCTCGGTCTATCTGGAAAGCCTTCTTTCTTCTCCTCACTTTCTATCTGATGAATTTCTTTTCAACCTTTAAGATTCAGTCCAAATATCATTCTCTCTTTCACTCTGGAGCCTTTCCAAAGATCACTTCCATCCTTCTGCTTTGACTGTCAGCTGTTCCTGCCCTAGCTTTCCCATAGTACTTTGAATATATTTCAACTAGAGCACTGGTTACATTAGATTGAATGCAGCTTAGCCATTTGAAATTGCCTATATGAAACCATCTTACACCTACAAAACCAGAAATTTTATGATTCACCCTACTAACATCTCTTTATACTTCTGCTACACCTCCCTCCCTGCATTATACACATCACAAGGACTATATGCTATTTATTCCTTAAAAATACACATATGTTGAAAAGTTCAGATATATAAAAAGGTATAAAGAATAATGAACACCCATATTTCCACAACTCAGTTGAAAAAAATACTTACTAATATAATTTAAGCCCCCTGTGTGCTCTTCCCCACATTATTCCTGATCTTTTCTACCCATCCTACATTTCAGAAATACATGGCATCCTCAATTTGATAGTTATCATTACTATTTCTTTAAACATTTATTACATAAGCATGCTTCCCTAAATAACACATGCATGTTAAGCTTTATATAAATCTGTTCTGTAATTTGCCTTACTCATTTAACATTTTATTTGTGAGATTTACCCATTACTATATAGATCTAGTTCATGCATTTTAATTACTGTATGGCATTCAACTAGATAAGTATACCACAATATTTTCATTCATTTATTGATAGATAACTGGACCAGTTCAAACTTTTTGCTATAACAATGTTGCATGAATATTTTTGTACATATCTTAAAGGGTATATACCTAGGAATGATATTGCTGGATTGTAGGTTATGTGCATTTTAGTTTTAACAGATATCGTCAAATTATTCTTCACTAAGGTTGTGAAATTTTTATTCCTATCAATAGTGTCCAAGAGTTCCCTTAACTTCACATCGCCACCAATATTTGGTACTATCAAACTTCTTAATTTTTGCCAATCTGATGAGTGTGAAATGGTATCCATTAGAGCTTTAATTTGCCTTTACCTAATTACTAGAGAACGGTTAATAAATATTTAGGTTGACTCATTTATGCCTTGTCATTTATCTATTGATTTGTCTTTTCCTAAACTATTTTTAGGAATTCTTTATTATTACAGATAGTAATATTTGGCTATTAAATGTACCACAAATATATTTGTTAACTCTATGGCTTGTTTTTTCATTTTTAAAGTTATGGCAATAATCTTTGTCACTGTACATAGCACAGTGCCTGGCAGTTAGTAGACATTTATAAATATTTGTTAAATGAATGAACAACAAAAAAATATACAAAGAAATTAGATAATGTTTCCAAGTTCCTAAAGTCTCTTTTTAAAAAATTTTTTTTTTATTTCAGCATATTTATGGGGGTACAAATATTACGGTTACAAATATTGCCCATGCCCCCCTCCCCCCTCGAGGCAGAGCCTCAAGCATGAGCATCC